>JAJPUD010000164.1:699611-803175 GCA_023553655.1 Myrmecobius fasciatus | reverse complement strand
TCTCTCTCTCTCTCTCTCTCTCTCTCTCTCTCTCTCTCTCTCTCTCTAATACACACACACACACACACACACACACACACACACACACCCTTCCCTAGTCAGAGACATATTCTTAATCGTAATTTTTTTTCTGCCTGTGCCATGTCTAGAACCAGAGAAGTGTTATCTTGTGTAACAAGGATCACAGAAGAAATAGAGAATAGAATTATTTTGTTAATTTAAAAAAGTAATAATAACAGTAAATGTTTGTATGCCCACCACAATGACTTAATAAATATTTGTTAAATAGGCTATTTCTTTACTTTTATGAAATTACAACCAGTTCATACTTTCTCAACCTATGTAATTCCTGATCATGTCCCTTAATCTCTAGGTGGTACAGTGGTTAGAGTGCTAGGGGCCTGACCTCAAATATGTACTAGTTGTGTGGCCCTGGACAAGTCAGTTAACTTCTAGACAACTCTTTAAGATTATTAGCTTCAAGGAAGGTGCTAATCTTCATTGACAAAAGGAATTTTCTCATCTGAGAGTTTCCATATGAATGAAATCACCAGTCTAATCCCTATCCCAATTCTCTTGGCGATGTTATACATCATGGAACACTACAACTTCAGAACACTCAAAATTGAGATTAAATATGGTTGTTATGCATACTGCTTTCACTTTTTTGTTTTTTCTTTCTCCTGGTTTTTCCATTTTGATCTGATTTTTTTTCACAACATTACTAATATGGAAATATGCCTCAGGATGGGGGATTTAAGAGAGGAAGGAAGAAAAAAATTGGAATTCAGAATGTTGCAAATATGAATGTTGAAAACTATGTTTATATGTAATTTAAAAATAAAATACTATTAAGTGGGAAAAAGTAAAAAGCAAAAATAGTTTCTATCTTTAAATATATCTAAGAATTTCATAAACACTATGAACCATAAAAGATCCTAGCAAAATTAATAAATTGGTAGGATTTTTTCACTTAGCAATTAGGGAATAAAGGGATTATTATATGAGGGATATCTTTTGAGTCTTTTTTAAAAATCCCTAATCTGTATTGTGGGGGAAAAACCAAAATACTATTTGTATTTATTGTACTTAATTAAATAAGATAGATCCTCCCCATTTTCATTGAAGCCACTATCCTTCCTATCTGCCTTCCTATCCCCCAAATATTTTAACATTAAATTGATAGCACAAGGTCAGTTTTGAAAGCATTAGGTCCCGAAATTCCTGTATGACCTTCATTAATATTTGAGAGTCTCACCTCCATTTTCTAAAGAACAGTGACTCTACCCATAGTTACACAGTCAGTAGTCAGTGGTAAAGTTAATTGAATCTGAGAGCTAACCTTTCCTCCCTTTTCAGTAGCTCCTCACAGCTGAGAGAAAATTGCTTTAAGTAAGACTGCATGCATATTTGTGAAAGCAGTATTGAAAGAGAATAGTTCCAAATGATTGAAAAATAAAGTTTACCTGTACATTTCCTTTTGAGTTTTTAGTGTCAGATTTAGATACTTCTCCAGCAGTATTGCTTGAGACTCCCTTCCCCATAAAGGATGGAAATACATTGGAAGAACTAATCATGGGACATGCTTAACCCAGAGCAATTTTTTTTAAAAAAAAGGTAGAATTTGTTAAAAAAAAAAAAAAAAGATAGGGCAAGAAAAAAATAGGAAAGGATAAAGGAATGAATGCTAATTTCCTCCTCATTCGAAATGGTGATATGTAGTTAACATTGCTTCAAATTTACCCAATGTCTTTATAGACTATCTAAATTCAAACAGACCTCAATGGCCATATAATCCAACCTGAATCTTAACAAAAAGCCTCAAACATTCAACATCCCAGACAAGTGGCCATTTAACTGATGGTCAAAGACCTCCAGGAAGGGGAACCCACAAACCCCAGAATCAGCCCAATAGGAGAGCTCTGCTAGGAAGCTTTTTACATCTTATTTGCCTCTCTGCAACCTTTACCCATTGCTCTCATCTTATTAGTTTTTTTTGTAAGAATCAAGAAAATTGTAATTGCTAACACTTTTGAGGTCAGCTATGTTTATGGTTTTCTAGTGGAAAATTTTTAAAAATTGTAAGGAAAATTATTCAAAAAATATTTCCTTTATTTTCTTCTGATAAGGATATGTATGGAGAGCAGGAGGGAAGAAGTATTCAATTGACATATTAAATTAATTTCATTTAGCAATGACTTTAAAAAGACAAAGTTAAAATTTTTTTAAAGGAACCAGACCCTGAAAAAAGTTCCTGGATTCTCTTTCTTAACCTATTTCAAGGTAGCTATAGATTTAATTTGAAAGGCAATATGCCCTACTAGCTAGAGGGGCTAACGAGTCTGGAAGACCTGGATTCAAGTATCATCCCAAGCTTTGGTCAAGTCACATAATCTTTCAATATCTTGGTATCTCTCTAAGGCTATAATTTGCAGAACAGTTACCTATCTACATGCCTGGAAAGAGATTCTTCCCTAAGACTTCTCAATACCTATGAAACTACAGGTCCAACTCTTCCCCAAGAAAAAGATTTAAGTAAAGAAGTTATTAAAAATTAAACTATATCTCTATTTCATAAAGTTCTGGTATTCTCCAAATCTATAGAATATTTTTTCCAAAATTAATTAGCAAATTTTAAATATTCAAAGCATAATAATATAACATTGAAATAACGTTTTAATGCCACAATAGCAATAGAAATAACTACAGTACTATGGTGGAAACTACCACTTATGTGTCACTTTAAAAATCTATAAAGAGTTTTATGTACAAGAGGTATTGTAGCCAAGCAAGGTTCAGAGATGGTGAGTGATTTATCAGAGACAGTGATTAAGTGTCAGAGTTAGGATATAAGATGAAATCTTCCCAAATCTGTCTATCCATTTTTCTATAATACATAAAAATTTTACTATTTTATTTTTAAAAAAATAAAGAGGATGTGTGTGTGTGTGTGTGTGTGTGTGTGTGTGTGTGTGTTTAATTAAAGTATTTTGTCCTGTGGGCAACTATATGGTGAATTGGATAGAGTGCCAAATCTGAGTCAGGAAGACTTCATGAGTTTCAATCTGGACTCAGATACTTACTAGCTGTGTGACCCTGGACAATTCAATTAATCCCATTTGTCTAAGTTTCTTCAACTGCAAAATAAGTTGGAGAAGAAAACAGCAAACCACTCTAGTATCTTTACCAAGAAAATTCCAAATGGGATCACAAAGAGTTGGACATAATTGAAAAATGACTAAAAAATCAACAATAATTTTGTTCTGTAAGGAAAACAAATATTTTCTAATAATAGTTATTTGTTGCTGGAGAAATCATTAAAACTCTATCTGCATCAGGAAACTCCCTAGAATTTAGTTACTAAATTAAGATCAGCATTGGTGGAGAAAATTACTGCACTGAGAGTGCCCCACACTGAAATCTCAGATCCTTCATGTATTCATGTATTATATAGCCTAAGATTTTTCCTGTCTTTACAAGTCTAACATTTTTATATGAATTTTACTGATCAACAAGGCCATATGTAATAGACAGTTTCCTCTAATCAATATTGGTTCTAAATATAGACTGCCTTCGTTGAATACTATTCAGGGTCTATTAAATACTATTTGGAGTACAATATTATTTATTTCATCATCATAAAAGTCTGAAAAAAGGAAAATTTCTGATGGAAACATTTCAAAAATGACCTTGCAATCTTTTCAAAATGTATTCCCTACCAGCAAATGAATCTTATTACCTGTTCTGTGTTAAGAAAGCCCTGCAGAGTGGTCATCTGGGTGTCTTAGCCTCTGATATGCTATCCATGCTGTAGTGAATGCTGCTAGATAAGTGTGCTGATATTTTTAAAGTCATCATGTGACTGTGTAGGAGAAAGGGGGCACTGAAAATATGTGAGTTCTAGAGGTTCTAATGACATTCAGTTCAGTAGTCTGTGTGGGCCTAAAAGAATTCCGAACACAAGGAATTATTGTATGACTGCATAACTTACAAAGATGGAACTAGAGGAAGATGAAATGCCTTCTTTTTTATGGGAAACATTTACTGAGGCTCAAAACTGTACAATTCCAATTTTTTCAATCAGCTTTCCTATAAAAAAAGTGCAGCAAGAACTCGAATTTCACTGATGCTATTGAAAAAACATAATAGTTTTATGTCCTTTATGATCTACAAGGGCAGAAGCAAGTAGTTATGGTCAAATTCCTTTTCTAACAATTTATATAGTAGATGGGATGGGATTTTGTGAAGCCCAATCCACAATTTATATGTGAGTTGTTAATCTCACGAAAACTATCCTATGAGAAATTGTATAGCACACATGAAATGTGAATTTTTGCCAATTTGTTATTTTTAAGATTTCATTTCTCATCATTGATAGATAGGGTAATGTGATACAGATAAACCCATATAAAGTCCTTCACTACCTGTCCTTTTCCTAGTCTTCTTGCATTTTATCTCCCTCCAGCTCTGCCCTGAACTAATCTACTGACTTTTTTGTTGCTCCTTACAAAAACACTATCAGCTTTGGATTGTCACTGGCTGTCCCCTATTCTTGAAATATTTTCCCTCCTCAACTCCAGCTTCCTCTAAATTGTAACTAAGATCTCACCCCCTACAGACAGTCCATTCTGATTTTCCATAATTCTAGTACCTTAGGACATCTCCAATTTATCTTGTATGTTATATATTTATATATACTTGTCTTTCATATTGTCTCCTTCATGTCTAATTCATAGTAAGTTCTTTGAGGACAAATACTGTCTTTTACCTTTCTTTGTAACCTCAACACTAAGCACAGTACCTGACACAAAGGAGTTGCTTAATAAATGCTTACCCACCGACTGACTAACCTTTGACTCTGGCATCATGAAACCTAGGTTTGAATAATATTTTTTATACTTACCTGTGTGACTTGAGCAAAAGATCTAGCCTCTAGGAGCTTCATTTTTCTAATCTGTTAAATGGGGGAGATTGGAGTCAATGGCCTTTGAGGTCTTTTCCAACTCTGTGTCTATGGCCTTTAAATGCTTATTTGGTGTTACATATGCCTCATACCTGGAATACAATTCCCTCCTTATTTCTTCATCCTCTCTTCAAGGCTCAGCTCAAATATTACATCCTACAAGAGGTTGTTCTGATTTCCCCAGTTGTTAGCATTCCATTCATCTTTAAATGACTATATTTACTTTAACATATAGTTTATATTTATTTACCTGTACACATGTTGTTTCTCCCAATAGAACATAAGTTCCTTGATGGTAGAGACTATTTCATTTTTGTCTTTATACAAAGGAAGTCTAGAACAGTTCCTGGCACATGGAATCTGCTTAATAAATGCTTGTTGAAGTAAATTAATTCCTTTTCCACTTTTTAAAATCTCAGTCTTCTACTATCCAGTTTCTATTGCTTCACTCTGTTAAAACTACTAAAGTTGACTGGTGATACCCTAATCACTATATTAAATAACTTTTTTTTCTCTTGACTTCTCTATTGGGTTAGATAGTTTTGGTCTCCCCTTTCCTTGAAACTCTCCTTTCTTGGTTTCTGTGACATTAAATCAATTTAGTGTCCCTGCTTCTCTATATATTCATCCTTGGCTCCTTAGCTCCTTTTTCTACATTCTTTCCCTTTCCTTAACTATAAGTATCCCTAGAATTTCAGCCTTAGCCCTTTCCCTTTCATTTTCAAAATTCAGAGATGTATTTCAAAATTCAGGCTCATAGTTTCAATGATCATTCTATTCTAATGGTTTCCAAGTTCTCTCCTTTTCCCTGAAACAAAGGTTTTCATATCCAACTACTTCCTGGACATGTCTTGGACTTCTCTCCAGTATTTCACTTCATATTCATCAGATCCAAAATTTCACCCAAAAAAGAACACATCACTCCAATTTCCATTTTACTTTGTCAAATATTTTCACTAATATTGCAATCATATAGTCTCAAAACTCAATAACTTTTGCTCATCCCTCTTTTCCATCACCAAACTCTATTTTTCTTTTGAAATATGTCTCAGCCTTCTATTTCTTCTGTTTCCTTCTGTTTCTCAATTATGAATGATAAAATGCATAGCTTTGAATTCTGACCTCTCAAGCCACAATGCTGAGAGTGGGGCACCATCTTATATTTGTTTATAAGACAGAAATGACATAATTAGACTTTCAGGTTCATTGTCCAACAAATAGGGTAGCTATTAGTTTTCAGAAATAGGGAAAGGAAGTGGGAAGAAATGAAAAGGGATGAAATATACTTGTACAATTAATACATCAAATAAACATATAGGTTTCAGAAATACATTGAGTCCTCAGCTCACCATTCCTTTTGTTTCCTTCTCCCCATCTGTCACTTTTAACTCCTGTCTGTTTTTTTTTTTTTATAATTAGGCAGATGTGGAAATATGGTTTATGATTTTCCCATTCCACATGAACTGTATGTAATATCTTAATAGATAGACACAGAGACATCCAGACAACTCCTTTTAGTTCTCAGTCCTCCTATGATAAAGGACTTGAGAGGACAAAAATAACATCTATTCATTTTATCATTCATTATCAAGGTTTAGAAAATTCCAGAATCTTCTTTTTTAATGTGTGAATTGCATTCATAAAATAATTACTAAAACAATTAAAGAGAGACAAAAATATTTCAAAAATAACACATAAGTATAAACAAGAGCCTTTCCCCCAATAGATACATGCTCAAAAAATTTGGGAAAAAATTATTAAAAAAAAACTTAAAATAGTCACATGAAAGTATATTCAAAACCACTAATAGTAAAAATAAACACAAATTAAAAAAATTTTAGTTCTATTTTATACTTTGGGAATTAGAAAAGATGTCTAAAAACAAGGTCAATTCATATTTGAGTAGCTATGGAAAATCAAACACTAATATTTTGCTGGTTGAACTGTGAATTAGATTCACCATTCTGGATACAAATTTGGAATCGTGTAAGGACTGGAAACTGAACCCATGCCCATTAATTGGGGAATGGCTGGACATTTGGTTAGGAAATCCTTTGACTATGTATTGATGAAAAGAACTTGTTCTAATGTATTTGTATCAATGCTTCTTTTATCTTGAATATTAATGATCTTTATCAGAGAAAATTTCTTTGGAAAATTTTCCCAATTAATTATTTCTCTTGTAATTCTAACTACATTTAATTTGCTTGCACAGAAGCATTTCAATTTTGAACAATCAAAATTATTTATTTTATCTTTGATGATATCTCCATCTCTCATTTAGTTAAGAATTCTGGCTGAACACTGGGCACTTGAAAGACCGATAATGGTCCCAGAGGGAAAAAAAAAATTATGATGAAAACTTTCCTGCTTATGGTCAAGAGATAGAGGACTATTAGAGCAGAATAATGTTCAATACAGCCACTTTGGGAGCTTTTTCATTTCCTTAATTATTTTTCTTTGTTAAAAGGAAGGGTTCCAGGGAGAAAGGGAATATTTTCAGAAAATTGTGATGTAAAAACAGAAGGTTTATTTGAAAAAAAAATTAAGTAAAACATATAAATTATGAGGGGCAAGATTGAAAAAGCTAAAAGTGTCTTTTTATATAACCAGCCATCACAACACTAATAAAAACATATAGACAAAAATATCACCAACTTTTATAATAATAGCAGATTTACATATTGCTTTCCTCACCACACAGTGGGCACTCCAAAAATGTATTCCCCTCTTTGCACATGAATGAACTGATGTTCAAAGAGGTAAGTTTACTTGTCAACGTCACATAGCTAGTCAACAACAAAGCCAGGACTCAAACTAGTGGTATGCTAGAACCAACTCCAACCAGAGTTAATTATTCAATTTTTCAATGTGAGTATTTATACCTCATAAATTTGCAAATGCTAACAATTAGAGCTTGATTTATTGTTTTGTTGATTGCTTACTCTAGACATAAGAAAGCACGAAGAAAATTTAACAATGGAGATCAGACAAAAGTATGGTCTGCCAAAATTTGTTTGTTTTTTCTCAAAGAATTGGAAGTAAAACATCTACTAGAACACCCTTTATTTAAATACATCTCTTTGGACTTCATTACTAGTCTTTCCACGATATCACAATGCATTTCACTAAGATTATGATTCAAACTGAGAATCTCCAGAAAAAATTAGGATTCATGAGAACCAATGATTATCTGATACTGACTACACCAGAGAAGTCACTGATCCTGACCTAAACAAAAGTAATTGCTCAAATTAGTCACAGTCTAACATTGAATGTTAGAGATTATATAGTTTAGCATCATTTTGCAGATGAGGAAATTGAGACTCAGAGAGCTAGATTGATAAGTCACACAACTAGGATCATAGGACTTAAGTGTGGAGAGGACCTTAGAAATTATCTGTTCCAATTACTTCATTTAGTAAATGGAGAATCTGAAGCCCAAAGAGAGCCTTGGCTAAGTGAGGTATCAAAGTTCAGAGTTGGGATTCAAAGCAAGACTCAATGTTCTTTCTATAGCATCATTCTGATAGAGCTATTTGAAAAGCCAGATTTTTTTTGGCTCCTAGTACAGTGTTTCTTCCATTGCCCCACCCATCGTCCAGCATACCAGTATCCGGCCTGACCTAAGGAATGCAGATGGAGCTAAGGAATGTAAAGAGTAGAAAAGTCCTATGACACATCCACTCATGCTCTTTTCTAGTAAACACAGACAAAATGAGACCTTTATAACTATGCTACAGTCTTATATAAAGTCAATTTCCTTCTGCATCAGAACTACTTACAAGTATAAGTTCTTTGAGTGAAAAGACCAAGTCTAGTTTATCATATAATTACTAACTTCACCAGCCACATGTATGCATTCAGCAAATAAATACTTTCTTTGAAGTAGTGTTTAAGAGGGAGAAATTTTATCATTTGTATTTAAGGTACAAGAGCATTGTGCTCTTTGGGAAAGGCTCTATATTAGGATTTTTACCATTTTCCCTTAGATTGAGAAAACAAACTCATTATGATTGGAATTTTTCCTGTGTACAGTTTCCCTATTTCCTGTCTTCCCTCCTCCTTCATAACAATGTCTATATCAGATCTTTGATCCTAATTGGGCTATAAAGGAAACTTGATAAATTGCTGGATCTATATTCAGAAAGATGAGTTCAAATCTGGTCTCTATAATGCTGGGCAAGCCATTTAATGGCTGCCCACTTCAATTTCCTCAAGTGCAGTGGGGATCATAATGGATCATAATGGCATTTAGTTCACAGTGTTTTTGAGAAAGGAAACAACTATAAAGTACTTATCACAGTGTCTGACATATAGTAAGCACTATATAAATATTCGCTATTATTATTATCATCACAATATCTAGCACATAGTAGATGCTTGATAATGCTTTTTTCCCTTCCTTGGAAAGCTTGTTCTATCACTCTGTTGAATTCAGTAAACATTCATTAAGCACCTACTGTCTACAATGTAATGAGGGGAGACATTTGAAGGTGATAATAATCAATCAATCAATTAGCTTTTTCTTAGCATCTGCTATGTGTCAGGACTATATTGTGCTAGTCCATGGTGATAGACAGAAATGAAATTTGTATTCTTCCTGATTACTAAAAGTAACTTCTTCCTTGTTTCCTTGATCTCTTCTCTCACTCCCTCTCTCTGCCTTCACTTGGCTTAAGGTAGGAATTAAGAAGAAAAATGCATTATGGGAAGCCAACTACAATGAAGAAATTCTGGCAAGTGATATTTTGATAACCAGAACAGAGACCATAGTAGGAGAAGGGGCAATTGAAGTTAGGAAAGCCAGGCTGGGGATGAGGTAATATAAACCAGTTCAGAAGATCATAGAGAGCTTAGAAGGGACCGCAGAGATCCCATAGTCCAATCCCTTCATTTTATAGATAAGAAAAATTAGACCCGGGGGGATAAAGTGACATACCCAAGATTATACAGAGAAGTATCAAAACTCGGGTTTGAATCCAGGGCCTCTGATTCCAAGAATCAGTGTCTTATTTTTGTTGAGGGTTTTTTCATTGCCTAGTTTGGAAGGGGGGAAACTCTATACATTGTTAGACATAGCCAAAAATAACAATTTTATTTGTTATTCAAAAGTTCCCTGTAAGGGAGAATTCAATTGGAGAAGAGGATGGGTAGAAGATTTCATTGAGAAGTGACAGTGATATTTTTTTAAAAAAACCATCAATAAAACATTTATTTAAATTAACTCCAGAAAATATAAAAAAAGAAAATATAACTTTAAAAGTCAAAATTTAATATAGTTGGGGTGGTTGGCTGGCTCCCATTCTCTGTACATCCTCCTACCCCATTTCCCAGAATACATTTTATGGTAATTCAGCCACTTTAAGAATATTTCACATCTGTTTTCTTTCACATAATCCATTTTTACAGATTACTGACTTGGGAGCATGGTGCTGGTAGGGAACCAGGAAATGAAGGAGATCAGTGAACCCAACAAGCTTGTTTCTACTAAGTCCATAGGCAGTCACCTAGAATGTAGCTTCCATTTGCAATTCCCAACTTGTGTACCTTCAGTAATGAATTTGTTTGTGTGTTGTTCTCTTCAACTCACTGAGCCTGATGGCCTTGTCAGAAAGTCAAACTTCAAAAGTGACAAACTGCTCTGATCATTTGCACATGGCCTAGTTGCCAAGGAAACCTCTTTTTAAAGGAGAAACAAATCTTATTTGGGAAATTGTTACAGAAAAGAAACAGATGCATAGTTTCTGGCTGGATATAATTTGGCTTGGAATATACTTTATAGTATACTGGATAGCAAAGGGGATTTACATCTGTTGAACTTCCATGGGCATAACTAAAATTTCTAGATGCCCTGAAGAGATTCCTCTCATTACAATACAGAAATTAAATATGTTAAAAAAGAAATTTCTCAATTTCTTGGTTTTATCATTCAATAGTAAATTAGGTCAGATGAAGCAAACAGATGTCCAGAAACACACTTCTTCCTTAAAGGGTTCTACCATCCTTTCCTTGAAGGTCCTCAGGACAATGGCTTAATATACAAAAGGAGTCTATTAATAATTTTTCAAAAGAACATATCCACTATATCTACCAGTACTTATAATTATTCATATCCCTAATATTCTACATATCTGCAAAGATATGAAAGAGGTAAGTTTTCTTAACTCTAATTGGACTGGCACAGCTCTATAAATGCAATAATAATAATGTGTTATCCTTTTTTCATGTTAATGGCTGTATTCCTTGTGTATATTGGTTTTCCTAATGATGATAAATTCAGTCATCATCATAAGTTATGTCTTCTCTCTTTTCTGGATTCTGAATAATTTTCCAAAATATTCATTTATCATAGATAGATTACCAAGTCACAGAATTATGGTACCAAGGGTCTTTCTCATTCTCCATTACTGGGGGAAAAAATGATGCAATGAATATTTAACTGAAGTTGGTACTACTCTTTCTTTCTTTGTACCCTTTCATCTATGACTAAGAATAACATTTCTTGATCTATATTTATGGATTATATTACTTTAGATTCATTTTAGGTATAATTGCAAATGTCTACTTGGACAGCCTAACTCACAGTTCCACTAGTAGTGTCTCAGCTCATCTGTCATCTCCTAGACCTTTCAGCATTGTATATTTTTTCTAGTTCTTCTCATCTTTGCCAATTGATTGGCTTGAGGTCCCACCTTTGATTTCAATTGATTATAAATGCTTAGGACAACCTCCAATTGTTCACTGAAGAAAGCCATATACACCCAGAGAGAGGGATGTGAAATGTGGACCACAACATAACATTCTCATACTCCTTGATTGGTGTTTGCTTACATTGTGTTTCCTTTATTTGATATATCGTTTGTGTAGATAAGATTTTTCTTGCACAACAATAAGTTTGGAAATATGTATACATATATTCAATTTGCCAATATTTTAACATAATTAACATGTAGTGGATATCCTGCCATCTAGGGGAGGGGTGGGGAGTTGGGGGGAAAAATTTGTAACAGAAAGCTATGTAAGGGTTATTGTTGAAGAATTACCCACACATATGTTATGCAAATAAAATAAAATAAAAACAAAAATAAAATAAAATAAAATAAATGCTTAGGATAATACTTTCATTATGGAGTTGGTATCTCTAGGTATGTTTGCAAAATTGATAGTGGGAGAAATTCAGATAATTAGGTACAAGGGAAGATGTTAATCTTTCCAGACTCCTACCACTCCTTTTATCTCAGCAAGCTGAGTTTCTTCACTTCATCTGATATTATTTTCTAATCCATGAAAATTAAATATGGTTTCCTTCTCTCTTTGATGACTTCAGAAGATTCATTTCCAAAGTTTTATATTTCATCATGTTG
The DNA here is from genome assembly GCA_023553655.1 of Myrmecobius fasciatus. NCBI lineage: Eukaryota > Metazoa > Chordata > Mammalia > Dasyuromorphia > Myrmecobiidae > Myrmecobius > Myrmecobius fasciatus. The sequence goes on along the minus strand of JAJPUD010000164.1, from coordinate 790,845 downwards.
AAGTATAACTCAACCTCAATGCATGTCATACTGCAAAGTCAATTTCTTACATTCTTCACCCAGAAATGAAATTTTTCTTGGGGATACTTGACCCTATTGTCATTTGATGAAAATGATCTTATTTTATATTATCTAATGAATAGTAAACATATTCTCTATATAGTTGCCCCACATAAAAGAGAACCACTGAAGAGTGGATGAGCAGACTCTCCTTAGGCACAGGCTACCCATAAGAAGTAAAGTTCTAACTAGGGAAGGGAAAACAGAGTTTTTGCCCAGAGTGTCAAATTTACACTTGCAGTAAATCAGTACTTGCAGTTCTTTGGCAGCATAAAAAAAATGAAACACTCTCTCTAAAGTTACCATTTCTATCAATTCTTTTCCTTAATAACCTTGCATCATTTGACTGTCCAAACACCATCTTCCCCTGTATAGTCTCTCCAATCTGAGTTCTCTGTCTTTGTTATTTTTTGGTTTTCCTATCTAACTACTTCTCAGTCTTCTTCATTAATTCAGCATCCATATCATTTCCAATAATGTGGATGTATCATACAGGGCTATACAACTGTATAGTCTACAATTCTGTTGTAGGTCCTCTTCTTTTTTCTCTTTGTATTCTTCATTTCATGACATTGATCTCCCATATGTTCGACTATCATATCTATGTAGGTGACTCCCAGATCTATTTATCCAGTCCTACTATCACCCAGCTATAGTCATGTATTTCAAATGCTGATTAGATACTGTTTCAAACTAGGTATTCCATGAAGAAGGAGGAGGAGGAAGAAGAGGTGGAGAAAGAGGAAAGGCAGAAAGAGAAGAACATATATAAATGTGGCATTTATTTTAAGGTTTGCCATATATAGAGATACTTTGTGGCCCTGGGTAGGATAATCGATAGCATTTAGAGCATTATATTATTTCTAAGACACTTTCTATCCCTAAATCCTATAAATGGATAAAGGAAATTAAATATACTACAATAACAATTGTAAAGTTTGTGTACCTTAGATGCTATTCTCGATTTCAAAACAGGACTACCAGATGCCAACTGAAACAAAGAATCTTTATACATGGATTGAAATACTTCTAATATATGGGACTGTTTAACTGCTACTGCTATGAAAAGTAAAAATTAAATCTTTTAGTTCTCTTCCCAGGACTCAGGCCAAACTGTTTCTGAGTCAGTTAGCTTTGATTTACATTGAAATGGTCAATTGTTGACTGTTGGGGCATTATGACCCAGTGGAAGCACAGCTTTCCATTCTGATTCAGTCTGGTAGTCTTGGTGTAAATAGCACCTCAGTTTTAAAAATGATAGCGGAATAGATTAATTAAATGAAGAGGACAGGGGAAATACCTCAGGAATTCACTTTATGAAACTGAGCCTCATTCTATTTTTAATCTTCTCTCATGAATACTTAGAGCCAGATTTTAGTCGTCATATTACAAAAAGTAGCCAAGTTGACAAATTACCAGTGCTTAACTTCTGAAATCTCCTCTCTAAATGCCATTTTTCTAGTATAGCATTCCGAAACTTGGTTAATCCAGGAACATTTTGCTGAATTTAACTATATAATTCTACTATAAAAACTGAAGAAATTCACAACAAAAGATTTTTTAAAATAATGAAGCATGCATCAGGACACTAATTTATTATTCAAGAATGTTCAATGCAAAGTACCATTAGTAGTTTTACAAACTTTTACTGAGTTTTAAAGTAATTTTAAAAGATAATGATAGTTGACATTTAAACAACAATTTAATATTTTCAAAGTGCTTATACAAATCTCATTTGATCAACAATTCTGTGAGATAGGTGCCATTATTTTTCCCCATTTTATAGATGAGGGAACATAGACACAGAAAGGTTAGGTAAATTGTGATTATTTACACAGCAAATGTGTGTCTGATGCTTGATTCAAACCCAAATCTTCATAATTCCAACTTCATCATTCTACCCACTATAGCAGGTGGTCTTTCTATCACCATTTCATGACCCCCAAGTCAAAGACTGTCAAATCAAGCCAGTGTCTAGGCTCTGAAAAAAATGGCCAGCATCCTTAGCTGCACACAAAATTTCCCAATTTCTTTATGTAAAGTAGGTTCTTCCATGTAGTAAGGAGAGAGGCAATAATGTTCTAGGAACTTCCCATTCATTAATTTTCCTTGCTCATAATCTTTGAGTCAATTTCACTTTTTCTTTGCCCCAACCATCAAATCTGTCATCAAAAATTTCTGCTTCTTTACTGTACTGAAAAAAAATAGAGATGATAATACTGCACTCTATGCTTTACAAGACTGTTGTAAGAATCTAATGAAATAATGTATGTTAAATAATTGTACAAACCTTAACTATTATTAGCAGTAAGATAATGTGGAATCTGGAGTCAGAAAGTACTAAGTCAAACCCAACTTCTGACTCTTACTAATTGAATGACCATGAATAAGTCATTTAATCTCCTGAGCCTCAGATTGCTTGTTTGTGTTTGTTTCTTTTTTTACAATTCAATTATTTTTTTTATCTTAAAAAAGGATAAAAACAAGAAAAACAGAAAAACAAAACAAAGCAGAACAAAACATTGCTGTGTGCTCAGCAGATCAGAGAGAATTCAAAATATATAACAATAAATTACCAGTTCAAGAAAGGATATATAATATTAATAGAAATTATATTCATGAGTGTTCATCTTTATTTCCTTCCTTATAGGTTATTCTTTTGTTCTCTGCTGCACACTTTTTTTTAACTTTACTCTTTTTTCCCTTTTGATCCCCCCACTTCCCTAAGCAGGCTATAGTTAAGCACAGATATATTTATATATAAATATAGATATATACACACATATACATATACATTCATACACCTATTTTTTACCCACACACATTTGCATATGTCTATATATACATAGAAATAGAATAGCATACATATATATCTATGTATACTCAGATACACTATATATACATGCTTAATATAAATATATATATATGTACAAACATGCATTTACCAATGTATAAACATGCATCTAAAAATGTTAGTATGGTTGGCATATAATGTAGATTTCCCCCTTAATTGAATCTTTAAGTTTGACTTTGTCTAAGATCAAAGATTATTAGCCATACCTTTTTTTCTAATAAGTTCTACCCCTGTGATCCTTGTTGTAATGTTTGTACATATCTTATTCTTTCCTATCCATGCTATTTCTTCTGCTTTAATTGTGCTTCTCAACTTGTCTTGCTATTACTTAACCTCCCCCCAATCATGGCTTCCTCCCTTGTCTTCTTCCCCCACTGTTTGCTGCCCCTCAGTCTATCCCTCCCTTTTATAGATTTTGGAGGGTGCTATACTCTTCATGGTATATATGTAGAATTAGTATTGTCTATTTAACCCATTCCCAATGTGGGCAGGTTTTCAGAACTATGAGCCTTCCTCCCCACTCTATTATCTTAGTTTTATTATTTATAAAATGGATACCCTCTAGTTTCTACTTGATAGAATTGTTGTAAGCCTCAAATGAGATGATGTGTGTTAAGAGCCTTTATATAAACTTTAAAGCACTAATTAAATGTCAGTTATTATTGTGTCATCTTTCCCTGAGATCCAATCTTTTATTTTTTGCCTCCAGCACCATCATTTGAGGTCAGATCCTCATTTCTAGACCATAGTAAAAGTCACCTAGCAAGACTGCCAAATCTAATTTTTCTTGGCCTCTATTATCCCCTGTCCTCAATAAGCAAAATAATCTTCTGCAATCATTTTTATGTTAATCTTTACCTTAGGAATCTAAAGTTGCATATGTAGATCATAGACTTTAGAGTCAAAAGATACCTAAGATCTTTTCTTGTTCAACCCATTCATTTTATAGATGAAGTAACTAAGGTCAAAGAAATGGGAGAAAATTTTCTATTGGTCATACTAACTCCTTAATCATTGGGCTTGTCTTCAAAATGTTTTAAAAGCCACCTTCTTTCCCTATTTATTCTTGATGTCTTTATTCTTTTTTATTGTCCTTCATCATAACCATCTCCAGCACAAGATATGTACATTCCTATTTAATAGCCTTCCATTTCTCTGAAATCTGGCCAAACTCATCTCCTTGTCACTTATGACACAGGACTTACTACATGACCTTCCATTTCTTTTGTTACTTGGCTTAAAATCTGCCTCCACTGAGACATCATCTCTGTTTAATGTAATCCATAGAATATTATTGTTCTATAAGAAACAATGAGCAGAATGATTTCAGAAAGACTGGAGAGACTCACATGGACTGGTGCTAAGTGAAATGAGTAGGATCAAGAGAACATTGTACACAGCAACAACAAGATTATGTGATGATTTAACTCTGATGGACTTGGCTCTTTTCAACAATGAGGTGAATCAAGCCTATTTCAAAAGACTTGTGATGGAGAGAGCCATCTGTATTCGGAAAGAGGACTATGGTGGGAACTGAATGTGGATCACAACACAATATTTTGATGTTTTTATTATTGTTTGCTTGCCTTTTTTCTCTCACTTTTTTTTCCTTTTTGATCAGATTTTTCTTGTGCAGCATGATAAATGTAGAAATATGTTCAGAAAAATTGTACATGTTTAATCTATATTGGATTAGTTGCTGTGTAAGGGGTGAGGGAAGGGGGAAAAGAGGGAGAAAATTTGGAACACAAGGTTTTGCAAGGGTGAATGTTGAAAATTTTCTTTGCATATATTTTAAAATTTAAAAACTATCATTAATACCACCCATAGTTATCACTCTTCTATTGTGAATTTCCAGAGGAAGACAACCAAGATGACTGTGGAACATACAGTTAGCAATATCAAGCATGGCACTAGACCTTGGGACAGAAACTACATCTGTATATATAAATCTAGGAGTAATCTTGAGAGAAATAATCATTGAACTCATAGGAACAAATGGAAATAGTAATGTTTGAAAGAAATCTTTGTACTTTCAGAAGTTGAGTGAATCTTTTATATTGGAATGGGCTGTGCATAAACCATACCATGGGAAGCCTTTAGAAGAGGACTCAAGGGTATAATTTCAGAAGGAGAATTATTTAGCCTCCTGAGTGGTAACAGGAGAAAGTTATCCCCAAGGTAGCAATACCCATCGGGAAACCTTCTGTTAAGGGATTGCCTGAACCACTTTTCATCTACCCTTTAATGCTTAAATTAGCACAAGTAAAAAAAAAAAAGAATAAATAAGCTCGCTCAAAATTGAATTTTATTTCTTTGAACAAGATATTTTAAGATTGGCATTGGGAGGGTGGAGAGTGTGAAAGGAAGATAATGGACCTATGATTTCATGAATATGAGAAATTCCCTTTGAGCAAACTCTCCTATTAATGAAGATCAGCAACTGTGAGTTAATTAGAAAGTTGCTTCAAGCACTTAAAAGTTAAATGATTCACCCAAAGTCACACCACCAACTCTGTGTCAGTGAAAAGAATTAAGCCAATCCCACCTGAATCCAAGGCCAGATTTTTATCCCAGCATCATGTTGCCTGTCAAAATTAGTATTTTTATTAAAATGCTACTGCTAATAAATAATGTTTAACGAAGGAAGACAGGAATTAATTGCAATAGTAAATGTACAAGGATAATTCTATAAGCAGGAATGTTTCTGAACCAAGGATTGGAATGTAAGTAATTCAAAGAAAGGATGTGAATCAAATGCAATATTGGAGTAATTTGGATTTGGTTCAGAGACGGTTTTGATATAGCCCTATTCATTTTATTTCAAGGGGCCAGAGTTCAATGCAATTCTCTTGTTCAAAGTGAATTATTTATGCCAAACTGTACTGTTCCCCAGTTATATGCCTGGAAGAGCAACAGTTTCAGGGCTACTGTCACAATTAGAATTACACCTGCTGAATATAGAACCTTCCAGAAATGAAAAAGTGCTAGAAATAAGGTCCCTGATATGTAACCTTTGATGATATGCATTTACCTGACTACTTTAAGGGTAGGAAAACAATGTTATATTGATATAATGGACACTGTTTTTCCATTGTGAATGCCTGAATTTAGAAAGCCATTCTTTCCTGTGACCTGAGGATCAGAATTCTTTAAAGCCAAAGCTGAGTTGATCAGAGAATTTCAAAATTGGAAGGTGTCACATCAGCCACCCTAGTCCAACTTTATGCATGAAAAGGAATGCTATGCTATAAGCCCTATCCATAAAGGAGCCATCTAGTCTGTTTAAAGATCACCAGTGAAGAATCCATTGTCTCCCAAAAGAGCTCAGTATACTCTAGACAGCTTAAATTATTAGGAAGCTTTAAATTATTAGGAACCCTTGCTGAAACCTAAATTTTCATCTTTGCAGATTCCACTCAAGGGTCCTAATTCTCTTCTCTAGAATCAAATAAAACAAGGCTAATTCTTCTTCAATGTGACAACTTTTTAAATACTTGAAAACTCCTTTGGCATTCTCCTGATTCTTTTCTTAGGTCAGATAGGTGGCTCAGTGGATAAAGTGCTGGGCCTGGAGTAAGGAAAATCTGAGTTTAAATTCAATCTTAGACATTTATTACCTCTGTGACCCTGGACAAAACACTTAACCCTGTTTGCCTCAGTGTCCTCATCTGTAAAAATAGCTAAAGAAGGAAATAGCAAATCACTCAGGGCGCTTGCCAAGAAAACCCCAAATGGGATCACAAAAAATAATACACAACTAAAAATGACTGAACAACAACAAGAGGAGTCATCTCTTCTACAATATTTCACGGATCCTTCAGCTGATTCTCATATGTCATGGAATCAAAATTCTTCCCTATCCTGACAAAATTCTTTTGGGTGCTGTCCATCAGTGTCTTTACATCATATTTCTCTACAAAAATCATATCTTTCTACAAAATTCTTTAAACTGTGTCTTCTAGAGTGGAAAGCAATACACAAGATGGGGCCTGAACATAGACAAGTTTCAATAAAAAATATCTACCTCACATAGTTACTGTGAGGATTAAATGACATAATAATTGTAAAGCACTTAGCACAGTGCCTAGTATTTTTAGTAAATGTTATATAAATGTTAATTATTATTATTTTAGTAGTAGCAAACATAATAGTAATAATAATAATAATAATAGTAATATTATTATTATTATTATTATTATCATCCATTATACCTTGAAATTTCTCTCTGTCACAAGAGATTTAGTATTTGCAAGTAAGACCACTAGGTAGAGCATGTAGAATTTAGCTGACAGCAAACTTTAGTTCCAGTGATTAAATGATTAATTAAGAGAATTTCTGGCTCAGCTTTATTACTTCTATTTTCTTAAAATAAGCATGTTAAATAACTGTGTATAGTTCCAGCATTAATTAATATGCATATTTCAGCTTTTTCCTTACTATTTACTAACCAGTTTATTATTATGCCTGATAAAGGTCTTCCCCTTCTGCTATCTGTTCCTTGGTATATGAATTGGTTGGTTGTTATCCTTTATTCTCAAAAAGAACCAAAATGGTATCATTATGTCAGATCAATGTATCGTAAGTGGTGTCTGTGGCTGATAAGACAATATGAGCTCAGAAGATTCTACCATATATTGAACACAAATAATCCATACAAACATTTGGCGTGGAGATGCCTCTAAATGTATTCATCTTACATCTTTTGAGCTATTGCAATTCAGCTTCATTCATAGAGTACACTGTTTTCTTTGATGTGGGCATATCATTCTGGACAGTCCTTTGCCATGTTTCTCATATCTCTCAGTCTATTCCAAAGTTCTCCAGAGAGACCCTGAGAGTGTTGCTTTTCTGACCATCATGTGAGAGTCTGCCTTTTGTGAATTCTCCCTAAAATAATCTTTCAGACAAACATACATTTGGCATTCAAAAATCATGGCCAGACCATTGGAGTTGCATTCTCTGAAGAGTCTGAATGTTTAGCAGTTTAACTTTTTAAAAAGGTACCTTATCCTGCTAGGTCATCTTCAGAATCTAAGACAATTAAAATAGAAACGTTTCAGTTTCCTGGCATATTGCTGGTAGACTTTCCAAGTTTCCCAGGTATACATCAATGAGGTCAGCACAACATTTCTTATATAATCAATTTAGAAGACAGTTTAATACCTTTCTCTCCTATTCTTTCCTTGACAGACTCCAAATACTGAGTTAGTTCTGGCAATGAGTGCATGGTAGTAGTACTTATCAATAAATCCTTGGTCAACTTTCAATGCCATTTTCTTAGGAAATAATCTTTTTTATCAAAGCATAAGATTTTATACTTCTCCTTAGTGAATTTCTTCTTGTTAGATTTCTTCATATCAATATTGTGCTCAGGAACCTAGGCTTTAAAGTTATAAGGGATCTAAGACATATTTTAGTTCATCCAGATTATCTCAATCAGTGTGCTATCTATTCCTCCTTCCAGTGTTGTGCCATCTGCAAATTTGATATACATATTCATATCTTTATGCAAATACTTGAAAAAATATTAGATAACATAAGATTAAGCATAACTCTCAAGCCATTCAAATAGAGACCTCCCACATTGATTCTAATCTAGTGACAATTACTCTTTGGGTCAAAAGGGAAGTCTCTATTTGAGTGGCCTGAAAGTTATGGGAACTATGTCTATAGTATTTCTCTAAATTCTTGGTATTAAACCCTATTGAAATAGAAAATAAGGCTAGTTCTCCATGACTTTTTCTTTGTGTGTGAGTCAATTGGGATTATGTTATTTGCCCAGGATCACACAGCTAGTAAGCATTAAATGTCTGTAAGCTGGATTTGAACTCAGATCCTCCTGACTACAGGGTCAGTGCTTTATTCACTACACCATCTGACTATCCCATGAATTGTTATTAAAGAAGCTATTCTGGTTCATTGCAATGATGGCTTCTTCCTTAACTGTTCACTATCTTTTTCTATTCTAGAATTGTCTCAGGAAACAAAGTCAAACAAAGTCATTGTTTTATTAGTTGCTATTCTCTTTCTTTTTTTCCCTCCAAAACTGGGATGGGGGGAATATTTCCTTTTCTCTGGCCCTGTCCTATCTCTTCAATTCTTTGTAATTTCTCAAAGATCACAGATGATGGCTTGGTGATGATATCCACTAGAATTCAATTCATCTGGGTCAGGTGACTTACTATCATCAAATGCAGCTAGGTCATCTTAACTTTCTCTTTACATATATCTTGGCTAAAAACCCTGTTAGTCACTTTTTGTTCTCATTTTCAGCATAGAAGTCATTCTCCTAACAGAAAAAAACCAAAGTAAAATCAGAATTGAGCAGCTCTGCTTTCTCTCTTTTGTTGTTATTGTCTTTTCCACCTAAAACAACCATCCTATACTTTCTAAAAACAATTGAGGGTGTGGAGCATATTTTTTTGTTGTTGCCCTTTATTTTCCCAGCCTGCTTCAGCTCATTCTTTGCTTGAACATTCCTGACACTATTTTACAAACCTAAATCATGCCATTATCTTCAGCTTCTTTTAGTTGTCCTTGCTTTGGTATTCTTTTTTCTCTTTAATTTGCATTATTTTGTTAGTTTCCTGAACATACACATTAATCCATTCATATAACTCAACTTTTCCTCCTAACTGAAATTGCTTTCTTTTGTATCTTCAGAATTTCATTCTTGAAAATTATTCACTCCTATTGGATTGGTTTCCCTTGTAGAATTTTAATCCTTGGGAGGCTATTTAGTCTTACTCTGAAATCTTTGAAATCTACTCTCTCAAAATATGGGTGCATATCAGACTGTGTCTAACTTTTCTCTCCTGTATCATGAACCTAAGAGAAAGTAGTCACTTCTCCCCCAAGTGCCCCATCATTTCCACCCTATAGGTTCCATTTATTCTCTGTTAGTGAGAATCTGATCCAGAAAGGTATCCAGTCATGAACCATTATTAGGGTGTTGTCAATTGTCTTAGCTCTACTAATAAACATGTAACTAAGTGGGTCACCAGAGGGCAGTGGTTTCAAAGAGAAAGCAGAAATGATTGGTTTGGTCTATTGACCTGGTAGTCAATTTATGAGAAATAAACTCAAAGAAATGAGGAATTAACTTATGCCTGAGTAAGTTATAACATGGGGTGGGAGGAGAGGAGATGGTCTGTTGGCAGGAGTATCCCAGTACATTAGTTAGAAGAGATGGACAAAGAGAATATTAGGAGAATTCTTCTACCACTACTAAGAAAAGAAAGTCAAATTCAAATTTATAAGAACAGATCATGTGAGCAAGGGAGCAGAGAATTCACTTCACACCAACCAACACTTAAAGAAAGGGTTAGCATGAGAGCTTGAAACTCAACAGAGTAAATTTCAGAACAAGCAAAGAGGGAAGTCATTTTTATTCTCCAAGAAACCACGTTAAGAACAGGGCCCACCTTAAAGCTTTCAATGAGGAGGGAAGAAATTCTCCTGATGTGGTAGTGAGTTGAGTCCTTAGGGAAGGCAGGGATTCTGTGAGGTAGAAGTAAAGAAGAAATGCATTCCATGACTAGAACAAAATCATATAGATGGAAGACAGAGGATCATGAGAAAGGAACAGCAAGTAAGTCAGTATAACTGGATCGTGGAAGGGAGAAAAATATAAAAAGATTAGAAAACTTGGGAAGGAGTCAGCCTATGAAGTATTCCAGATGCCCAGGCCTGAATATGTTACTTTTTCTCAAAAACATTCAACTCTTCCTATTGTGGATGGGTGCACATTGGATAGTTGTGGGCTTAAAGTAAGGAAGTTTAACTCCATCTCAGACACTTACTAGCTCTGTGAACCTGGGGAAGTCACTTAACCCCATTTATCTCAGTTTTCTCACCTGAAAAATGAGTTGAAGAAGGAATGCCAAACCATTCTGGTCCCATTTACAAGAAAACCTCAAAACCACAAATTGCAAACAAAACTCTTTAGTTTACTAGGCTTCCCTTTTAACCTATTTTGCATTGTTCCCCTTCCCCCATTCACACCTTTTCTGTTTCCGAGGAGAGGGCTGTTGGCTATTCCTAAATCTTGTCCTGATTTCTCCCATCTCCAGAGATAAGTATAAGTTTTTTCTCTGGGCTTATAATGCATTCCCTCTTTATCTCTGACTATGGAAATCTTTCTCTGTGTTTAAGGTGCAGTTCATGTACTTGTCCCTGAATAATGTCCTGATCATGCTAACAGAAAATGACATCGCCTGCCTCCAACTTTCTTTTTTTTAAAAAAAAAATAGCTTTTTTATTTTTTAAAATATATGAAAAAATAGTTTTCAACATTCACCCTTGCAAAACCTGTGTTCCAAATTTTTCTCCTTTCTCTCTATCTCTTCCTCTAGCCAGCAAGTAATCCAATATAGGTTATACACATGCAATTCTTCTAAACATGTTTGCACATTTATCATGCTGCACAAGAAAAATCCGATCAAAAATGAGAAAGAAAAAAGCAAGCAAACAACCACCACCACAACAAAGATGAAAATACTATGTTGCGATCCACATTCATTCCCCATAGTCCTCTCTCTGGATGCAGATGACTCTATCACTAGTCTATTGGAATTGGATTGAATCAATTCATTGTTGAAAAGAGCCAAGTCCATCACAGTTGATCATTACATAATCTTGTTGTTGCTATGTACAATGTTCTCTTGGTTCTACTCATTTCATTTAACATCAGTTCATATAAATCTCCTGGGCCTTTCTGAAATCATCCTGCTGGTTATTTCTTATTGAACAACAATGTTCTATTACATTCATATACCATAACTTATTCAGTTATTCCCCAACTGATGGGCATCCACTCAGTTTCCAGTTCCTCACCACAACAAAAAGAGCTGCTACAAACATTTTTGCATATGCTAGTCCCTTTTTTTTACCTTTTGTATGATTTCTTTGGGATACAAATCCACTAGTGAGATATCTGGATCAGAGTATGCACAGTTTGATAGTCTTTGAGGCATAGTTCCAAATCAGAACTGGATCAGTTCACAACTCCACCAACAATGTACTAGTGTCCCAGTTTTCCTACATTCCTTCCAACATTTATCATTATTTTTTCCTGTCATCTTACCCAATCTGAGAACTATAAAGTGACACCTCAGAGTTGTCTTAATTTGCATTTCTCTAACCAATAATGATTTAAAGCATTTTTACTATGACTAGAAAAGGGTTTCATTTCTTCTGAAAACTGTCTATACATATCCTTTGACCATTTTTCGATTAAAGAATGTATTATATTCTTATAAATTTGAGTTAGTTCTCTAAATATTTTAGAAATGTGCCTCAAACTTTCTTCTTAAGATCTTTTTCTGAATCTTATCATTCCCCTTATTTAAGTTAATATGCTATGCTTATGTGTAAAGTTATCAAATCTTCATATGATTTTCTATGTCAAGCTGAAAGAGACTTTAGAAACCAACCAGTCCAATTCTTTCATTTTACATGTGAGGAACCTGAATTCCACAGGTAAAATGATTTGCTTAAAGAGACAGAGCTAATAAGCCTCTTAGGCAGATTCCAGATTCCATCTTAAACACTTTTTTTTTTCATCTTTGAGGGGAGGAACTGTTTTGTTGTCATTGTTGTTTTAAATCATAGTCTACTTAGAGGCATAAATAAAATAAAAGGTACTTGATAAATGGTTGGGGAAGGGATTTGGGGAGAGAAGAACATTATTAGAAAGAATTACATGTATATAGCACCAGCCCTGGAATCAAGAGGACCTGAATTCAAATTTGGAGTCAGACACTTCATAATTACTAGCTGTGACCCTGGGCAGGTGACTTAACCCCAATTGTCTTGCCAAAAGAAAAAAAAATGAAAAAGAGCACTATAGACTTGACATAGAAGCAAAGATCTGTGTTCTAATTTTATTTCTGAGTCTTTCCATTATACACTTGGACAAGTCACTTATTTCCCCTGAACTTGAATTTCTATAGCTATTAAATAGGGATAAAAATTTGGAACTCTAAATCTTATAAATATAAATATGTATATATATATATATATATACATATATATACATACTAAAAATGTTCTTGACATGTAACTGTGGGGAAAATAAAATATTATTTAAATTGTTTTTTAGGATAAATAAATAAATAAATCAGGATAAAAAATACTGTAGCAAGTACAAGTCAAAGTTGATAGCTAATGATAGCTAATATTTATATAGCATTTACAATGTGTTAGGCACTTTAGTAAGTGCTTTACAATTGTTGTTTTATTTGAACTTCACAGTAACCCAGGGAGGTAAATGCTGTTATTATTTCTATGTTACAGATGAGAGAACTGAGGCAAACAATGGTTAAGTGACTCACCCTGGTTCACACAACTAGCCAAATTTGAATTCGTGCTTCCTGATTCCAGGGCCAATCCTCTTTACACTGTGCCACCTAACTGTTTCATTAGTAGGAGTTCCTCACAGCAAGTTCCCAACTCAATGATATTACATATTTAATCTCACTTATCTTCTTCCCTCCCCTCCTCCCACCCTCAAATACTTTACTACCTACATCTCAAAAGTAAATTGTATTTGCCTCAGCTTCCTCATCTGTAAAAATGAGCTGGAGAAGAAAATTACAAACCACTCTAGTATCTTTGTGAAGAAAACCCTACATGAAATCATGAAGAGTTGGATATGACTGAAAAATGTATGAAAAACAAGCATATATATAGCACTTTAATATTTACAAAGCTCTGTACATAGATTATCTCATTCAATTCTTACAAAAACTCAAGGCAAAATAATGACACATTCACAACCTATATTAGACCATCTCACCTTTCAGATTGGCTAAAATTACAGAAAAAGATAAAGATAAATGTTGAAGGAGATGTGGGAAAACTGAGACACGAATACATTGTTGTGTTAAAATAATTAATTAAATAACCTATATTAGATCGCTAGCTGTCTTGGGGAGGGAACTATTAAAGAAGAGAAGAAGAAAAAATATGTAACACAAAATCTTACAAAATGAATTTGAAAACTATTTTATTTGTATTTGGGAAAATAAAGTACTAATGAGGGGGGAAAACACACAAAAAATAAATCCCACTTGATCAAAGTGTTTTAAAAAAAAAACCTCAGGACAAGGAAAATGCTATTGTTATTCCCATTATACAGATGAGGAAATTAAGGTAAAGTAAGTAATAACTTACTGTTAATCAGTGTCTAAGGCAGGATTTGAATTCATGTTTTCTTGACTCCCGTGTTCTTACCTGCTATGCTAGCTGCTTACTATTTAATTCCTACTTTTCTTGTTCTATAAGCAATCTCATCCAGGAAATGGGATCTGATTAATCAATTGGGAACTCCTAGACATTTAGGATCCAATAGAAAGATGGCAGTAGATGGCAGGGTAAACAGATGTAAAAAAAAAAAAAAAAAGTGCAAACTTTGACTACTTCAAATTTTGTCCAGAGCAACTTTTTTTTGGACAATTTCAAATAATTGAGTGCTCCAGACTTCTCGGAGCTCAGTGAATTTCATTCTTGAGAAGTAACCCTTAGGTGATGCCCAATAATAACTAATAACCTCAAGAGGCAATGTTTCATAAAAGACAGAAAACTGGCCTTGCAATTAGGAAGACTTGAAATTAAGTCTTTCCTCTGATGCACATGCCTATGTGACCCACAGCAAGCCACTTAACCTCTGAGAGTACTGGGAAAATTTTAAGTTGCTTAACTTTTGCTCATCTGCAGGTGAAGAGTTTCCTCACAAGGAGTTAGTTCTCTACATTGATCAGATCATAATTCTGCAATTTCCTCTACCCCAGAAAACTATACCTACCACAATTTAGCAAACAGTAAGGAATTTTTTATTTTGTCCTCTTTGTCCACCTATCCAAAACAGGTATGTTTTAGGAGACACCTTTATGATAAGTTTGCAACATTAGGAGATTGGAATAAAGAGAAAGTGGAGGATAAAGATATGGATGGATTCCACATTATAAGATGCTACCAGTAGCACAAAACTTGTAATGCTGTATATAGTTGTAGTTCAAGCCCTCATTGTTAAGTGTCAGATCTGATTTCCCTGAAATAGTGCCAGGGGTCATGAAAGAATAATAACAATATTCTCATTAGCTTAATTTCTGGCCTCAAGTTCCTGGCCATCTTCCCCTCCCTGGTTCTTTAGCCCTTGGATTCCTTTCTCCCCACACATGACATTTGACTTGCTCAAGAAATTTGGTACCCCCTTGATTTGTCAGAGTTTCTCACTTTCAGAAAACCCAAGAGATCAAAACCTTAATTAAGAATAAGAAGAATTATTATTATCGTTACTATCTCAATTACAAAGATATCCTGCCTGAGCTAAATGTGTAGTATCTGGAAAGCACATTAGCAAAAGAAGCATGCATATTTGCTCTTTGGTAGAAGAACTCAAATAAAAAATACTGCTTTAGTTCTGACTGTAGCATCCCTGTGAGAACTGCTTGGCTGAATTGATTGAATTAAATAAAAAGAATCTAAGTTCAGCCCACCCAGATGTTCTCCCTTTGGACACACTCCCTAAGTAGGGCTCCAGGCTCTACTTAACAGAAAAATCTGGCTGCACTCTTACAAATTTGAGACTTGAGGCAAAGGGCAAAGAACTCATAAGCTAGAACAGTCCCCAAAAGTTATTTTTCCCATAAGCAATTCTGAAATTAAGCTTTTGTTTTTCCCCATAGCAGCCTATGTAGGAAACATTATCTAGGACAAATCAGTCTTCATTTTATTGAAACAAGGGAATGTTTCTAAAAGAAAAAATATCTGGGTCCAAGCTTCTTATTTACTTAACCAGCCTATAATAAAGAGCTCTTCTCATTTTCCCTCCTCTCTCTTCTACCTCATCCCCCAATTCTAGGCCCATATAATCTCCTATTTTTTGTAACTCTTCATGACATTTTGGCATCATATTGGCAAACATAGTGGAGTGGTTTGCCATTTCCTTCTCCAGGATAGCTCAGTTTGCAATTGAGAAAACAGAGGCAAACAGGGTTACAGGATTTGCAGGGTCACACAACTAGTAAATGTCTGAGGCCAGATTTGAACTCAGAGAGTTAAATCTTCCTGACTCCATAACCTCCTCTTTAAGAAATAAAAAATCTTCAGCTCAAAAAAGATAGTTAAGGGCAGGTGCTTGCTTTCTGCAGTAACATGATCTCTTACAGCTTGCTTATTCTCTCATTTGCTCATTCTTCCTCTTAGCTCATTTTTCTTATTTCCTTTTCCTTCCAAAATCTACCTCTTTTTTGTTTCTTATGATTTTTTACTATTTCCTTTTCACCTCTAGGTCATAGAATTGGGATCACAAATTGAGACTCGTAAGACGAATATGAAAAATACAAAAAAACATGTGGAAACATATGAACTAATTCAAAATAAAATAGAAGTAGAAAATCATATATACATATATGCATACATATAACAACTACAATAATTTCAATGGAAAAAAACAAAAAAAATCTAAATGCTACATAATTATGACGACTAAGTTTAATCCCAAAGAGATATAAGAAAGCACATTTCCTTCCTTTCTTTGCAGAGGTGGAGAAATATGGATATGGAACGTTGCCTATAACATGGATTTAGCTGATGTGTGTTTTCCAGAACTGCTTCTATTTTACTTTTTTCATTTTTATTCTTTGAAACAAGGAACAGATCCCTAAGTACAACAAAGGGAAGGAATATATTTGGAAATGGTGATGAAACTAAACCAAAAGATATAAATAAAATGTGTAAAGACTTTATTGTTTCCCCTATGAGGGGTATTTGTATTTTTAACACAAGACAAAGTTATTAATCTATTGCAGAACTTCATACATCAATGAGCAAAGGGGAAGTATTTTTATTGGACAGGGGACTTTCCTAGTGCTTTCAAAACTATCCCATCTGGAAATCTACCTATCATCACTCCCCCTAAGAACATATGAAGAGTAACATTAGAATTCAGTTCATTTTATGACAACTGCCTCACTAATTGTCACATTGCTTTTCTGTATTCATCTCTCCTTTTCATTACTATTCTATTTGCTGCTCTTCTTTCTTCAAAAGCAAAGTATTTGCTAGCATATGTGTGTGTGTCCTACCACACCAGTCCCTTAGTAGCAGTAAAGAACAATAGTCCAGATTCTCCTTATGAAAGTAATTCTAACACTAATGTATAAGGCAGACTGAGAAACTTCAATTTGAAAACAGTTTCAGCCATTAGCTCTGCTATTCACATTTCTCAAAGAGGTCACAATCTATTGGAGAAACAAGAGTGGCACAAATAGCTTCAGTGCTTATAAACATAGGAAACTTGAATGTTTACTAAAAGAAATAAGCAACTACATGATAACATGCTCAAGGAGCAGATTTTCTCATGGAAAACAGTAGATTTCTCATAGTGGAACAAGTTTTCCAATGGAAAAACTGCTAATATAGATTAATTTTGCTGCCATGTTTCACATATCTTGATTTATCCCCTTGATCTATTCCCTATCCTTCCGTCTACTCAGCCAACTGCTTGTCTATCTGATGATCTTGTCCATCTCCTATCATAATCTCTGATACCCCAGTACCCAATTCCTCTGGCAAATATGTGTATAATAGGGAATCTGCTAATGAAAACCCAGTCTTTATGAGTATACTCTATCTGTTCTAATCCCACATGAACTTTGGAGAAAAATCAAAACCATTTCCTATTTGCTCATTGTGTGGCTAAAAGAAGGTATTTGAATTGCTACTGAGCTAAAGCTGAATATCCAGACAAAATGGATAAATGAACCATATCATTCCCTCTAATTTTTCAATTGCATTCAAGGTAAAATGACAGAATGTTGGAAGCTTCTGAATGGAGAAGCCCTGCCCTTACCAAACCATTATATGGCCACATCACACCTAGGTAGATTTTGGTCCTCATATTTGTTCCTTTTCCTGGTCTTAATTAAAGAAGTATCCAAGATAGGATTACCTTAAGAAATTCAACAGGTCAGAGAACCAGAGATCTAGTGTTGGGAATCCATGACAGAATTTTCTAGGAACCAAAAACAATAAAGAGTGGTATCCTTTGATATACTGGTCATATCATATCTTGATATGACCAGTATATCAAGGTTAATCAAGAAAAAAATTCATCTAATTGGCTATTATGAATTCAGAAGTGAACTTGGTAGTGAGAAGGTATTTGGTAGCAATTTGCTTTTAAATTTGAACCCACTCTCCCCATGGAGACAAGTTTGTTGTTGTTGTTGTTTTGTTTGTTTTTTTAGGAGAAAGTGTGCACCAGAATGTTTGGAGTGAATACCCTCAATGTAATCCAGATTGGTCTGAGCAGTCCCAGTTTAGGTAATATGGAGACTTGTATCCTCACAGGTAGGTAGCCACTTTTGATTGGCTATCCACCTTTAAAATTGGTGAGATTGAATCACCATTTGAAAATCTCTATGGGGGCACTCCTTTTCAATCACTATTATATCTGCTATGTCCAGAGGTAAAGATCCCAGTTCATGTTATACATGTTGACCAAAGTAGATAATAGTTAACAAAAATAACACAGCAGTAAAGTGTGCAACCAAAAAAAAAAAAGAGATGAGCAATATTCTTGGTCACACTAGCTTTAAAGAGCAGGTAATCAATCAAAGGAGGTAATCTCCATCCATGATGTAAGAGATGCAGGTCTTCATGACGATACCTAAACTGGATATGCCCAGACCAACTTGTATTACACAATGTCTTTTCAGCAAATATCCCTTTGTAAATTCCAATAGATAATAATTAATTAAATACATTAGGGTGCTAATCACTAGGATAATCAATGATATGGAGGATATCATAATTATAAGTAGGATATTAGATGAAGAATATAACAGAACAGCATGTTACACTAGAATTAGGGAGAAAATCCACTCCCTATTTTGGGTACCCCTAAAACCTTGAGAGGGAGATTTGGGAACACAAGTTATATGTGGGAATAGGAGTTGAGATAAGGAACCATAAATGCTTCATAAAGACTGCATAAGTAAAAAAGAGTTAATAGGGGTATCTCTGATTTGCTGGTCTGGTGTACTTCCCATGGAACTAGATATCACTCCTTACTTAGAGAATCTTGTGTTTTTCTGAGATGGAATTTCCCCAATCACTAGGGACTAATCACTGGTCCCTCCATCATTTCCACAAGGCACATATTCCTCAGCAAAGAGTCGGAGATATTGAGCTCCATAAGAGTTGTACCAATCCAACACACCAAGAATGTGTGTATATGTATGCATGTATGTATATGTGTATGTTTATGTGTGTTTACATATATGCACATGTATTGTATATGTGGAGAGAGATGAGATGCAGAATTTTACCGGACACAACAAAGAACAAGAAATAATGGTCAGAATTTGCAAGGAGATATCTAGCCCCACATTGGGCAGAACATTTTAGCCACTGGAGTTAATTTATAGTAGAAAACTGCCTTAAGAAGTAGTGAGTCAGGCAGCTGGGTGGTGCAATAAATAGAGCACCAGCCCTGAATTCAGGAGGACCTGAGTTCAAATCTGGCCTCAAACACTTAACACTTCCTAGATGTGTGACCCTGGGCAAGTCACTTAACCCCAATTGTCTCAGAAAAAAAAAAGAAGTAGCGAGTCTTCCATCACTGAATATGATATAGTTTGGGGGAAAATCCTGTGAGCGTAGATCTAGAGCTGGGAGTGATCTGAGAATATGTCTAACCAAACCCCCTCAGAGAACATTTCTGTATAGTTAATTAAGAGTGAACTCAGTGATTTTCCTTCCAAATCTGAGATTCTATGATGCTTTGATTTCTTCCTTTTAACGCTAAGATCTGCCACTTCCCAATATATGAATTCCCTAAAGCTAGTTATACATTTGGGCTTCGAGATGGCACAATGGAGAGAGCTACAGGCCTAAGTCAGAAAAACTTATCTTCCTGAGTTCAAATCTGGCCTCACACACCAGCTGTAGGACCCTGAACAAGTCACTTGACCCTGTTTGAATCAGATTCCTCTTCTGTAAGATAAGATGGAGAAGGAAATGACAAGTCACTCTAGGATCTTTGCCAAGAAAACCCCACATAGGATAATGATGATTCAGAAACAAAGTTACACATCTGCACACCATAGATCTATTTTCTTTTGGATTTAATAAGATGGCCACCTGCCACTCCTCAATCTATAGGAAATTTCTGCCTCTTCCCCCCTAGGGGCCTATTTCTATTAAGTCTGGGTTCAGCATGGAAACAGCACTTAGAGATAGAATACTACACAATGTCAAGGTAGTATATTTGGAAATCAGCTCCACTCATGTTACTCTTCCCTGTTTAAGTAGCTGGGAATTTATTTGCAGATTCTAAGCACATTTTTAGAGTAGCACAGGGCACTAGAGGATATAGGAAAGGAGCCTTTAAATGTCTAACACTTCAATTTGGGGGGAAAAACATTTTTCTAAAAATTAGACATGACAGAAAGAACTTTTCCCAAACTTCCTGTGCTTGAAATAGTTGGTGCTCTAAGTCACTATTTATTTGTTCCCTTGACTTGCAAAGAAAAGACTTAAAATAAATAAATAAATATATATATATATATATACACATACATACATACATACATATATATATATATATATATATATATATATACTCAAACACTGAAGGTACTCTCCAGTAAGATTTTTTTTTAAAAAAATACTTTCCTAGGGAGTAAGCCGAAAAAAGAATGAAATTGTCCTAGTTTGCCCTATTTGCAAATTTACAGTTGGAAGAAAAAAAATAGCCATACTTGAAAATCAATGAGAAGTCTTGTCTTCTTTGCAAAAGTAGGAAATTATATGGGGACAAAGTTGATACTCCTGATAGAAGCAAATATTATATGTAAAACATTTTGCAAACCTTTAAGTGCTATGTAAATGATTTCTATTGTTGTTAGTAATAGTAGCATGATAGGTTGTTGAAATAGTATTGGTACTTGGAGTTAGTACTACTGAATGGTTTTGGTTTTTATCCTCATTTTCATTTTTTCTTCTGAGACTCTGGGAATAGGAGAGAGGGACATATGTTGAGAAAGAACAATGTTGTAAGAACAAAAGATACCAATAAATATTTAAAAGAAAAAAATGAAACAATAACTAGTTTTCCTTAAATCTTTTCCAAAATGATTCCTCTCTGTTGCATTCTTGCATATACACATACACAAACAGACACACACACACAGCCTTTGTCATGTGCTAGTACACACACACACACACACACGCAGCTGAGAGCTGATAGGGTAAAATAAAACTCCTCTGGAAGGTAGTCATCAGCAGATAGAATAAAGTTCTTTTCATTCTAACACAATTCACTTAAGTCTATGCAAAATGAGCCTTAAAGCAGAAGCAATTCTCTCTCAACTAAACTACAGGAACATTCCCTGGTGAATCAACATTAAAGGTATTATTCATTCATTCACCAAATTATTCCCTCCTCCTAGTCTTGGTGTACATTATAATAAATAGCACTAAAACAGAGTTCAGTTCACCCATGAGATATTACCAATACACTCTAAACCTCTTGGGGTAGAAGATGGAGAGAATACCTATCATATCAAAACCAACCTTGCCATACCAAGTATTTACTAAAAGTTTTGGGGTTTTTTTGGTTTTTGGTTTTTGGTTTTGGAGTTCATATGTATAATGTATGTATAATATCAATATTATGCCTAAATCCAGGTAACAGGCCACCAAGAAATGGAGCTATAGTTTAGAGTTTAAGATTGCCAGAATATTTACAAGACAAGGATGAAGGATAAATGGGGATTTAAATAGGATGAGATGTAAGTGGGGAAGAAGCAGGAAAAGGGAGAAAAAGAAAAAGAAAAAAATAAAAAAGGGAAATGTAAGAAAACTGCATTCCTCACTCCCAATATGCTTACGAATTTGTTTCTGTTCTTAGAACAGAGCGTTCTAGTAATGTCAGAACTAAACTTTCAAAGTAAATTTTAAGAACCCAAACCTTCTAAACCATAATACACTCCAATGATAATAAATAGCTTTTCCATTTGTATTTATTTAGAAGGCTCTATTTTTATCTTCAAGTAGTAAGTTTATATAAAAGTTCACAATTAATTTTTTTTAATTCACACTCACCCATCCCATCCTTCAACAGCTTGAACTATTTCTAGTGATCTAAAGGCATAGAATATAGATCAACTTCTCTTGAAGGTATTACATCAGCCCACGTCTAACTATTCAGCTCCTACCATCTGCTACCATTACAAAGAGTCATGCCAGCTGAAACATAACCAATATATTATCAAGCAAGAAAGTCCAGAAAAGGCAGTAGCCAGTTAACATTAATGTCAAATGGCATAGCATAATAACATGACCATAGGAATTGTACTAACAACACATCAGAACTCACAGTACATCAGTCCCAAGAGACCAGCTGCAAACACAGAGTCCAATGCCACATGTCAGGCTAACAGATGTCAGAAAAGCAGTAGCTGTCACGACAAGGTCAACGTCAGCCAGCAAAACTCATTGACAAACACTTGCCTATGTCAGCTCTTGATACTGATGAACTGCAGAGATGACAATGCATTGTACAAATTATGCCCTCCTTTCTGCCGGCTTCTCCACAAAGTCTAGACTGTAAATAGCAATGCATCTGTTATTTCAATCCCATCTGAATATATTAACCTATCTCGACCTTAGCAGTGTTCTAATAGAAACTCAGTGGCTGACAGTTGAGGGGAACCCTCATTTAAGCCATCTTTCCTGCATTTCATTCTTAAGAATAGCACAGGAATTGGTATCAAAAATACAGTAATTTTGAGAAACTGTGGGAAATTTTCAAATTTATACTAGTATTCACTCAAACCTACATTTATCTACTCGTGCAAAATACTGTGGTTGAGCCTCAGGATATATATAAACGTACACATATATGTAAGAATATATGAAATATATGTAAATGGCAGGTAGCTAATGTCTGGGCTAGAGTCAGAAAGACTTAAATTCCTGAGTTCAAATCTAGCCATGTCACTCTAGGCAAGGCACTTAATCCTGTTTGTCTTAGTTTCCTCATCTATAAAATGAGCTAGAGAAGAAAATGTAAACCACTCCAGTATCTTTGCCAAGAAAATCCCAAATGTGGTCGTGTGTGATGTACACAAGGGAAACCATTAAACAACATTTGTGTAAACACACATGCATGTATGTACACATATGTGGAGATGGGTAAATTTGAAATGTTATTGCACAGTTTTTTATATTCAATTAGTAACTTTTTATATTCACTTAATGTTGGTTGAATTGAATATGAGCTCAATAACATCTAATATTTATCTGGACTTCAGAATATAAACTTTGTTTTTGTTTTTTGTTTCAACTTTCCTCTTTACATTTTAGATCATTTCTAATTATTTCTTCTATTTCCCTTTCTGCCTCCATAAAAAAATACTACTTTGGTGAATTTTTGTCACATGGAGATAATCTTGTGTCCTCCTAAGGTAGCTGTGGCAGGTCCTATATCATTTTGAAAGGGTTTTGCATGGTCTTGACTATAGTCTGTGCCTACTGGAAAAGGTTCAACTTGCTAAGTGGAGAGAGGCTCATTGGCAGCAGATTGGACAATAAGTAATAATATTTTTGGCCTTGACAACCAAAGAAACAAAACAAAAAAAGACAAAATTCAGGCTTTTAAAGTCCCTTCCATAGAAGACACTACTAGAATAACTGAGTCACATAAATATTGAAAGCATTTATATAAATGAAATTAGAAGATATAAGGAAGTCACAATTACATGGAAGAAGGTTTTTTTTTAGATGTTAATAAAGGAGGGGATGGTGTTAGTTTCATTGTGTTTCCCAAAACAAGAAACATCATTTCACATGAAGTCTTGTCATCCCTCTTTGCAGTATTCTTGATAAGCTTGAACAAAAAGGTCATCATGAAGAGAATTCTACATTATGTGCCAACATCCATTGCAGAGAATGAAAAAGTAAAAGGATTCTGAAAAGATCTTGATAAGATCCTCCAAACCAAATAAAAAATATGCCTTGTACTAGCGTCTGAGGATGCCAGTAAAAGGAGCACATATGGACATGCAAGGGATACACATCTGCTGATTCTTTCCTGTGTTTTTTAAAAGAAGTGTCAGAAGGTTCTATCTTCCCTGGTGTTCTGAGAGAGGTGTTGTGATAGAAACTAGCCTCAGGGTTAAGGAAATAACTGTGGATTGAGCTCCATAGTGTGAGAAGAATAACAACCATGTAATCAAAGTCATTTTGAAGGAGGTAAGGGAGTCTGAGAGCACTATTATGTGTAGGTGAGGAACAAGAGTAGTAAGTCTGTTGGGAGAGGGAGGCAGGAGGAGAGAGAAAATCAGTGGAAACTTAGTTGGGTAAATCAGAGAACAAGTTATGCAATGACTCAATGCAAGTTAAAGTTGGAGTCTATAACCCCAGTGGGTGTTCAGGAACTCAGGATGAGCAATAAGGGATTCAATTGTGTTCAAGTTCCTAATGTCACCCTTCCCTCAACACAAATACACATGCACACACACACAGACACACACACACTTTGAAGAATAACATTCAAAAGGGAAAAGGTGGGGAGAAGCATGTAAGGGAAAGGAAGAACAAGTAAAGCATAGTAGAACACAACCATGAATAGAAAAACTCTTAATACCTTTATATTTAATGGCTACAATACAAAGGTAAATATGAGATGGGGAGAGTTGGGAAATACAATTTGGAGGTATTGGGTAATCAAAAGATTGCTGCCAGCCAAATATACATCATAAAGTCAGGGTTTTTGAATAAAAGTTTTCCATGAGGCACCTAGATCCCTAGAGTCTAGAGACTGAAGGCTGTGTGTGAGCTGTTCTCAAAAGGAAGATCTGGACTAAAGTCTAGGAGGCCCCTCCAAGTAGCTCTATCTAGAAGGTGCTGTTCTCCTTCCCTATTCCCCCAGTTCATTTGCAGGGGAGACCAAAAATAATCATGGCCTTTAAAAAAAATGTAGGAAGTGAGATAGGAATGAGTTCAGACCCAGTCTTTGGCAGTTTGTTAAATAGGCAGCATTCTCTGAAATTATTACAAAGGAGCATAGTGTAGCAATCAAAAATTATTGGGAATGACAAAGATTTTCTAACTTTAAGTCACATAGAAGCTTGTTACAGTGAGCTTGCTATTGGTGAGGAATTCCAGAGGGAATCCAAAAGATTGGTAAACTTATTCTTTTTTATAGCTTTATTTCAATATGATTTGCTTTGTAAACCTATGTATCTTATTCTATATATTCAAGAACATTATTATGAAAAGGGGTCATAGGACCCACCATATTGCCAAAAGGGAACATGACTTGAAAAATGTTAAGAACACTTACTCTTTTTTTGTAATTTAAAACTTAAATAGAAAATTGAAGGGGGTGAGAGAAAATGAAAAAGAAAAAAAACTATTGTCATGAGCACAACAGAACATGAGAAGATTCCAAAAATGCTGCAACAAATTTCCATTTTAAGAAAGCATATACAATAGAATATATTGTATTCATAACTTTCCATTTTTTCTTTGTTTCCTTATAAGTTTTCTTTTTTTCCCCTTTCTTCCCCCTCCTCACCACCTCCCCTAAGTAGGCTACAGTTAAGCATTAATATATTTATGTTTACAACACACACTCATATACACATACATTTACACACATATATATATATATACATATACATTTATACATGCATATATACACATGCATACCCATACACTTATACATTATCTCTCATTTTCCTATCCCTGCTAGCTCTTCTAGTTCACTTCTATCAACTAGCTTGCTTTGCTATTATTTAAACTCCCTTCCAAGAATCTCTCCTCCCCCCAAAATTTCCCTCCCTCTTTATCCCTTTCCCAATAATCTACACACCTTATCCCATTCCCATTAATCTACACATCTTTCCATACACGACCTTATCATATTTACTCCCTCTTTTATTTTTTATAGATTTTGAAGGGTGTTATATTCTTCTAGGCATAGATATGTACTGTTTCCTTTTTTTTAACCCATTCCTGATGTGAACAGGATTTCAAAACTGCCATCCTTCTTGTCCCATCTAATTCCTCTGTGCCAGTTTTTGCTCTCACACCTCATTTGTACAGCATAATTACTGTTTTTATCTCTCCCTTCATGGTTTTGCTCTTTAGAATCACATCTTACTTAGAGAACACTACTCTTTAGGGAAAAGGTAATATGCCAGGTGAGTTCTCCAGGTGACATGAGAAGTTAGACATATAAAGAAGCTGTATAATCAAGTGCCCAACAGAACATGACAATGATTATATAAGACAATCATATATCAACACTTGGAACAGATTATAGAACCTAGCTTGTCCATAAACATACTAAAGTGACATGCATTTGAGATGAGCGTGGAATAACTCTACCAGGAACAGTGGAGTCACATCAACAGAAGACATAATCATCCCTCTAGCATTAGAAGAGAGTAGCACCATCTATGCTCATGCCCTGGCTACATATGCTCTCTACTGACATATTTTAATTACACCTGTGGCCTTCCACACATGTTCTCCAAGTGAATCTACTTTTTCCACAGATGAAGTGAGAAAATGCATTCTCTTTATAAAAGAAACATTCTATTGCTTCTCTTCCTATGATAAAAGTTTCATTGAATGTCTTTGGTATAAACTAATTGTGTCCTATGATTGACTGGTAAAAGTAAATACACTAAATTGGGGCTCATTAGCTATGGTGCTTTTTAGCAAGTATAGACCCACATATTTCCTTGGACATGGGCTACCTTATCTTGTGAGAAACCCATGTATAAATTGGTGATGTTTTCCATTTCTAGAGTATTAAAGTAATTAAAGAGATAAAAAGCATATAGATTGCTAAGAAGGTTCATGCTAATATATCAATAATATTTTTTCGTAATAGAGAGTAGATGTGAAACATGGCAAATGTCCCATATACACATAAACATTATCTTTTAACATGAATGATTGGATGTTTTAACGTGATTGGGAGAAAATAAAAAAATTAAAATTGGTTAATGATACGGGAGTCATTTTTTAATCAATGTTCTTAATTGTAGTCAGATCATATATTAAAATGATGCATCAGTATTGGTTGATGGTTACGGAATTGAAATAGGAAAGCTTGGTTTCAATCCACACTAGCTGTAAGACTTTGGGCAAGTCACTTGACTTCCTGCCTAGTTTCTTCATCTGTAAAATGAGGGACATGGATATAGGCTCAATTTCTAAGATCCTGTCCAACTCTAAAATTATATCATGATGATCTTTTGCTTATCAATGTTGTTATTGCTGTTGTTCAGTCATTTTTCAGTCATATCCCACTCTGTGATCCCATTTAGGATCTTCTTGGCAGAGATAATGAAATGGTTTGCCATTTTCTTCTCTAGTTCATTTTATAGATGAGGAAACTAACAGGATTAAATGCTTTGCTTAAGGTCCCACAGCTGAGAAATAACTGAAGCCAGATTTGAACTTATGAAGATGAAGTTTTCTTACTCCAGGCCTGGTGCTCTATCCACAAAACCACTTACTTGCTCTTGCTTAGCAATATCAAACGGCAAAGCACAATATCAATATCAGATCAATAGCAAATTATAAAACAAACATGTATGCAAGAGAATACAAGAGAATTTAGTGTACTGCACAGAATCTAAGTAGAAGATGGATTCCCTATAGATAGTGAGGTTATCTCAAAGTTTTCACATGATATTGTTTTGCTTGTATCAAGTCCTAAACCATAGATAGGACTAAGGTCTCTACAAACAATTTCACTAGAATGGGAAACTTGCAGGTGAGGAAGCTCTCTCTAACAAGAAGCAGTATGAAGATAATATTAAGGCAATGCATAATTGGAAAGGGAAGTAGGCCAATTATGTTTAAGAAGAGGAAGGATAATATGGAGTCCAAGTGATGTATTAGAGCCAGCAAAAAGTTAAAGGACCTAAAGGACCTAGGGGAAAGCCTTGTAAAAGATTTATAAACGATCTGGTCAGGGCAGGTAGATAGAGCAGTGGATAGAGCAGGTAGATAGAGCAGTGGATAGAGCACCAGCCTGAAGTCAGGAAGACCTGAGTTCAAATCTAGTCTCAGACACTTAAAATTCCCTAGCTGTGTGACCCTGGGCAAGTCACTTAACCTCAATTGACTCAGCAAAAAGAAAAAAAAAGGATCTGGTCAAGAAACTTATAGAATAAGGTGAACCATCCGCCACCTTAGTTCAAACCTCACCACTTCTCACCTGGTCTATTTCAGTAGGCTCTGGTTTGGTCTTCCTGTCTGTAGTCTCTTTCTTCTTCAATCCATACTTTACACAGCTGCCAAAGCATAGGTTAGGACCATATCATTCTTCTGTTCAAGGATCTCCAATGACTTTCATTTTTGATCCTCTAGGACCAAATAAAAGCTCCTCCATTTGGTCTTTAAATTCCTTCATTTTCTGACTCCAGCCTGCCTATCCATGTTCAAATTATTTTACTCTCTTGCACACTTGACATTCCAGACAAACTAATCTACCCAGCTATCCCCCACATGGCATTCCATCTCCTCTCACAATGCCTTTTCATAGGCTCTCATTCAGATGTGGAATTCAATCCCTCCTCACTTCAACCTGTAATATCCAGGCTGATTCAAAATTCAGACAAAGTATGACCTTCTTCAGAAAATCTCAATTTCCTCATCTGTAAAATGGTGGTGATAATAGCACCTACCTCAGAGTTGTTGTGAGAATCAAATAAGATCAAATATGTAGAACACTTTGCAAACCTTAAAGTGATATAAAAATGCTAATTATTATTGTGTTGTTTCCATTATTCCTTTCCTATGTATTTTATTTTATGCATTTACAATATTATTCTGAGAAAAGTTCTACTGATTTCAACGGAATGCCTAAGGGGTTCAAGATGCCTAGTTAAGAACTCCTACACTAAATTCTTGAGGTATACTATTCCTCAGCTACTAAATAACAACAATAACTATGTAACATATTAAAGTTTGAACAATATTTAACAGTGAAGTAGATAAAGTAACAGGTCAACAAGACCTGAGTTCAGATTTCACCTTCTCTTCAATGCCTATGGATTGGGTGACTTTTGCCAAGTCAGTCAACTCCCTGAATTTCTGTTTCCTCAGCTGAAAAATAAAGATGATAACAATATCTTAATACCTGCCTCAAAGGGTTATTGAGAGGCCCAAATGAGCTAACATTTATATAGGGTTTTTTTAATTTGCAAAGTGCTTTACATAGATTATTTCATTTGATCTCTACTACAAACCTGTGAAAAATGTGCTATTATTTTTTCCATTTTATACATGAAGAAACAGACTGGTGAAGGTTAAATGACTTGTACAGTTATATATATAAAGTGCCAGAATTATCCAGTTCTTTCTGACTCCAAGTCACTCTATTCTCTACATAGCATAAAGGCCTCTTTGAAAACTTTAAAATGTTGCATAAATACTTATTACTAACATTTTGCAGCCAAGAAACAGCATACATCACAATAGTAAGAATGACTGATGGTGAAATCATGAGCTAGAATGACTTATCTTAGGGTGCTGACTTAGCTTATCCTCTCCCTCCGCCATGATCTAAGAACAGAACATCTGGTAGTAGACACTAGGACATTCCACATTGAAACTCACATGGTGCATTACACTAACAACCAAGAGAACAATGGATAGGGAGAGAGGGATATCTTTTTTAATATATAAAAGTTCCTATTATAGTTGTTTCTATATTCACAAGACTGAATTCTAAAAGAAAAGGATGAAGAAAAGCAAAGGACAGAATGTTGCATATGAAACTCTTATCTGTCATAGGACCTGAATTTAAATCCTAGCTCTAATATTGCCTATGTTATATTAGACTTCTCAGGGCTTCAATTTCCTCATAAAATCAGACTAGACAACTTCTAAATTCTCTTCCAAAATTGATTCTACAATCCTTCTTCACAATAGATTTGATTAGAATATCTTACCAATTTTAGGTGCCTTAGATGGGGGAGACAGGTGTTGATAAGAACCAAGTTTGCCAAACGTCTGGATCTTTCCTTTTGACCCATGAAATTTGACCAATAGGAGAGAGCTTTGCAAATCTCAGCACAATTCCTAGTATAACTCAGGGAAAATAAAAAAACCAGTTACAAATTTTTAATCAAAATAAATGAGCTTTGAGGATACAATACAATATAAAATGTTATCCCTTTCCTTAAGGAGTGTATATTCTACTTGGGGAAATGCTCTGTGTGCGTGTGTGTGTGTGTGTGTGTGTGTGTACAAGTATGCATGTGTGTATGCATATATTCACTATATAAGTAGAATATATGTACAATGTTGTGTGTGTATCTATATGTGTATGTGTATATGAATATATATTATATATATATATAATTTTATGGATTTGTTCATCATATGAAAGCTATTTTCTTATCAGTTGGAAAATGCTTCACATTCCTCAAAAATAATTTAATTTAACTTAATTAATTAGATAATCAAAATTAAAATAATTTAACCATATTGCTTTCTATAGATAAGCATATGTATGTATGTATGTATGGGTAAATATGTATTGTGCTGTCGGTGTTATTGAATCATTTTTCATGATTCCATTTGAGGTTTTCTGAGCAGAGATACTAGAGTGGTTTACATTTACTTCTCCAGCTCATTTTAGAGAGGAGGAAACTGAAGCAAACAGGGTTAAGTGACTTGTCCAGAATCAAACAAGTAGTAAGTGTCAGAAACCAGATTTAAACTCAGGAAAATGGTTTTTCCTGGCTCCAGCCTGACATTCTATTCACTGTGCCATCCAGCTGACTTATATATGTGTCTGTTTATGTAGTTACAAATACATACTGAGTCATATGATATGTGAAAGTGCCTCTTTTTAACTTAAAAATGTGAAGAGAAAAAAAAAAAAAGCATAGCCATGTACACAGCAGAACATGAGAGGATTCAATATAAAACAATAATTTTCCATTTCAAGAAAACCTATCTTATGAATACTACACATTGTTTTCAAAGCTGCCCAGTTTTTCTTTGCTTCTTTGTAGGGTTGTTTTTGTTGTTGTTCTCTATTGTGCACCTTTTTTTCCCCTTCCCTCCACTCTCTACCCCCTGCCCCTCTCTTAAAAAAGGCTAAGATTAGAACTGTAAGTATATATACATATTAGATAGATATCTATAAATAAACACATATATACACATTATTTATGTAAGACTGTATTATACTTATTTCCTCCTATCAAATATTCCTCTGAAAGTAGATAGCATTTGCCTTCATAGGCCCAAGTCTTCCCATGTTTTTCTAAATCAACCAGCTTATCATTTCCTATAACACAGTAATCTTCCAACCCAATCACATTCTATCTTAGAGATTGTAGAAGTTTTTTTTCCCCCAATTATCTGTGTTCTTTCTATTCTTGACTGCATAGTATTTTTTAATACAAGAATCTTTAAATTTAAAATAAAATTATCTGTTTTATATTTTAACAGTGTTCTCATAATATAGTTTAAGATCTGATACAGATAAATCTGCTTCCTTTCATTCTTTTTCCCCTGGTTTCCTTGAAGTCCTTGACCTTTTGTTCTTCCATATGAACTTTGTGATTATTTTTTTTAAAACTAAATTTTTATCAATTTAATTGGGATGGCATTGAATGAATAGATTAGCTTGTTAAATTGTCATTTTTTATCACATAGACTTTACCTATCCATGAACAATAAATATTACTTCAGTTATTTAAATCTGATTCTATTTGTATAAAAAGTATTTTATACTTATATTCATATATTTCCTGTATCTGTTTTGGCAGGTATTTTATATTTTCTAATTATTTAGATGGTCTAAAATAACATTAAATAATCTTGCCAACACAAGTGTATTTTCTCTATTTTTTTCTTTTAGTTAAATCTATTTTAGTTTTAACTTTGTCTGTGATCATGATTACTAGTCCAGCTTTTTTTACATAATAAATTCTACTATTATCTTTCTATATGTCTCATTTTCATACCATTTCCTAAAAGTAACATATTGTTGAATTCAAAATTTTAATCTGCTATCAGTTTCCATTTTACAGGTAAATTCATCTCATTCACATTCTAACCTATAATTACTTGTGTATTGTCCTTCCTATTTTTTCTTGCTATCCTTCTCATGTTATTTCATCGTTCCTTACTACTCTGCTTTACTCCTACTCACTACTCTGTTCTCCGATTCTTTAACCTATCCACCCTTATAAGAATCCCTTATCCTCTGCCCTCATACACACTCTATCCCCCTGCCCTCTTATTTCTTTCTATATGTAGAACATAATTTTTTAAAATGGTGGTTGAAACCCCACATGTGATCTTGGAACTGAATGTGGAGGTTGCAAAATTATAATTTATCATCAGTAAATATTTGATTTGTATTCCTATTTTATATATCTTTATACCTGAGGTTGTATAAAAATTCTCAGGTTAACAAAAATGGTCACAAGTAGAAAATGACATTTAGAAGACATTTATACCTTTCTAGATATATATATAATATATATATATATATGTTGTTCCCTTTTTAACCCATTCCCAATGAAATTAGGATTCCATCACTGCCCTCTCCCCTATTCATGTCTTTGGTATCAATTTTTCCTTTTTATGCTTCATTTTTTCTCTTCACAGTTTTATTTTTTAGAATGACATCATTATATACAGCTCAGTTCAAATGATTTTTTTCAAACTATCCAAATAATGATAACAGTCATAAGAATACTGATAATATTTTCACATATAAGAAGCTAACAATTTGACCCCATTGAGTCCCTTATAATTGGTCTTTCATGTGTACCTTATATTTCTCCTGAATGTTATATGCTAAATTTTCCCTTAAGTTTTATTTTGTCACAAATACCTGAAATCTTTCATTCATTACATGTCCTTTTTTAAAAAATTCAGGATTATAATTAAATTTTCTAAGTTATAGCCCCAGGTCTTTTGCTCTATGAAATATAGTATTCCAATATCTACTGCCCTTCAAGACAGTAGCTGCTATATATATAGGTCTATATAATCCTTATTGTAGCTCCATGATATTTATTTATTTTTCTTTCTTGTTTATAATATATTCTTCTTAGCCTTGGGACCTTTGATACTTGGCTTTGATATTCCTGTAAGTTTTTTCCCAGGATATGTTTCAGGTAGTGGTTGGTGGATGCTTTCTATTTCTGCTTTGCTTTCTTATTCTACAATTTCAGAGCAACTTTCCTTGATAATTTTTATAATATTGTATCAAGATTCTTTTTTATACTTTTCAGATAGTTTATTATTATTTTTTGATTTGTTCTCCAGATCTTCTGTTTTTCTGATGAGATATTTCACATTCTGTTCTGTTTTTTTTTCTTTCTTTTGATTTTGTTTTATTATTTCTTGATGTCTCAGAAGGTCATTTGCTTCCTTTTACCCAGTTCTAATTGCCAAGGAATTATTTTCTTCCTTAAGTTTTTGATTCTCAATTTCAGGCTTGTTGATTTTCTTATAATTTTTCTGTATTGCTTTTTTCCTTAATTTTGCCATAATCTCTCTTAATTTTAAAGTTCTTTTTAATTTCCTCCAGGAATTCTTTTTGTGCTTGGGATGATCTGATGTTTTTCATTGAAAAAGGAGCAATCTTTTTTGCTGTGTCATCTTTCTCTGAATGTGAACCCAGATCTCTATTCCCACAGTAGCTATCTTTTGCTTACTCGTTTTTATTTTTTGTTTTTAGCAGCTATTAGGATAATCAAATTATAGTCCCAAGGTATGGGGAATGTTGACCCAAGTCTTAGGTCCTCCTTATTGCTATTTTCTGAATTCTCAACCTTAGAGTTCCTTCTCTACTTCTAAGCCGTGGGTAAGGCACTTAGTCACTTTATCCCAAAGATCTTACTCCCCACAGTTCTTCAGATGACTGAACAGTACAAGTGTGTCTGGTCAGTCCATTTGTGCTTGGTGTTCTTAGTAGAAGATCCTTCAGTCTTCTCCTCTTCAGTTATCATACTCCCATACTGCCTATGAGATGACAGTTCCTAAGGATGAGGCTGACTCCTAAACCAGCTGCCTCAAGGCTTATTGTTGATTCTGTAATTAGCCTGGAAGTGTTTGTACTTAATTTAGGCTGAACCTATGGGCTTTGAGATTAAGTCTTCCCTCCCAGTCATCTCAAGTTGTTTTAGGAGAACAACTGCTTAACATTAATTTTTGTTTATTTCTGCTGCTTTACATTCTCTCTAAGGTAATATTCTTTTTATTTTGTTGAGGAAATTTGAAGAGCTCAAAGTTTCTGACCTACTTTGCCATTTTCTTGGAATCCTCTTCCATCCATTTACTTTTTAAAAGATTTGTTGGTTTATAATCTTGTGCAGCTAGGTGGCTCAGTAAATAAAGTTCTACTAGAGGTCATCATTAATCACAAAATAGATAAGTTTGACTATATCAAGTTAAAAAGTTTTTGTACAAACAAAATGAATGCAGACAAGATTAGAAGGGTAGCAGTAAACTGGGAAAATATTTTTACATCCAAAGGTTCTGATAAAGGCCTCATTTCTAAAATATAGAGAATTGACTCAAATATATAAGAATCCAAGCCATTCTCCAATGGATAAATGGTCAAAAGATATGAACAGACAATTTTCAGACGAAGAAATTGAAACTATTTCCGGTCACATGAAAAGGTGCTCCAAGTCACTATTGATCAGAGAAATGCAAATTAAGACAACTCTGAGATACCACTACACACCTGTCAGATTGGCTAAAATGACAGGAAATGATAATGATAACTGTTGGAGGGGATGTGGGAAAACTGGGACACTGATACATTGTTGGTGGAACTGTGAACGGATCCAACCATTCTGGAGAGCAATTTGGAACTATGCTTAAAAAGTTATCAAACTGTGCATACCATTTGACCCAGCAGTGTTTCTACTGGGCCTATATCCCAAAGAAATTTTAAAGGAGGGAAAGGGACCCACATGTGCAAAAATGTTTGTGGCAGCCCTTTTTGTAGTGGCAAGAAACTGGAAATTGAAAAGATGCCAATCAATTGGAGAATGGCTGAATAAATTATGGTATATGAATGTTATGGAATATTATTGTTCTGTAAGAAATGACCAACAGGAGAATTTCAGAGAGGATTGGAGAGACTTGCATGAACTGATGCTGAGTGAAATCAGCAGAACCAGGAGAACATTATACACAGCAACAAGACTATACGATGATCAATTTTGATGGACATGGTTCTCTTCAACAATGATGTGATTCAAACCAGTTGTTCTGCGATGAAGATAGTCATATACATCCAGAGAGAGGCCTGTGGGAACTGAGAGTGAACCACGACTCAGCATTTTAACGCTTTCTGTGAATATTTCCATGCATTTAGTTTTCCTTCTTAGGTTGTTTTTTTTCTTCCTCTCTTTCTAGATCTGATGTTTCTTGTGCAGTAAGATAACTGTATAGATATGTATACATGTATTGTATTTGTCATATAATTTATCCTATTACCATGTATTAGATTACCTGTCATCTAGGGGTAGGGGTGGGGGGAAGGAGGGGAAAAGCTTGGGGAAAAAAAGTTTTTGCAAAGGTCAAAATAAAATAAAATAAAATAAAATAAAATAAAATAAAATAAAAAAGTAAATAAAGTTCTAGGAGTTGGGGTCAGGAAGGCTGAGTTTAAATCTGATCTCTGACACAACTCTAAAGCTGGGCAAGTCACTTTTGCCTCAGTTTCTTCACCAATAGAATAGAATAGATTTGAAGAATCAACTTTTCTAATATTTACCAAGTAATGAGCCAAGGAATTTGTCAAGCCAACATTTATAGATATGGTCCCAAATGGGTGATCCTCAAGCCTAGCTAATTTTGGCTTGAGCTCAATAGACCCCATTGAAAGTAATGAGAGAGAATGTTAAGTATTAATGCCAGAGATGGATGTGCTCCTGAAATCTCCCTCAGGCCAGACCACCCCTAATAACATATGGTATTATTCAAAATCTTATGGTTTCTATAAAACTGTCTCTGTTTTATGTGTTACCCAGCTAATTTAATGGTCTAAAATCAGTGTTGGCCAAGAATTAAAATAGGAAGAAAAAACACTTTCTAGTGGTTAAGATATCTCTTCTTTGTTGTTTTAGAGTCAGAGAAAGGATTTTTGAATTGGAATAGAAAATTCTCTGTGTATAAACTGCTCCTACTGATGTATATTGGCACCTTCTCTGACTTACAGAGTTGCGTGGCAACCCTTGGCAGTTGGCCAGGGTAACACAGCTAATATGTGTCAGAGATAGGACTTAAATTCATTTTGACTCCCAGACCTCTTTTCCCAGATCTCTATCTACTAAACCTCTGCTACTTTTTAGGAAAGAAAGAAATAATCAGTTATTAAGCACCTATTAAGTGCCAAGCACTATGCTAAATGCTTTACATTCATTATCTCATTTGCTCCTCTCAACAACCCCAGAAGACAGATGTTGTTATTACTCTCATTTTACAAATGAAGAAATTGAGGTTTAAAGCAGTTAAATGACTTGCCCAGGATCATTCAGTTAGGGAGTTTTCCTGACTTCAAGCCCAGCATTCTATCCACTATACCACCTAGTAGTCCTCAAATATCCCTCAAGGCATAAGTCAACTAAGAAAAAGACAAACACAGCAGGGCCACTAATTTAGGTTTTGTGTAGTGAGAGAGGGAAAAGGAAATAAGCTCCCCTTTGCTGAAGCCAAAACTCTGAGATTTGGGGAAGAGGAAAAGGGTAAGCAATTGATAGGAGACAACCCTTCTAGTTCCCCATTGTTCAAATACAGATTCAAGAGAGTAAGTAGGATGAAGTGTCCAGTCAAACCAGAGGTCACTAGTAACCAAGTGACCAAGTGATCTTTTTCAAACCCAAGGATCTAAACAGTAGGAAGGAAAAGACTCTGATATCAACATAGATCAAGAACATAGCAAGTAATACTAGGCAATGGCCAGATGCTAATTTGGTCAAATGCAATTTTTCTGTAAAGGACAATATTACTTGTTCCTTTGTTTTGTTTTTTTAATAGTATAGCAGACTTCATATAGTCACAGATGGAGCATAGTGGTCAAGATTCTGTCTCAGGGCACTGAAACTTAGAGGATACCTTAAGCATGAAAAAGGCAACAGGGAATAGTGGATAGAGCTCCAGATTTGGAGACAGGAATATCTGGGTTAAAATCCTTACCTCAGATACTTACTGGATGTATGATCCTGCCCAGAGTCACTTAACTGTTCTGTAGTTAACCCTGAAAAAAATAATTAAGATAGGAAGCTACCAGATGGTATATTGCTGCCACCCATTGCCATATCACAGGCAAGCTCCTCCCCACCCTGACTTCAGTGAATCTTGTAGTCTTATGGTACAAATTTTATTATGTCCTTGTCTCCTCTTCATGAAGTGGGATCCTAGAGCAGTGATGTCAAATGTAAACAGAAATAGGAGCCATTAAACCATATATGAGGATTATTATGGGCTGTATGATGAGTTACCATGTATCATCATTCTCTACGTTTTATTGTATTTTTATTTATTTTATTAAATATTTCTCAATTATATTTTAATATGATTCATGCTATATTTAAAAGTTTTATACGCCTTATGTGGCCTACAGTCTGAAAGTTAGGCAGCTTTGTCCTACAAACATACCAATTGACTGACTGTCTCAAAAATCTGATTTCAGGGCTGAGTTCATACTACTTGCTTCTGGGTCTATTTTGTAATGCCAACACACAAAAACTGCTATGTATGACTATGGTCCCTCCTTGCACAAATACCCAGAGTATTATAAAAAATAAAGAAAAGAAGAAAGGGAGAAAAAAGAGGAAAGAAAGGGAAAGGAAAGATGTCAAGAGAAAGCAAGGGAATGAAAGGGAAAGAAAGGCAGAAGGGAAGAAAAAAGGTAGGGCAGGGGAGAGGGGATTGATTACATAATCAGTATTATGGTATGCTAAACATTAAGTATAGCTGCTTAATACATCTGTCAATGTTTTTAATTATTTGAAAAAGGTCTTTGAATTTTGTTAGACACCAAAAAAAAATTGTGCATCATAACTTGAATCTTCACCTCTCCTTCATTCCTAATGGGTTAAAGGTCTAGTAAATAGTTATTCACATAGCAAGAGATGAGGAAATAGCTGGCTTGTGTTTGTTCAAATTAAAGTTCTAGCCTTAGGCAGAAAAAGCTTAGGAATCATTGGCCTAAAAAAAGCCTGATAATTAAATATCAGCTAGTCATAATGATTAGTTGATGTTCTTTTGCTTATAGTTCCCAAGTCCATGCCATGGAAGTCTGGAAGTAGACCTTTTCTTTTTTTCTTTTTAAAGGATTGTAATAAATGGAGTTATCTTTGCTGGGATCTAGGCAGACTTCCATGACCCAGTAGGGAAAACTATCTTTAACCAAGGGTAAGCAACACAGAAGGAATAATAGAATTCTATACGTAGAGCTGGTCATTTATCTGGTCCCACAGCATCATTTTGCCAAAAAAGGAAATGGAAACCCAAAGAGGTTAAATAATGTTTCAAGAAACAAAGAAAATAAACAGAGGTAGTAACCAATTAAGAGCAAAGGAGAGGTGAAGACAAGTTATTTTATATACTGCTTTTGACATCTATTACATTCAAAAACCTCTTTCAAATAATTAAAAAACATTAAAAATGGATATTAAATACCAATACTTAGTTCTTAACATAGCATATTAATGATTGTTATCAGTCTCCTCTCCTCTGCCTTTTTTTTTGAACCCATACTCCCCCAACTCCAGAGTAAGCATTCTTTCTGTTTCTCAAACTAGGCTTAAGTAAAGTTTGTTTAATTCATACCCTATTTTTAAAGTTCATTAAGGGACTTTCCCATCTAAACCCAATGTTGGAAACTTTCCAAGAGTCATGTGCCAAAGTTTAAGTGAAAAAGGCTTCAGCCTATACTTATTCTCAACAGAAACAAAAAGGGTGGTGGTGGTGGTAGTTGCTTAACCCATCTGTGTTTGTATTTGGGTGGCAAACTTAATCATAGATGGCATTCCTATTGGTACCCACATATAATTTTACCTAGACTTTTTCTCTATCTATGGCCCACTCTATAATTCCTAACATTATGACATACCCACAAGGTCTTCTGTTCACTTGCTATGTAGCTATCCCCCCTGCATTATCTTTTTTTTTCATTCTTACAATTGAAGGTTTTTCTAATAGCTAAAGCCTCATGTATTCTAAATGTCTTGTACAAGAATTTGCTAGAGTCAATTCATACCAGCAAAGAGAAGTGTTAATTTTTGAATGTGAGCATTTACACCTCAGAAATGGGTAAATGTTAGAAATCAGGACTTGATTTGTTTTGTTGATTGTCTACATTTAAGAAATCATGGATAAAATATTAATAATATGAATTCAATTTTAAAGTGTCCTGAATTTAAGGAGAACCACTTGTTCAACATTTACCAGTATATCCTGCATATATTCCAAGAAGATTACAGCTAAAAAGAAGGTATTCATATAAACAAAAGTATTTATAGCAACAACTTTTGTGGTAACAAAGAATTCAAGACAAAGTAGGTGCCTATCAATTGGGCAATGGCTCAACAATTGTGGTACATGTAAATATGTTTTCTTACAGTGAAGAAGTTAGACTCCTTCATTTCGAATACCAGCAACAAGGTAACTAGCATTTATTAAATGATTACTAGGTGCCAGGCACAAGTTAAAAGAAAGATAATCTCCCCTCAAGGAGACTATATTCTAATAGGGGAAGACAATGCCCAAAAATAATGGAATTGAAAAGGAGGAAAAAACATCTGGTAGGGGATTGAAGGTTGGCTAGCTTGAGCCCCTCCTCAAAATGGAGGCCTTAGGTGAAACTCACTGAAGGCAAAAACAGTTCATCATGGCAGATGGATATTCCGGGGTAAAGAGCACTGAGGGATGTTCCAGGATGATTGAATCATGGTATTGAAATCCAGAAAGTCATTTATATTAATTCAGAGCTATAAAAGTACCATCTATAACTAATTCACTATGCTAGATTGTCCTAACAGTTCAGAAGTTTAAAGGGGGAATATAGGCATATCTGCTCATAAATTAATCTAAACATCTAGTTTTTTCACAGGTATCCAGATGCCCTGTGCCCCAAGTATATAGCTCGATAGAGTCGGGAGTCGAGAGTCAGGAAGCACTTGTTAATCTGTTTCTAAAAATGTCCAACACATATCAAGTCAAGATGCTTGCATGAGTTCCAAAGGTATTTGTATTTAAACAAAAGGTAAGAACTAACAGAAAACAAAATTGTGATATTGCTTTGACTTCTTTTTCCTCAAGAACAGAGAGTAATTCTATGTCTATTCATCTCTAAAACCAAGTTTCAAGATCATAGTAATTAGTGCAAAATCATTTCATTCCAATTCAATTTACACATCTGCAAAGTGTATGAAAAAGTAGTAGCAGTTCCAGGGTTGAGAATTCTACTATGCTATAAAAATCAATTATATTTTCCCACCTATTGCACCAGACACATACTGGAAGCCATTTATCAATAGAACCTCAAAAAAAAACCTACTAATTTCAAGCTAGAAAAGATAACAGACTTGGTTGAAATGTAGTTATGTTTTTTAGTATTAAAAGAAATAACTCAGGAGCAAATAGATGGCGCATTGGATAGAGCACCAGCCCTGAAGTCAGGAGGACCTGAGTTCAAATCTGGTCTCAGACACTTAACACATTCTAGCTGTGTGACTCTAGGCAAGTCACTTAACCTCAACTGCCTCAGCAAAAAAGAAAAAAAAAGAAAAAAAGAAAGAAAAAAACATACAAAATTTGCTTCAAAAGAGGAAAGGAACAGAAAGGAAGGAAATCAGTAACATAAAAGTAAGCAAATTTTGTTTAGCACTGATTAGGCTCCCCAATTTTCCTATAATAACAATAATAATTCATTCAAGGATTATACCAGATATCTTCTGAGGTCTCCCTTCTCCAAAATTATCAGGGGTTTCTGATTCAATTATCTTATAATAAACTAACCATCATTTATACTAAGTATCTATTATATACCAGGCACTGGGAGAGATGCACCCTGCCTTCAAAAGTCTTATATGCTATCAAGAAACATCAAAAACATATAAATGGAATACATAAATGCATGTGTACAAATATACATATATGCATGCATATATTTTTACATATGTACTTATGACCAAAAAATGGAATATTCAGCATTTTCTCTGGTCCTTGTGATTTCACACGTCTCCAAAATAAGAATTATGACCAAGAGATAAAGCAAATTCAGCTTTCTCAAATAGTCTATGATACAAAGAACATTAATATATAGGTATATATATATATATATATCAATAGAAAGTATATGTGTGTATACACTATAATGCACATATCTGAGAAATAAGGAACAGGAAATTTAAGGCAGTTTGTGTCACTGTATGACACTCCACCAAGCCATCCAAAAAGAAGCCCAGAATCAGAAGCAATTATTTCCCCTAAGAAATCAAGCAAGACAAAGGCTGGTGAAATTTGAATTATCTAGTGTAAGAAGGAGTCAAGATGGCTTTGAAAGAGAAAGAGAAACCACAGGGGAAACCAAAAGTAAAGAAGAAGGAGTCAGAATGTGAGCAATAAGAGAAAATAAGAAGGGAAGATTAAAATTACCAAAGCAATACCAAAGAAATAATATTGGATATCTTAACTACAAATAAGAGGAAGTATTTAAAAGAAAATGAGAGAATAAGGTCAGCTAAAAGAATTAAAGCATCTAAATAAAAACCTTGTGGTTTTGCTTATGGATTTCGAAAAGGGCTTTGAACCACAGCATGATATTCCTGAATGGTATAAAAGATAATATATATTATAACAACATATACAAAATGAACACAAGGTCATTTAGGGAGCAGGTACATTAAATTGGGGGAAATCAGAAAAGGTCCCATCTAAGACATGACATTTAATTTGAGCTTTAAAGAAAACTAAGCATTTCAAGAGGCAGAAGTGAGAAAGGGAGGGGGAAAAGGAAGTGAATACCCTATATGAATTTCAAGTGACTATCTATAGGGCAAACTCTTAATAATTAAGTCAAAAGGACTTAAATAGAATAAAAGAAAATTAGAAAAGCAATGGAAAAAATGTCAGTCTCCTCCCATTATCTCTTTTAAATTATTTTCTGCTGGGAGTTCACATTGCCCTGGGAAAGTACTGAGCCAAGATTATGACAGGTTATAAGGCACCAACAATAGTTTCACATCTTTAGCTTTCCTTGGGCCTCATTGTCTGACAATTTTGTGAACTCATTTGCAAAGGCTGTTTATAAATATCTGCACTTGAGATGAACAGAATGAAATATGCTAGATGTGCGTGTGAAATAATACCCAATTAGTCCCCAATAATTGTTTTTCAAATGTTCATCTGTTGAGTCAATTGTTTAAAGCCCAAGATGTCTTTCCTTCCAAAAAATAATATTACAAAAGCTAGGTTGTTAAGTCAGTTGAAAAAGTCTATGTGGTCTATATTGGATTTTATTATTTCTATTACTATAAAATACCCTAAATACCCTTCTTAACTACTTTTATGAAAAAATGTTGTTCAGAGTTCAAAAATGGGATAACAAAATTAAAAACAGCTACTTTCCACCACTCCAAATTTTTTTCTCCCTCCCTCACCCTCCTTCCATCTCTTCTTTACCTTTCTTCTTTTTTCTAACCCTTTTCCCTTCCTTCCTCTCCCCTTCCTTTTTCTTTCCTCTCTCCTTCTCCCTTTATATGACTACTTGGGATTTCAAGCTAAAATGAAGGACCATAGTTGCTGGAACTAGAACAAGAGCCTATGTACTGGGAATAATAGTTCTCTTATTCCCGCCAAGGATTTCTCCAGGGTTCTCTTTTCTCTCACCATGTTCTCCCTTGAAAATCTCATCAGATTCCATGAATTCAGCTTTTAGGTAGATAGATAGATAGATAGATAGATAGATAGATAGATAGATATAGATATCTCCCAAATCTACTTTTATCTCCTGCATAATATCACCAATTGTGGTATACAATTGTAAGGGGAACATAACTGTGCTGTAATAGATAATGAGAGCAGTAATTTAAAGGTGTGGGGAGGGAAAAAATAAAAGGAAATTTACATGATCTTGTGTTTTTGAAAGGAATGGTAAGTTGTGCATGGTAAACTTGTAGTTTTATATATAATCATCTTTTTATTGTACTGTTATGAAAATGCTTGCTTAATTCCATAAGTTAAAATAAAATTTAAAAACTACCATTCCCCCCAAGAAAAGATAATATTCACTCTCAGAAATTGATGATTGATTAGAATTTAAATTCCTTGAAAGTAGGAATTGTTTTCTTTATTTTTATATTCCCAGTGCCTATCACGGGCTGGGGGTGCTTTGAAAAACTGCAATATACTTTTCACGATCCTAAGTTTCCCATAACAGTAAAGGTCCATCTTTTAAACACAAACATTTTACTAGTGCTTTGTTATGGCAGTGAGAGCTGGAACACCACTGCCTCCAAAGAATTAAAATTGAGCCTCATGTAGGGAGAAATGGGAAAGTATAGTGAGTAGAAGCTTGCTACCACCACATATGAGCAATAAGGAAATTTGAAGAATGAAAATGAAAAAAATATCATCAAGAAATTATGTCAGACAATTTTCAGATGACGAAATTAAAACCATCTCTAGTCATATGAAAAGTTGCTCCAAATCACTATTGATCAGAGAAATGCAAATTAAGACAACTCTGAGGTACCACTACACACCTGTCAGATTGGCTAAAATGACAGGAAAAGATAACGATGAATGTTGGAGGGGATGTGGGAAAACTGGGACACTAATACATTGTTGGTGGAACTGTGAACAGATCCAACCATTCTGGAGAGCAATTTGGAGCTATG
This sequence comes from Myrmecobius fasciatus, assembly GCA_023553655.1. Taxonomy (NCBI): domain Eukaryota; kingdom Metazoa; phylum Chordata; class Mammalia; order Dasyuromorphia; family Myrmecobiidae; genus Myrmecobius; species Myrmecobius fasciatus. The sequence goes on along the minus strand of JAJPUD010000164.1, from coordinate 746,988 downwards.
CTCAAAAAGTTGTCAAATTGTGCATACCCTTTGACCCAGCAGTGTTTCTACTGGGCCTATATCCATCCCAAAGAGATCTTAGAGGAGGGAAAGGGACCCACCTGTGCAAGAATGTTTGTGGCAGCCCTTTTTGTAGTGGCTAGAAACTGGAAACTGAAGGGATGCCCATCAATTGGAGAATGGCTGAATAAATTATGGTATATGAATGCTATGGAATATTATTGCTCTGTAAGAAACGACCAGCAGGACGATTTCAGAGAGGCCTGGAGGGACTTGCATGAACTGATGCTGAGTGAAACAAGCAGAACCAGGAGATCATCATACACAGCAACAACAGTATTACATGATGATCAATTCTAATGGACATGGCTCTCTGCAACAAAGAATTGTCTCAAACCAGTTCCAATTGTTCACTGAAGAAAACCATATACACCCAGAGAGAGGGATATGAAATATGGACCACAACGTAACATTTTCATGATCTCTATTGACATTTGCTTGCATTGTGTTGCCTTTCTCTGATTCTTTTTTTTTTCTTGTAGATAGGATTTTTCTTGCATAACTTCTCAAGCACTTCAACATTATTAACATGTAGTGGACTTCCTGCCATCTAGGGGAGAGGAGGGGACTGGGGGTAAAATTTGTAATGGAAAGCTTTGTAAAGATCAATGTTGGGGAACTACCCATACATATGTTATACAAATAAAAAGCTTTAATAAAAAAAAGAAATTATGTCAGAAAGCTATAATGGGCTGGTCATTTAATGAAAGACAGATGCCCTAGTGGAGCCCCACTAGGACTTTTTTAATGTTAGGAGAAAATGAGGAAAATCTCCATCATGATGCTTGGATATGGAAAATGTTAGAGATGATATGTATGAGATCTGCAAAGAATGGGCAGGTATAGATGGGTTACAATCTGCGTCGTTGGAAGGAACACTTAAATTAATGAGATGATAGATCCATTTGAGTCTATGAGTGCCAGTATACTGCCTGATACAAAGTAGGAACTTTACATTTTTTATCGACTTATTGTTTGATTTGCCACCAATAAAGCTCTTCAGAAGAATGTATCATAGGCTCTAGAGGCAGTTCCCAAAATGAAGTTCATGCTTTTAAAGACTCAATATGAAAAGAACATTGTCTTCTGGTGAAAAAGAATGCTAATTAAAAGATGGAGTGAGAAAATGGGTTAAAGTGATGAATGGGGAAGTCTGACCAAACCAAATACTCCACAATACTCAGGCAAGGCATTTGGGTGCTGTTCATAGATTGATAAATTTGCTGTCAGGAAGGCCTGGATTCCTACATCACCTCTGAAACTTAGTAGCTGTGCAATCACAGCTAATTGACTTAACCTTCTCTGAGGGTTTCTTCATCTGTAAAACGGAAATAACCCCTGTAGGACCTAACTCATTGATATATTGTGAGGTCCAAATTAAGGTACCTAGGAACACTGTAGGTATACATTGTTGTACTTTGAGTCAAGAAGGTCTTAATTCAAATCCTGCCTCATGTACTAAATGTGTGACTATGATCAAATTATGTAATCTTCATGTGCTTCAATTTCCTCATCTGTAAAACTGGGATAATAACAACAGGTAGGATTATTGCGAAAATCAGATGAGATCTATAAAGTACTTTGCTTAGAAAGTTATTTTTAAAAATTTAGCTATTATTAGTATTATTGAGATATCATCATTCAAACATTTTGCAAACTTTATAGTGCTATCTGGTTATTATAGCTAGGAGCCAAAATATTCTAGGATGTGAAATAGCTAAAATAATTCTTGAGGCACATTTCATAAACTATAGCTCTGGAAATCATGAAGCAATTGCACTAGAGAGGTCTCTTGGGCTATTACATAGTAGTGAACCTGTGCTTAAAGTACTCTATTCTGGCACTTAAATTTTTTTCTAGACTATCAACTATAAAGGATGTGTATGTCTGTGTGTGTGTGTTTGTGTGTACGTATGTGTTTGTGAGTGTGCTTTCGTGCATGGATATTTGTAGTGTGGAGGAGAAACAGAAATAGAAAACCTCACATTGTATCAAGCTGTGCAAGTCACAGCAGGATACTAAATAACTGAAGACAATCAAAAGGAATACATAAATGATGAGCAACAAATCAGGGAGGCTGACAAATAATATGAGATGAACAAAACTAGATCTCTATAATTTGGCAGTATAATAAAGTAGTGATGAATAGGCATGTAGGATACCTACTGGTAACACTTGAAAACAAAAGAGAAAGTATTCTCACACTGCATTCCTGCCAAATGGGATGAATGAAATATAATGAAGCATGGAGGAGGGGGAAATTAGTATTGTTATCATCATCATCAACAGCATCATTATTGGTATTAGGTAAGAGGAAATGAATAAGCATTTATATAGCACCTACTATGTACCCAGGCACTACATTAAGCACTTTACAAAACATCTCATCTAATCCTCACAACAACCTTGAGAGATAAGTGCTATTATCACCATTTTACAGCAGAGGAAACTGAGGTAAAAAGAAGTTAAATGACTTGCTTTGAGTATAAGTGTCTAAGGTCAGATTTGAACACAGAGCTTCTTAATTCTGGACCCAACATTCTAACTGCCATGCCACCTACCTGCCTTTATTATTTTACTAATGCTTGTATAGTAACACTAATTTCCTACTTATCCTGTATATAACTTGCTTTGTATATATTTTGTTTGCACATTGTTTCTCCCATTCATGAGGACAGATACTGTTTTTATCTTTTTGTATCTCCCTGTACTTAGCAAAATACCTGACAAATAGTAGGTGCTTTTAAAAATGTTATTGACTGATGGAGATTTGGATGTTGAATTTCTTCAAAGTGAGCATTCCCTCTAATGAAGCAAAATAGCACAAAGTAAAGCTTTCATCTAAAAAAAACATTTTTATATTTCTATAGTTACTTAAAGAAGTAGAAATCACAGATTTTTCTCCTTTGCAGAATAATTACTTTCAAAGCAGAAAGCTTTGATCCAACACTTGTGAAGAACTTTCTTATATGTAGGGTTGTTAGTTTCTGTATCATTTCATTCTTCTATGATAGTGCCCCTATCAGGGAGATGTGTCCAGTAGAATTTGAAAACACTAATTGAAGATCTTAGTGTTTTACCTCAAATAGTATCATTCTTGCTTGTAAAATGAAAGCCATGAAATTTAAGAGAAGCAGCAATAGTTTTGTTTTCTTTTTGTAGTTTGGGGGTTTTGATGGGGGGGTTGATAAAAGTTTTTGGTTTATCCAAAAAATGCCAATGATTCCTAAGAATCCCCAAGGCCAAAAAATCCCTTCCCTCAAAACTGTATGACTAGAGATCTTCAATTATTGTTGGAAAAAAAATTCAGTAATTCAAGCTGCCTTTAAGTTCTTATACTATATATACTGCCTAGTAAGCAAAAATAGGCACTGAAGGGTTAAAATGAACTTGAAGTGACAGAAAGGAGATCCTGTACATTCAGGGCTAGTTAGAGAAAAGATATATTTAGACTGGAGCTTTCGGGAAAGCTCTAGGATCTGGTCCAGCAATAAAGGGGAACCCAATGAGCAGGCTTAGCTATAATGATTCCTACTATGTAATATTGAGCAAGTCACTTCACTTCCCTCTATTTCAATTTTCTCATCAGTTAAATGAGAGGGTCATATTATATGGCCTCTGAGGTCCTTTCTAGCCCACCATTTATGATCCTATGCTCTCTGCTGGTGTTCTATGGAGAGCACTTCCCTACCCATAGTGAAGTTAATTGCCTTGCTAGCTAGTTTTCTCTAAGCCCAGGCCTGGCCTAATGCCTTGCAGTCAGCTCAAAATTACTCCTAAAATCTCTAGACTATTTTTAACTCCTCAGTTTCAGGAATTCATTGAAGGCAGGCCAGGCCTTAAATAAACCCTCCATACAGTACTGTGGCTTCTGGTTTGGGAAATTATAGTTTTATCTTGAATTCTTAAGTACATTGACTTGGTTGGATTTAGGTGTAAAATAATGGCAGGAAACCACACAAAATCAATTCTCAGATTGAGCATAATTGAGAGTCTATGAGAAGAATGTCCTTTAAATAGGAAAAAGTGGCTGCTTCGGCACTGTCTATCAGTAAAGCATGAATTTTCCATTGTCTTTTTTCTAGAAGCAGGGACATATACATATATATATATATATATATTCTGATCCAGCCACATTGTCTGATCTAGATACCCCAGTGATCTACTCAATGAACATTTTAGACCAATCAGAATGAGAAGATGTGAACTGGGCACAAGGAACAAAGTGATGCTAACTCTTCTATTTCTATCCCACAACCTTGGTCAAACTAGCACCATGTTCTAGATCTTTGTTTATAAACCAGCATAACATGGTATTTTGTTCCATTATCTAAAACAGGTATTGATAGTATTGCATCATCTGAAATATTTCCCTTATCCAGCAGTAATTGTTAATAAGATTTTAGGGACTGGTCATAAAAAAGAACAATTCATATGTGCCTATATATAACCCATGCATGCATAACAGAACTGAATTATGAATATACACTCAGAGCTGGAAAGGATTTCAATGACTACTAAGTGAAACTCCTACCCAAATAAAGCTCCCTTATAACAGTTTCACCAGGTGATTATCTAGCCATAATGTGAAGATCTCCACTTCTGGATAGTTGGAGTGGATAGAGTGCTTGACCTTAAGTCAGGAAGACTCATTTTCCTGAGTTCAAATCTGTTCTCAGATCCCAGGCAAGTGATTTAATCCTGTTGGTCTCAGTTTCCTCATCTATAAAATTAACTGGAGAAAAAATGGCAAAACTCTTTCCCCTAGATCTAAATCTTTTTTTTCTCTAAGCTATATTCTCAGTTCCTTCCACCAGTCCTCATGTGACATGAGATAAAAGTTTTTCATTATCAAGATTAATATCAAGTAGTCTCCTGCTAATTAATATTCCTCCTAAAATATGATACAATAATGATAAAATGTAATCCAAAAAAATATAATTAATACAATACACCACCTGTATACCATTAGACATAAATATATATGTATGTGTGTCTGTATGTATGCATACACATATGTAAAATCATTCTATAAATACTTTTGTTTGGGAGAAGGGGAGGCCCAATAATATAGCCTATCAACATCTTTTCAGATCCAAAATCTCTCAATCAGTGTGTTAGCTATTTCTCAGTATATTTGAAAAATACCATTTAAGTCAGGGAGCAAAATGTGAAATAGCACATATTCCTGGGATACTTTACTTGAGACTTCCTTTCTATTTGAAAAGAATAATTAATGACTACTCTTTGTGCCTGACCATTCATTGTTTTCAATCAAAGTAAGCTTTTGTCTAGACCATTTTTCTTCATTTCTCCACAAGAAGAGCCCAAGAAAGTTATCAAAGCCTAATCCCCTTTATTTTCTAAATGACGAAATTGAAACTCAAAGTAAATGACTTGCCCAACATCATAGAAGGAAATAATAGAATGAATTTTAATTCCAATCCTTTTCCACTACACTATTGAGAACAGATGGATTGCTGACAAGTCAGGAGAGTGAAAAACTGTATACACTTTCTTTATATCCTGCAGAATCCTGAGAAGATTGAAATTTAATATAATGAGTTCTGCTATAATGAATTGAACCGACTTTAAATAAAAGTGTTTTGGGGTAGGGGAAAGAGAAGAATGTATGCAGTTTGGACATGGCATGGCCAAAATAGTATTGACTTTCCTGCAATATAAAAATTGAATTGTTAATAGAAGAATAAGGAAGCAGGAGCAATGAGGCATCATAGAAAGGTTATTCAATAGCTTTGGAGTAAGAGGTTCAAATCCCAGTCTGATTCTTAATATCTGTATGACAATGGGCAAGTTACTTAATTTCATAGGCCTCATATTCTTTATTTGTAAAATGAGTAAGTTCGTTAAGTTCTCTTCCAACTTTAAATCTCCAGTCCTATTATTTCAGCTCTTTGGCTCTTCAGACCAAAAAGTATTTCAAGGTGCTGTTTGGAAAAAGTGGTGAATTCTGTCATTTCACTGAAAGAAATACATTAGTGATACTGTATAAAACAAGCTGAAATTAGCAGATCAGACATATCTAGTCCTTCATTCTAATTTCTTTCACTTCTCAGAGTCCAAATACATTTTTGGACATTTTGTCTATTTCCAAATAATTGCTTCCTTGAGGATTTTGCAAAAATCTGCCAAAAGGTAGACGGGAATATTCTCCCCAAAACACCAGTTAGCCACTGAATGACATGATTCAACCATTTGAACAATAAACTTTTAAATCAATTTGTCCTTTATTAAATTAAAATGAACTGAAATAAGAGACCTAAAAAGAACTCTGCATTGAACTAATCTTGAACTCAACTATGGGCTGAGATCTAAAACAGAGAAAAACAAAGCAAATTTGTGAATATTACTTCTGTTTACACTCCTTTCATCAAAGCTAATTATTTAAGCTTTATGCTTTAATTATGGCCAACACTAAATCTAAATATTTGAATTTTAAAAGTTTCAGCAAATATGTTCATAAATTAACACATCTGATCAATGTAGAAAAGTTTGAATAATTAGCCTTGGAAACAGAAGTATATAATTATTTTTAGAATGACAATGCAAATAGAAATGTTTCATTGTTTTTTTCTGTTTTGTATATTAATCAATACTTAGTTGTTAGTCTTAACATGAGATAGATATGTCACCTAAGATCATAATATTGGAAAGGGGTATTGAAAAAGTGTAGTGATAGGCTTATCATAGATTTTAAGCCAAAAGTAAAGCACAATGGATGAAGAATAAGCCAAAGTAGGATGTTAAAAACAGAGGTTTTCAGAACAGCATTGTTAAGCATGGGGGGGAAAGGAGGGGTAGAAGAAGAGTCAGAAAAGGAAGTAGAAAGAGATGGAAGATAAACTTCACCTTTTCTCCTCTAAAATAATGCCTCAAATCAAATTTTGGAGCCAAAGAGCCAACAAATGGCCAGGAAGAGACATTTTTTCCTGCCTAAGAAAACTTAAGAGGTTCATAGGAAAAGTCTATGACACCAACCTGTCCGGAGCTCATGCAGACAACAGTGACTACAAGAGCAGTAATCTTTAGAAATTCTCAGCCCAAACACAGTGAAGGGATCAGATAAATGAACAAAAAGAGATTACAAGGGATCCTTTGTTGTGCCACAGTTCCATACCTCAGTTTCCCTCAATTGTTCTGTTTCAGTTTCCCTTCTGCCTCGATAGCAACCCCACCACCACCTCCTGACCATCAGGAATAATTGGGCTAGCATTCCAAAGAGTCATAAAATCTTCAGATGGCCCATCTCAAATACTTAGACATACCCCTTATCTTTTGGCTTCAGACTTAATGTTTCCTAACTTCTTTCCTAGCTTCTCAGTATTTATGATCTCTTCCTCCATACCCCCAACCTGTCAGTACTGAATTGATAGTCCTTCCCTGGAAATCCAATCCCTTCAGTGCCCTACCCCTCCTTCTGCCTCGTGAGTTCTTTGTTCTTCTGAGCACTGGGAGCCCTATAAGAATTCTGTGACCAAACTTACTAATTGCTGCATACTTGAGATCCAGTAGACTGGCTAATGTTTGCCAGTCTAAATTTTCAATGGACTGTGTGCTTTGAGACAAGAGTACCAACAGTCCCAATCCATAGCTCTGGATTCTAAACTCTCAATTAACATCAATAAAATATTAACTAATCTCCAATCTGTGATACTGCCTCAGTTTCTCCCAGAGCATTACACCTTTGCTGGCACTAGGTATGGCTGGCACTGATTTGGCAACTTTCTTGCTTATATATAATTCTAGGTCTCAATTCAAGAGCAGAGAGGAGTGCTGCTGTTCAGTCATAAGAGAGTGTGGGCCCTGGTCACAGTTTCAAAGCAAAGAGGAACACTAGTATCTATAGCTGTAGGAGAACAGAGAATCTTCCTTGATAAAGACCAGAATGCAGACTGGGAAAGCAATGACCACACCTCTCTCAGGATCACATAAACTTAGAAACACCAAAAACTTGCAGACCCCCAAAACTAAATCTGAAAAAAAAAAACAGTATGAAAAAGCCTGAAGCTTGGTACAGTAGGATCAGAGTCCAATTTTAACATGAAGTTCAAAATCAAGAAAGCATTCCTGATTAAAAAAAAAAAAGAAAAAAAACAGCGAAATAGAAAATCTAGCATTCAAACACAAGACTCAAGAAAAGTTTAAAAAGGTAAACATAACAGTAACCAAGAATTCAATAAAGTTAAACTATTTACATTCTTTTATGGGAATATGTTACATGTAACTTCTAAGTTATCATTATTAGGGTAGTTAAAAAGACTTTACATACACAGAGAGCATGGAAATGAGTAGATTATATTAGAATGGTCTCCAAAAAAAAAATGAAGACTTGAGAAGGAGAAATGCACTGGGAGAAAGGAGAAATTTTTTCACATGAAAGAGGCACACAAGGAAGAGATTTTACTATAAAAACAGTGGGGTGGACAGTCCTTGAATCTCACTCTCACTGGAATTAATTCAAAGAGGGAAGAACACATATACTATAGAAATCTATCTTACCCAGTAGGGAAATAGGAGAGGAAAAGAATACAAAAAAGGGAGTTGAGGATAATAAAAGGGAAAATAGATTAAGGGAGGCAGTAGTTAGAAGTGAAATAGACTTTGGAGAAGGGCCAGGATAAAAAGAGAAAGAAAAAACACAGAAAGTAGAATGGAGGAAAACACAGTGAGTAATCATAACCATGAAAGTGAATGGGATGAACTCACCCATTAAAAGAAGCAGATAGCATAATGGATTAGAAACCAGAATCCAACAATATGTTGTTTACAAGAGACATAATTAAAGCAGAGAGACAGAGACAGAGACAGAGACAATGAGAAAAAGAAAGGGAAGGAGGGAGGGAGAGAGAGAAAGAGAGAGTTAAATGAAAGGGCTGAAAGAAAATCTATTATGCTTCACATAAAGTAAAAAAGACGGGTAGAAATCATGATCTCAGACAAAGCTAAAGCAAAAATACATCTAATTAAAAAAGAAAACCAAAAAAGCTATGTTATACTAAAAGGACAATGAAGTAATATCAAAAACTTTTACAGCAAGTATATCTGATAAAGCCCTTATTTCTCAAATATAAAATGAGTTTAAAACTGAGTCAAATTTATAAAAGCAAAATCTGTTCCCTAATTGTTAAAGAGCATAAAAGGCTATGAACAGACAGTTTTCAGAAAAAAAAATCAAAACTTTTCTATAGTCATATGAAAAAATACTCTAAATCAATAATTTATTAGAGAAAGGCAAATTAAAACAACTCTAAGGTACCACCTTACATCTATAAGAAATATCAAACGCTAGAGGGGATAAGAGAAAAATAGGTACATTAATAAACTGCTTGGAGAAATAGTTAATTGGTTCAACAATTGTGTATAACAACTTGGAACTCTGCTCAAAGGGTTATAAAACTGTACATATTCTTTGACATAGCAGTACAATTATTAGATTCTTATTCCAAAGAAATCAAAGGAAAAGGAAAAGGAAAAGGACCTGTATTTATAGAAATATTTGTAGCAGTTCTTTTTGCAGTAGTAAAAAATTGGAAATCAATGGAATGCTCATCAACTGGGAAATGGCTGTATGAGCCATATCATATGATTATGGAGTACTATAGTGCTAGAAAGAAATTATGAGGAGGGAAAACATGACAAAACTTATATGAACTGATGCAAAGTAAAGTGAGAAGAACTGGGAGATCTTGTGCACAGTAACAGCAATACTATAATGATGATCTGTTATAAAATACTTGGCTACTCTGATCAATACAATGATCTAAGAGAATTCCAAAGGGCTCCTGATGAGAAAAAAATATTCTAGGAAAAACATCTAGAGAGAGAAATGAAGAACTGAGTGCAAGTTGAAGTTTAATTTTCCTTTTTTTATCTTGCTTTAAAAAAACAGCTTATCATGTTATGGATGATTTCAAATGTATAATTGATATATTGCTTTCCTTTTCAGTAGGTAGAGGAAGGGTGGGAAGTAGGAGGAAAGAAAAGAATGTTTAAAATAAATATTAAATGTTTTTAATTAATTTTTTTAAAGAAAAAAGAGATCTAGGGAACATCTAATTTGAGGTGTTTAATAACCAATTCTGGAGACTCTATATTTCTTTATATTTTATCTAAATCCTACCTTCTGTATTTTAAACCTTTCATGTTAGATATTTTTTTCATCCTAAATGGAATTAATTTTCCAGAGATGGTGTTTATCTTCTATTTAAAATTATATTCAAATTGTGAAATTATCTCCTTTCAGCTCTCTTGGAAGGCATAGAGGAGCCCTATTACTTTGTATTTTCTTTATCAACTAAAACTTTCTAGCAGTGAACCAAGAATCTTGACATGTTTTGCAATTCATCCAGACAAGTGGATAGTCAGCCTTTACTATAAAACCTCAACTAAAGAGAAACTGACTACCCTTCTCTGTTCTAGTTCTGAATAGCTTTAATGGGTAGGAAATGTCTCCTGACATTTAACCTAAATATACCCCTTCCAAACATCCACTCTGTTCCAGGTGGACACACAAAACAAGTACAATCCTTCTTCTACATGATGGCCCTTCAAATAAAGAAAGGCAGCTATCATATATCCTCTGTCCCCAGGTCTTCTCTCTTCCAGGATCCATATTCCCAATTCTCTTACCAGATTTTTGTATGGCCTGATCTTAAGCCCTTCATTACCCTTTTTATTCTCCTTTGGAAGTTCTCAACTTTGTCAAAGCTCTATCTTATATCTGTTACTAATGCAGATTTTGACCACTCCATAACTCTTCATCCAAGCAGATCTTTCCATATTTTTTTAGCAGATGATACACATACTTGTTGGTAAGCTTCTGAATTCTTCAACAGCTAATTCTGTACCAACATCAAGGACTACAGTGAAGTAAGCTTTTTCTGTTAATAAGAGAACTGAGGAGTCAACAGAGGTGGGAGTCATTGGGATGGAGAACCTCAAGAACTTTTCAGTTTCTTAGATAAGAGAAGGACCCAAGAGTGGTTGCTCACTTACAAATGAAGGGTATTCCTACACCAAATTAAACATCATAATGTGCAATGACAGTCTTATCTGACTCACTGCTCATTGAAAATTATAATTCTTTAAAGAATTTGTTGTTTGCCTTTATGTGTTGTCTTTGGGTTGCCTCTTAGATCTGGTAAATTTATTCACTCTCCCAATTTCTTCCCCTTGGCTTAGAAACCAAACAGTTGAGGGACCTCTTCTCCCTCCATTTAGGCAGAGATGATATGCGTCTTCTTGTTCTAATCCTCATGGCTGATGAGAATCTGTAAACCTGACTAACATTTATGAATAAATAAATGTTTTCAATTTTTCTACAGATAAGATGTTATTTAAGATCTGAGAACACACTAATAGAGAACCCTGAGGAGTTTTTATTTATTTTTTTCCCTCAAACTACTTGTACCTGGCCCCTTCATGTCTGGCATAAGAGTTAGAAAACTCTCCCTAGTGGCTCTCCTGTCACATGTCACAAAATCAGTCATAATATCATTAACAAGAATAGCCATAATATAACATTTAGTCAATAGGCAATAAGAACAAAAACAATGAAAACTGCTAATGGCTAATTGTCATACTCTCTCTGCAACGAGTAATCCATGATGGAAAGAGAAAGTACAAACTTACAGAAACTTATTAAGAGAAGCATATGAGGGTAACCCACATGCCCAGGGTGTCACAACCCTGGAATATAAATCTTGATGATGTTGGTATCTTTAGAGAATAATCTATACTATGTGTCACCTCTTCTGAGATTTGATTCTCCTTTTGGAGAAAGCTGCTTCTCTGTTAATCTCAGAATATGACAGCAGTGTTAACTCATTTAGCAAAATGTTAACATTCCATTGTTCCAATAACAAACCTAAAATCAACTATAGAAGTCTGGACTTTGGGATATGAAGATTTTCTCCCTTTTTAGTCAGAGAAGCAATAGAAGGAAATATAGTCAAGCCTCTAAGGCAGTCATTCTCATAATGTGAGAATGGGGGGCAGCTAGGTGGTGTAATGGATAGAGCACCAGCCTGAAGTCAAAGGACCTGAGTTCAAATCTGGACTCAGACACTTAACACTTCCTGGCTGTGTGACCCTGGGCAAGTCACTTAGCCCCAATTGCCTCAGCAAAATAATAATAATACTAAAATATTATATTTCTATAAAAATGCTACTATTCTCTCCAACTACATGTCTATGCAAAGCTGGATTTTCTTCATATACAGCAACCAAAATAACAGATTGAATGCCAAAGCAGAAATAAGAATCCACTTGCCTTCTCTTAAGCCAAACATTAAAAAGATTTGGAAAAATGTGCAAAACAGTACCATTCTTCTCATTAAATTTTTGTTTTGGAAAAAATGGTTATTTTTCATTTAAAGATGTTATTTATGTTAACATGTAATAGGTTTTATAGTATACTAAATAAATTAATAAATACATATTTTAAAATTATACCACTAAAATTCCTTTTTTTTCTTTTTTGGCCAGTCAGTTGGAGTTAAGTGACTTGCTCAAGGACATGAGGCTAATTAAGTGTCCAATTTCTAAGGTCAGATTTGAATTCAGGTCCTCCTGACTCCAGGGCCAGTGCTCAATTTACTGTGCTACCTTAGTGCCCCACAATTCAGTTCTAAAATGGAAAATACTGGCAGGTCCAAAAGTTCTTTTATGTAAAATATAGCAGCAATAAATTCCAAAATCTAAAAAGCAGCCAAATTCAAATTAGCCACTGGAGGAAAAAAAAAATTCTATCTGCACCATCAGAGAGGGTACTTTGCCTCAGAGCTACTTTTTCAGACATATTGTTTAGTACTTTTTATCTGAAATGCTAGTTTATCTAAGGTTCTCAGAACTGGGTTTCTTCAAACTGTCTTTCTGTGTGTTTTCCTCACAAACTGTCCTTTACTTGACCCTTTCAGCAAATACTATGTCTATATAAAGGTAGTACCTTACAGCTATATCATCTTTATTGGTTACAAACTGTTCCCTAATATTATAAACCAAGTGAGGTTCAAATAGGACTATTTTTCTTTTTTTTTCAAGTAGATTTAAAAAGTAAAAAAAAAAGTAAAAAAAAAATTCTCTATCTCTGTCTCTTTCACACACACACACATCCTATTCTATTCCTATATACAGAAGGGAAATGGGATAGAATATAGAAGAAAGGGGAAAAATCCAATCACTTTGACTCATCCTAATTGTAATGCTGAACCTAGAAATATAATTAAATTCAATTTGACCAACATGTATTATAGATCTACTGTATGAAGAACATTGTTCTAAAAGTTACAGAATTATCTCTGCCATACCACCTTGAATTTACAGCCTAATAGAACAATAGTTATAACAAATAACTGATGATAGAAATATCTGAGTATAGTATGGCAGAAAGTTCATAGATTTTATAGTCAGAAATGACATAGGGGTGAACTTGCCTGAATAAGTAATAAAAAGGCACTAAAGATTTTTGAGCACAATAGTGGCTTGACTACATTCCTGTCCAAGGGACATTAATCTCACAACAGCATGAAATATGAACTGAAAGCAATAAAAATAGGAAGATATTATAGAACAATGTTGCAATAGGTCAAATATGTGATAATGCTAACCTATACAAAGGTAATATCAGAAGGAATAGAAAGAAGAGAATGTAGTCCAATACCAAGATGATATAAAGATTTAGAAATGAAAGGAAATTTCAAGCTCATTATAATCCAAACCTCCCATTTTACAGATGAGGAAACTGAGACCCAAGGAGATTAAATAATTTGTTCAAGGTCACATGTGAATTGATCAATCATTAACTATTTATTAAGTACTTATTGGTGCTCTGAGAATACTGTACTTTGGGAATACAAAGACAAAAATGATGTTTTGGATTGGTTAAGTTTGTTGAGTTTGAGATGTCTATGGGACATCTAGTTTAAATGTCGAATAGACAGTTGCAGAAACATGACAAATTCAAGAGAGAGACAGGATTTGGATATATAGAATTGGGAATTATCTACAGAAATGATAATTAAACCCAAGAGAGTTGATAAGATCACCAAGAAAGGAAGTGGGCCCAGGATAGAGCTTTAGGTAATATTCATTTTTAGGAATATGATATGGATAATGATCTAGCAAAGGAGATTAATAAGGAATGCTCAGACTGGTAGCAGGAGAATCAAGAGCACAAGGACATGAAAATACAAAATGGATAGATTATTTGAGAGGAAGGAATGGTTAATTGTGTTAAATGTTGCAAGAAGTTGAGAAAGATGAAGACTAAGAAAAGGCCATCAGATTAGAAAATTAAGAAAGTAACTTTGTAGAGAGCAATTTCAGATGAATGATGAGATCAGAAACCAGGTTGAAAATGGGTAAAGTCTAAATGAGAGGTGAGGCAATAGAAGTAATAAGAGTTTTTAAAGAATTTATCTGTTTTTTTTAAAGAAGAAAAAACTGCTAGCTCGAAGAGATAGTAAGTCAAGTAAAGTTTTTTTTTTATTTTGTTTTTAATGAGAAGCTTGGTTGCATTTATAGGTAGTAGGGATAAGGAAACATTGAAGATTAGAGGAAGAGGGTAGATGTAGTAGGGATAAATAAAGTGCTAAAAAAGAGATCAGAGGGGTTGGGATCAAGGTAGCAATGTGTTAGCAAATGTTTAACAGCCAGCTCTCTGAAAAAAAAAAGTGTATCCACAACACACTTTAAAAATTAATCTGAATTATTAACCTTTTCTCCAATTTATAAGCTAAGATCTAATCTATAGAGTTTGCTTATTTCCAAGGTGTACCTACTCTCATTGGAAATTTAGCAATCAGTCTTACAAACATATACAAACTATTTCTAGCATTTCCCTGGATCAAATACTTACAGAAAAGTTAGTCTGGGCAGGAAAAAGACTTATCTCTTCCTCACACTCTCAGGTAAAAGAAAAAGAAAAGGGCATAGTGTCAAGGGATTTTGATAGGGAGAAAGAGTGGAGATCTCAACAAATAGTTTCTATTTTCTCAGTAAAATATGAGATGAGATCCTCATATGAAAGAGTCAAGTAAAGAGTAATATGAAGGAAGAGAATTTTTGAAGCATCCTCTATGAGAACTAGTATGGAAAATCAATTAGAGAAGAGAAAAAAGAATTGCCATGTAGGAGTCATGTTCCTAAAGATAGTAGTTAAAACCATGGGAAGTGGATGAGATTGCTGAGATAGAGTTTTTAAAGACAAGAGAAGAGATTCAAGGACAAATCTTCAGAAAATAATCCCTTTATAGAGTCTAAAATGTTATGCATTAATTGGAGGAGATTTTAAAACTTCTGTGTCCTTTAATTTTTGAAATATTGGCCTACCTCCCTATGGACATGTATATGTCCATTTATCTTCAATCTAAGTGTACAGTGATTGAGGTGATTTGATGGTTTGTTGTTTGTTTATTTTCCATTTTTAAGAAGAATAGAACTGGCATGAAAATTGACCCAAGACATGTAAGCATGTAGAACAAATGAAACAGTCGAGGGATGAATGATGAAGTCTCATTATTTCTTGTGCAACCTGATATGCTCTCCATCCTCTATCTCTGTCTGCTCTTTCTTTCATAATTACATGCTATTACATAAGAAGGAAAGTGAAGGGGAACAAAAACAACCAGATGTAAATAGAAAGCTATGCTTGCAAGACTATGTAGCTAAAGAATTGAAGATTACAAAATGTCTGGAATGGTAATTGGGAAGAGATTGGGAAGGATGCATTGAATATCAAGTTAAATATTTTGGCCTTTATCTTCTAGGTGATTGGCAGTCATTCTAAAGTATCTAAGCAAGAGAATGATATAATGAAAGTGGTGTTTCAGAATGATTACTCTTACATTGGTGATCAGAACAAATTAGATTGCAGAGAGTGTAATGGCAAAGTGACCAGATAATAGGTTATTGCAACAGTTGATAAGGGCCTGGATTGTGGTGTTGGCAGTGGGTGGAAAAAGAAAAAAAAATGGTTGTGATCCTTATAAAGGAAAAATTGACAGATGAGGGATAGGTTTGGGATGAGAGAACTATTAAATGGGTCTCAAAACCTCTTACTGAGAAGATAATATTGTCATAAAGAAGCATGAAGCATGATATAAAAGTAAAACTCTGGATTCAAAGTCAGAAAGACCTGTATTCAAAACCCATCTCTAACACTTAGTATCTATATAACTATAGGCAAGTTACTTTATTTCTATGTATATTAGGGGACTTTCAAAGATTTACTATTGAAGGATTCTGGGAAGATGGAAGAGCAAATTATTAAATTTCAAGGTCTCCAGATTTCCCCCACAAACAGAACAAAATTGTACATCACCCAAACATAGACTGGTGAAAAATCAAGAAGATTGGGGCAAAACAGGGATCTGAAGAAAGCCCCCCATGCTGGGGATTAACCAGTATGAACTGCAAATACCTATGGGTTAGCTCACAGAAACACCAAGTGGAGAGTCCTGGGGCTAACTGGGTTTATCTGGAGTCTCAGCAGAAACCTCAGAAACTTTCACCTCCAGGACTGCTTGAGGAGTTGTGGAGTCTGAGTCCCAAAAAATTGAGGAAACCTCAGCTGATTAGAAATGCCAGACCTAGCTGTTGCAGAGTTACAGCCCTGGGCAAGAAGGAATCAGCATACCCATGAGTTCAGTGGCAGTGGGGCAGTAATAATGCTACTTCTGGGGACTTGTAGAAGGGGGGAACTTTTGGTTTGAGGTTCCAGGTCAGAGGGGAGAGGTGAAGTGAAGACAAAGGCCCCATTCCCCCCACACACATACACACATGATTAGAGATGCTCACACTAATAGTTCATACTAAAAAAAAAATTAACCAGCAAAGAAAAAAGAACCCAATCGTGTACAGTTACTATAAGAACAGGGAAGATCAATGTTCATTTTCAGAGAACACTGAAGTATAAAAAGCTTCTTTTATCCCAAAGAGTAATGTTAAATGGCTCCCTGCTCAGAGAGAATTTATAGAAAAATTCAAAAAAAAATTTAAAAATCAAATGAGAGATCTTGAAGAAAAGCTAAAAAAAATCCAAGAAAACAAGATTATGAAAAAAAAAAGTTAACCAACCAGCTAGAAAAGGAGTTACATAGTCTTAAAGATGAATTGGTCAAGGAGAAGCCAGTATAGAGCCCAAGAAATAACAAAACAATGTAAAGAATGAAAAAACAGAACAAAATGTGACACATCTTATAAGAAAAACAACAGATTTGGAGAACAGATCAAGAAGAAAAAATATAAAAATAACTGAATTACTTGAAAGCTGTGACCAAAAAGAACCTTGACACAATAATGAAAGAAATAATTCAAGAAATTTGTCTTGAAGTGATAGAACCTCAGGGGAAAGTAGAAAAGAAAAAAATTCATCAATCATCACCTCAAAGAGATCCTTTGTGGAAAATATATAAGAATATTATTACCAAATTTCAAAATCCTCAGATCAAAGGGAAAATTTTCTAAGAAACAAGCAAAAAGCAATTCAAATGTGCAGGAACTACAATTAGTACAATGCTTATTGGCAGCCACGCTAAAAGATCACAGGTTCTGGAATCATATATCCTGGCAATCAAAAGAGCTAGACTTGGGTCCAAAAGTATTATATTAAACAAAATTATCCATAATATTAATTGAAAAAAATAGACATCAAATGAACTTGAAGATTTTCAGGACTTTCAACCAAACGAGAACTCAATAGAAAAATTAACATATAAGAGAATATCAAAGATTGATTTCAAGGAACTTCACATGGACAAATTGTTTATGTTTTTATATGTAAATGTATACTATATGTTTAAGATTGATATCAGTAATTGGGTAGCTCAAAAGAAAAATTGAGGCAGAGTTGAGTATGATCTGACTCTAAAAAGCAAAAACTGTCTAGGAAAAGATAAAAATAGTAATTATGTTAAACAAATTAAGTGCAGAGGAAGAACAGACACAGAGGCATTAGAGGGGGGAAGAAGGGCTTGTCAGTCTGAAAAACTACTCCCATTGAAAATAGATATTACATATATATGTACTAAAAGGTATAGCACCCCCAAAATCTATAAAGAAATAAAGGGGAAAGAGATGGGCAGAAGAGGAAGCAAAGGGTGGGAGGAAGAAGACAAAAGAGGGATCCATGGGTAAAGGGAGGTTAAGTAATAGCAAGGCAAATTATGGAGCAGAATTAAAATAGCATTATCAAGGATAGCATGGAAGATATATATACAATATTGCAACAAGAATCAGGAGCAGAATTTATTAAAGAAAAAAAAAGTACAGCTAGTTGACCTTAGACAAACTCAAAGATTCAATCAAGAGAAAAATCTATATTACATGTCAGTCATATTAATACTGTTTTGATATAAATTTATATATGAGTTAATGCATGTATATATATATGTGTGTGGGTATGTGGATATATATGCATGCATCTCTATGTATGTGGGTATGTAGATATATGTATATGTGTGTGGGTCTGTAGGTGGGTATGAACATAAATATGTATATACATACATATATATGTGTGTATGTATGGGGAGATGATGTGAGTGTGTGGATGTGGGTATATATGTCTATAGATGTCTTTATAAATATATCTATGTTTAATTACAGCCTGCTTGAGGGAGATGGGGGGATGGATAAAAGGGGAAAAAAGAATAAAGAAAAATGTATAGCAGAGAACAAAAGAACAACCTACAAGGAAGCAGAGAAAAGATGGACATTCATGAATATAATTCCTTCTATTATTATATATCCTTTCTTGAAATGGTAATTTATTGTTATATATTTTGAATCCTCCCTGATGTTCTGCTGGGCACATAACATTACTCTGTTTCGTTTTGTTTCAATTTTATTTTTCTTTTCAGTTTTTCTTTTTTCTACTCTTTTTTTCTTATTTAATAAATTTAAAAAATTTAGAAATAAATTTTTTAAAAGATTTATTTTTTTTCTGAGCTTAATTCAACAATTACTTTGTTTTGTTTTCTTTGTTTAAACTGCCACAACAATTTGACAAATTTAAGCTGTTATTTGGTAAAATACCCATAGGTTTATTTGGATTTGATGTAATAATAATAATAACTAATGTTATATGTAGTACTTACTATGTGCTAGGCACTGTGTTAAACACATTTCAATTGTTATCTTCTTATCAAGTCACAAATGGAGTTTTCATCTACATTGGTGGAGGGAGTTCTAGCATGATGCCTATCACTCAGTAGATGCTAATATAAATACTTATTCCTTTCCCTTTTCTGGCTTTTACCATGAGATTTTAAGTCAGAAGGGGACATAATATTGAAAGAAAGAATACATAAGGAGTTCGATATGAAGGCAGTTCTTTTATATCTTTATTAATATTTTTGATTTCACATACTCTAGATTTCCTCCAAATCGTTTTTCTAGCTCACCTCCCAGAATGCCATTCCTGAAAATTAAATTTTTTTAAATGAAAAGAAAAAAAAAAAGAAATGCTTAAAATCAAGCAAACCCAATCAAGACATTAGGAATACAACATTAGAGGCAGCTAGGTAGCATAGTGGATAGAACACCAGCCCTGAAGTCAGGAAGACCTGAGTTCAAATCTGGTCTCAGACATTTAACACTTCCAAGCTGTGTGACCTGGGCAAATCACTTAACCTCAAATTGGCTCAGAGGAAAAAAATGAATACAACATTATATGTAATATTCTGCATTGGTGAACCTCTGCCTCTCCAAAGAAACTGGTATCATCTCATTCTTCTTCTTTGAGGTTCAGCTTGTTCTTCATAATTTTTGCATTATTGATTCACATTATCATAAATTGTTGTATGTTGTTTTCCTTGCTCTGCTTATTTCACTTTTTCTCAGTTCATGCAAGTCTTTCTATGCTTCTCTCTATTCATGTTTCTTACATGACAGTAATATTCCATTATATTCATGTACCACAATTTGTTTAGTTATTTTTCAATCAAAGAGTATCTACTTTGATTTTTTTTGTTGTTGTTGGTTGTTGTTCTTTACAATTATAAAAAGGGCTACTTAAATATTTTTGGTGCAGATGTAGCTCTTTTTTTGTTAACTACTTGTTTATATCTATTGATCATTTGTCTATTGGATAAAAGCTTTTGATCAGTCTTGTGATTTGGCCTTAGGAGCAAACGACAATAAAAGACGGAAGTGTTAAAAATTGAGTGACAATAAATTTATCTGAGTTCATCAAATCAAGTTTTCCGGGTCCGCTGAAATAAAAAAGACCCAGATCTTATAGGCACTTTGATTTGACAATGATTTGTGTCCAATATTGAATCAAAAGGTAAATTTCTAAGTAAAATATAATGTTTTTTAAAAAACATTATGTTTAATATATAGGTCTTTATGTTATCTTATACTTGATAAGTATTATTCTTTTTTCCTTCAGAGAAATGGTTAGAAGATAAAAACAAACAAGCAAAAAATAACTCCCTGTTCTTCTGACTTCAAAAAGGTAAATAATACTGTATAGGGATCAGTAAAAAATTTCCAAACTTCTAGGTCCTTCTAGAGATCTTTGTTTTATCAGAATTAATTTAGATATTTTACAGCAGTAGTTTATAACCCTTCACATTTTGCTTGGTAATTTTTTTCAACAGTTCCTTTGTCTTTCCATGCAACTTGTTTCACCATCAATCTGAATGTCTGATCTTTGGAACATTTGATTTCCCTGTGTTAATAATGAGAGTTATACATATATTTCTGAAGAACTTTGGTGTTGATTGTGAGACAAGGGAATTACTGGAATAGTATTTTCCAGTATGGCCTGCCCACCTCCAAGAAAACACTGTGTTCTATGAGCAAAGCAGAATTATAGTTGTCCAAAAGAGTCATGAGACATATCCCTCCCAAATGTTCACATGGACTATTTGTGCCACACTTGTGGTAGAACCTTCCTAGTTTTTATTAGTATGATTAGTCATAGCCAGACACACTAGTTGTTGAGCCCAACATTGCAAGGTCATTTTTGTCTCTTTGAGCACTAAAGACAAAAACAACATATAATTGTGATTGATGTGTGCTCCTTAAGAGCTACAACTTTTTTATGTTTTCTTGGGGTAATATCCATTCTTAAAAACCACAGAATTGTAAAAGCAACAAAGTAGAATAAGGAAACACATGTATGACACAAAACCCTAGGTCTCAACAAGTAGAGAGTTAAATAAAGTGGGAAATTCATCTCAATTGACCAAAGTTAGATGTTCTAAGTCAGCCTACTATTAATAGAAGTATACATCCATAAGCATTGCCATCACAAAGTGAAACCACATCAAATTTTTACTTTTCTTAAGGAATTCACAATACCACTGTAAGAATATTCAAAATATATACAAAGTGAATATGAGGTAATCTGATAGAAGAAAGTACCAGGAACTTGGGGAAGAGAGGATCTGGAAAGACTTTAAATAGGAAATGACATCTGGGTGAAGCTTTGAAGGAAGTATGAGATTTTAGTGTAGAATTAAGGAGGGAGTATATTCCTAGCATAAGTCCTATGCAAGAACAAAGAGTTTGAAAATAGGATGCTATGTGTTAGAAATAGCAAGGAAGCCAGTTTGTCTGGACCAATGAGTATATGAAGTAAGATAAAATTAACCCCAGGAAGGTAGACTGGAAGGAAGAAATGAAAAGTTTTAAATGCATAGCCAATGCGCCTTACTCTTTCAGGCTTGCTAAGTGATGCTCCAAGGTAATTTGCATGGACCCAGTACTAGTTAGTGTTCATCAGAATAGTGGAAGGTGAAAGTAATGTTCCTAATCTGATTCAATTACTAAATAGGACTAGGGGAATGGTCACTGAAGCAAAAGCAATGCAGCTCAAGGGATAGACTTGACCAAATATTTTCTGTTAGGTGACTGGGTCTATCTCTGGTTTGCTTCAAAAGTTAAAATAACCCTAAGGCTATGGACTAAATACATACAGGGCTCTCATCAAAACTCTGATTCTTGGTGGAGAAGACTCTACATAGCTGTTACAGTTCAATGAAGAAGAAATTGCTATTAAAATGGAGTTTTTCCTAATTTAATTCTGCATCTATATTGCTACTTATATTCTTTTAGCAAGTGGCAGTCCAGAAAAGGAAAAAACCCAGCCAATGTCACCAGCAACTCAGAGCTCTAAGAAAATAATAATCTGTCATATGACTTTTACAGTCATGAACAGCTCCATGGAAAGTAACAAGTGAGATTTGGAGGCAGGGAGATGTCCCAACTGAGACAAACTACATGTGTCCTCACTTCCACATATTATCTTACTATCCATGTTCTCTCTGCATGTTCCTCTACAGACCATTAGGATGACAATCTACAGAAGTGTATAGAAGGATTTTCCTCATTATTTATATTATCATTTTCTTAAAATAGCACCTTTTCCTTTGAAGTAATGTCTCCTCTCAGTCAGGCTGGTAGAAAGAGAAAGATAAAAGGAGGCTCATGATCTGTAATTTTGAATACATACTCACCTAAAGCATGCCTTGAACCTTCTTCAGGAATGAAGAAAACATGTTTGAAGAACATGAAATATGATCTTTACTTTAGTAATTCTTAATAGAGAGAATAAGGTCTTCCTTCTCCATGCTTGCAATACATGCTTGCAATATGTAGAAGTACAAGTATTTTACAAATATGATTTAATTTAATATTAAGAATGCTTTGCATTCTTTTATACATGGATTAGTAAGGAAATAGCAAGCAGGATAGTCAGGGACATAGGGAGAACATAGAATATAGGCAGAGTCAGATTTAACAAGGCTGACCTCCATTCTCACCCCTAACCATGCAGTTAAATCCAATCTCTTTTTTGAAATTCAGTCTTTGGTTATATTATCCTTAATGTATTGACCAAATCACAACACAGGTAAATTGTTGTCACCCAAGATTCCTCATCTCTTAGTAAAGATATTGAAGCATGCTGCTGAAAGGATTCTAATGTGCAATGGTATCATTTATGTGTAAAATATTTTAGAATTTTGTCAAGTACGGGAAATATGGAGTAATTAACTACAACTTCAGGTAGTCCTTCCTGGTAGATATCTACAATCTATTAGAAAAATATATATGTTTTGAAACTATATAAGACTTCAACAGCCACACTGTCAATTGTAAATTTTGAGTGATTATTTCCCTGCCTTTTAACACCCAAGAGTTTCAAAAACACATAATGTGTATGGGTGTATGTGTACATGTGTCTTTGTGTATATCCTCAAACTTATAGCCTCATCCTTGATTTTCTTCTCCTTCTCTGTTATCATAAACATCTTTTTCCTCACCCTTAGTTTATTGACTCCAAATTTAACTGCCTTGAACTACTGTGAACCACTGAGCAGATATTTTTGGTGGGGAAAAGCCAAAGCAGTGAGGTAAAGTTAAAGCTATTGTCTCCTTTTTCCCATGGACCAAAAATGCTTCAATTTCAAACCCAAAACTTAGGGAATAAAAATCAAAATGTAAACATTTGCTTTTTTTTTTAAAAAAAGGGGTTTTTTTAACTTTCTTTTGTTTTTTCACATTATCATGTATTATTGCCTTCCCCCTTAACCCCTTCCCAATCCTTCCTTCTGACAGTTAAACAAAAGCAATTGTCAAAATGACTAATAATGTATTCAACATGTCACAGCTATAGTTCCCTGTCATCCATCAACCTTCACCCCTGAGCAAGAGAAGGAAAATGTGTCTGGCCATTTATTACCCAGAGTCAAGATCAATCTTTGCAACTAACTGGATAGGTACCACCTTTGGATAACTCCCTATTTTTTCCCTACCTTCCTTTCTGACTCCTCCCAGAAAAAGTTCTGCACACAATGACATCCACATGCTCAGCTTAGTCATTTTTGCTTTAAATCAAAATGTTTGCAGTATCTATTTCCTCCCCCCAGCACAATTTTAGAGCAAAACTTTCAGGGAAAATGTCAGTAAATATAGTCTATTGTTGCAAACCAAATTTCCTCTTATGCTAAATATATTCATTGAACATTTTGTCTCTCACTCTTTTATCTCTATGCCCTGAACAGCTTGTAAGGGTCTTCTGCATTCCCTCAATAGACTGTAAGTTATAATTTGCCAGGCTTCATCTTGGATCTTGCAATCCTTTAAGCAAATTATTTGACTCACTCAGTCAAATACCTTATCACATACAAAGTCCACTTACATAATCCCAGTGACTACATAAATTTATAGAAAATTCCCATATTCCATTTAATGTCATTTCCAGTATCTAAGTGATGATAAGGCAGAATTCCAAATGGGGTGATGGCCTTGCGGATAGAAATATTCTTTAATTCTATTTAACAGATAACCATCAAGAGCTAACTTTCTCTCAACTAGCTACACCTTAAAATTATCCTTGTCTCTGTCTGGACATTTCAAAAGAACCTCTTCCATTACAGATAATTGTTCATTAAATGTCTTCCCTACTGCTTTATTTTGTAGCTAGCAATTTTTAATGATTTCCTATTCACTTTAGAAAATTCTTTTTAATTTTAGATTGGCTATAAATACCTTTCATCACCTTTAATGTTAATGTTTCTGGTCACCAAAGAGCTGATTGACTATCTTGGTTCCTATCTCTTCTCTTCTCTTCCATTCTCTCTCTTCTTCTCCCTTACTTTCTTCTTTAATCTCTTCTCTCCTTTCTTTCTTTCTTTTTTCTTTCCTTTTCCCTTCTTTCCCTTCCTTCCTTTTTTCTTTCCTTCCATGTAGATCATCCCATGAAAGAATACAGACAAAAAGAAAGAAAGAAAGAAAACCCAAGTAAATAAATAAAAAGTATTTTTGAAGTACATTTAAACCCTTTAAGTTCTTTCTCTATAGAGGGACAGTATCTTTAATCATGTCCCACAGAATTATCTTGGATAATTCTTGTTAACTTATTCATGGAATCTAGAGGGTGAAGTTTGTGGCTGAGAGAAGACTCACAGTCAAAAATCAGGTGAATCTTTTTCTTCCTTCACAGCTCAGCTCAGGCTTCCCTCTATTCTGATATCTCTACTTATTAATGCTCCCTTCTTGCTCAAGTTGACATGTTTGTTTATTTATCCATTTGCCTGTTCCCTCTCTCAACAAAATATAAGCTTCTGAAGATCGAGACCACTCTTCATTTTTGTCTTGTATCCTGTTCATAACATAGGCACAGTCAATAAATATTTGTTGAATTGAATTAAATTTAAGCTCCACCACTATAGAAATGGTGACAGAATATTTCATTTTGTAATTAGACATAATAATGTCTTTACATGTTTTAGGGGTCCTCACATGAAAAAGAAAATTATTCTATGCAACTTCAGAAGAAGAACTGGAATCAAACAATGAAAAGTTATATAGAAAAGCAGATTTGGGCTGGAAAAAAAAACAGCATTCTAAGAACTGTCTAGAATATGGAATAGATAGACTGCCTTTGAATCCATGAAGAAGTGATACCATACAAAAAGGCCACTTGACTTAGAGCCAAGAGACATGTTTTGTACCTTACTCCCAAACTTTTTAGTTTGGTGACCACACATAAGAATTTAATCTCTCTGAGTCTTAGTTTTCCCATCTAAAATCTGGAGTACTATGATACATGGTTATTGTTAGAATATGCCTCTGAGAGCCTTAAATCCTTCCAGATATGCAGTTATTTTAATAGTTTAGTTTAATAGTGAACTCCCAATCCCTAGAATCTAAATCACCATTTGTCAACCATATCACAAGCAGGATCCCATTGTGGAGGTAGAAGTTGAGGATAGTTGACTTTTAAGGTCACTTCTAGTGCTGAAATTATTGTTTTCTACAATGATTTGACAGCAGTCTGATTTAAGGAAAATAAATCTTGTCCTCACAAATTTATTGAAGCACACTATCAAACTTTTAGTTCTTTTGCCCCTTGAGAGGATAGAATAATTATAAATTGGTAGAGATAGATAAAATTGATAAAGAGTGGGAATTGATTTTTTGGAAGCAATATGGCAGATTAGACAGAATTCTAGCTAAGGGGCTAAGAAGGACTGGATTCAAATTCTGCCTCCAAAGTCTTGTTTTCCTTGAAAAATCAGCTCATGTGCCAATTTTTTACCTGAGACCTTTCCTGTTCCCTACCCTCATTCCAATAGCTAGTATCTTCCTTTTCAAATTACCTTGTGTATAGTTAATATATGCTTTATCTCTCCTCACCTACTACTACCTATGCATCCCCAACAACATACAAATTCCTTGAGCAATTACTTCATTTATATTATTGTATACCCAGTGTTTAGCAGACACATGACAATTGTTCATTGATTTAAGTTATGTAATTGGGAATATCACGAAAATCCCATCTCTGAATCCCAATTTCCTTATCTTCAAAATGGGCATAATATCCATAACAGAGAAGTGACCTGGTATAGTAAATAACAAGGGAACTTTCACATCAGGAAGATCTGGATTCACATACTGGCTAAGTGACTAAACAAATTGTTTAACCTCTCAGTGCTCCCCCAGGTAACTTTCCAAAACTCTTGAAGTCATAAACAGATGCCAAGTGCACATTAGAAGAGACTTTTTTTTTTTTTTCTGGGAGCTCCCTACATCAGTGAACTAAACAAGTCCATTCCTTCCAAAGATCTGTAAAAGCCATTTTTCAGGGTTATAAAGATCAAATGACATAATATATGCAAAGTGTACTGAGTCCTATAATATGCTCTATTAATATCAGGTTATGGTAATATTTGTGGTCTAATGTTTTAGCAGTTTGTCATCATTGACAAGTTTCATTCAAAGAACATCCATTAAGATCCATAACAAAAAGTCTAATTGGAAGAAAAACTCTCTAAAAACGATGAGTGGGAGAAGAGTCAGTCAAGACTCAAATATTATATTCAATGCCTAGTACAGGGGCTAACACATAGTAGGCACTTAATAAATATTTATTGACTAGCTGTTACAAAAGAAGACTAAAGAGAGAAATATGTGATTGATTAAAATGAAAACCACATATGATATCTGTGTTGCTATTTAAATGTGAGAGCAATTTATTTAAACTTCAAACATTTGCAAGAAGGAAAAAAATATAAGCTGTTACAGTAGCCTTAATTTAGCCCTCTGAGAATAAAAAAAATAAATAAATAAAAAGGCAAAAAAGGAAAATAACAATCAGAATGTCAGTTGCTTTGAGTACTGTTTCTCATAACCTTTGGGCTATGATACTAAACCTCCCAGCCAACCAATCAATCTTTTGAAGCCTTATTTTAACTTCTTTGAAAATGGAGATTCAAAAGCTCAACTTGACACGATCTATCCTGTTTGTCATCAAGCCCCCATGTGTCCCTGGGAGCCTCATCCCTTATCTTCCCTTCATTTGGACATAGGGTGTGGAACAGCTAAGAATAGCTTTGGAAGTAGGACTTTGGCTTGTGTGCTAGGAAATACTAAACTCTACTACGTGACTCACTGTGGGAGGCAGAATCCTTGCAAGGCAACTGATAAGAAAAGAGCCCATCTGCAAGGGAAAAAAAGAGTTTTTTGAAAGGAATAGTAACTACTGCTACTTCTTTTCAGACCACCAGGGAAAATTTTAGCTAGGCAGCTCCCATCAGCATCAAGATGAAGCCTTTGGCAAAGGTGATGTTCCCTTTTGTGCTGAGATAAAAAGAAGAGGGACTTTTTCTTCTGAAAACCTTTTAACTCTGAATAGAGCCATGGGTCTTAAACAGGATGATACATCGAGGTTATTAGAAACATGCCATAAGCAGTCTGTCCATGTTGTTGTATTGTTCATTTCATATCACTGCCATTTAATTCTTTCTTGTCTGCTCCAGAATAAATTTGCGGTCTCCATTTTACAGTGAAACCTCCCTAAAATGACATGAATCTTTTTCATAATATAAATAAATAAATGGATGAATAAATAGTTGGGGTTTTTTGTTTGTTTTGGGGGGTTTTTTAAGGACATTTCAAACGTGGACTTTATTTTTTTTTAACTTGTTTGGTGATTTTGACTATGGAGAACTCCCAGAGGAGCAAACTCCCTCCACAAAGGTAAGTCAGCATCTTCTCTTCAATTTATAGTCTTGAAGAGTTTTCTCAAGAGATTTGGTAATTTGCCTAGCATCATTTAGCCAGGAAGAGGCACCAAGGGCAAGCCTCTAAAACTGTTTCTCAGAAAGAAAAACTATCTACTAAGCATACCTATATCATGAGATATAGTATTTCCACAACTTGGCCTGACTTTTTTGATTTCTTTGATTTCAATATCTTGCATTTGTAGTCAGGCAGGTGGTACAGTGGATAGAATCATCCTGGACTCATCTTCATGAGTTCAAATCTGGCCTCTGACACTTTCTAATTGTGTGACACAGGGCAAGACACTTCACTCTGTTTGCCTCAGTTTCTTCATCTGTAAAATGATTTAAAGAAGGAAATAGCAAAACACTCTGGGAGTTTGGGCAAGTTTCCTTGCCAAGAAAATCCCAAATGGGGTAATGAAGAATCAGACTTGACTGAAATAACTAAACAGCAATAACTTGCAACTTTATACGGAGGTTCCATCCAGATAATTCTTTTTGAGGAATTCCCAGGTTGTAATCATTGATTGCATTTATTTATCTATTTATTTTTAGTAGACCTGTAATCTCATTGGTAGAGGAGATAGAAAACTCAGTGGGACTATATAGGCATGTAGAATCAACTAAGACATTAAAGGTTTAAAGGATTGTTTTTAATAAGCATTTTTAAGTTTCTTCTATTTGTCAGGCACTATGCTAAATGCTTCATAAATATTATCTCACTTAATTTTGACTTTCTCAAGGGTACACAGCCAGTATGTTTCAAAAGCAGGACTTGAACCCACATCTACATGACTCCCAACGCCAAAGATAAAGACTTCCTACCAAGATGGCTGCCTGAAGAGGAATCAGGCTATCCTAATTCCTACAAATTTCTCTAGCAAACCTTGGAGTTGATACCAAAACAAGTGATAACCAACTCAAAGGTCAATACTCTAACCACTATTCCATTTTTCTCCAAAATACTATAATTTATTGGAGTTAAAATGGGGTGGGAAGGTGAGGTGAGTCTCCTTCTGGGATTTCTCCCACATAATGATCTTTCAGAGCTAGTAGGTAACTAATCCATAGTTTACCATTGTCTTGAGCACTGAAGCCTATCATCAAAATGGAACTTCAACCCAGGTTTTCCTGTCTCAAAGGTTAGCCCATCCACTATGCTGTGCTTCTTCTCAATAAAAATTTACACTTTAACATTGTGCTAATCTAGAGTTTAAAATGAAAGAGGACAGTTTCCAAAAACAGTAGAACTACATCCATTCTGCTGACTATACCACTGCTGCCCACTGTTCCCACACCAGACTTTGAAAGGTAGAAGATTAGAAAAATATATTACAATCTCTGCCTATGCCCTTGACTCAGAATAGCACATGTAATTTGCATATTATTTTGAATATGATTTTCCATATTATTAATTTACTGTCAAAATGAGCAAAAAAAAATTCCTCGCCCATTTGTCTTCCTCTTGCAGCCCCTGCTGTTTAAAGCTATGCTTGGGCAGCTGGGATTTCATACAAGACCATCCATCCTCAACTATATCACTACTTTCAATAAAGCGAAATGGTAAGATAGGTTTTAGAAAAACTCTAAGGATTAAGTATGTGCATTAACTCAAAATAGAGCTTTAAATCACTTTTTTACATGCACTCTTGTATAATTATAACTTATAAAAAATTTTTACTACATTTCTCCCCCTTTCCAATTCCAATATTTGAGAAGAAAATAGAACTATATGTTTTTTCTTTTCCTTTTTTTTCATAATAATGGCAAAGTAGGAGTCCTAAACATCTGAAAGTTTAGTAAAACTAGAATTACAGATTTGTTTTTTTTATTTATTTATTTATTTATTTTTAT
The DNA here is from genome assembly GCA_023553655.1 of Myrmecobius fasciatus. Taxonomy (NCBI): domain Eukaryota; kingdom Metazoa; phylum Chordata; class Mammalia; order Dasyuromorphia; family Myrmecobiidae; genus Myrmecobius; species Myrmecobius fasciatus. Next base: position 717,034 of record JAJPUD010000164.1, on the reverse strand, counting down.
TACACATTGCTTTATAAATCATGTTGAGAGAGAAAAATCAGAACAAAAGGGAAAAACTATGGAGAGAAAAAAGAACAGGGAAAAAAAAGTGAACATAGTATGTATTGATTTACATTCAATCTCCATAATTCTTTTTCTGGATGCAGATGGAATTTTCTATCCAAAATCTATTGAGATTGCCTTGGATCACTGAACCACTGAGAAGAACCAAGTCTTTCACAATTGCTCACCACACATTCTTGCTGTTATTGTGTACAATATATTCTGGGTTCAGCTTGTTTTGCTCAGCATCAATTCATGTAAATCTTTCCAGACCTTTCTAAAATCAACTTGTTCATCATTTTTTATAGAACAATATTTCATTACCTTCACACATACCTTGTGTTATATCACAAATTATTGATTTCCCAATCAATGAGCATCTACTCATTTTCCAATTCTTTGTTATCACAAAAATAACTACTACAAACATTTTTGCACATGTGGGTCCTTATTCCTCCTTTATTATTTCCTTGGGGTACAGATGCAGTAGTGACACTGCTGGATCAAAGAACATGCACAGTTTTATAGCCCTTTGGACATCTCTCCAAATTGATCTACAGAACTGTTAGATCATTTCACAAATCCACCAAGAATGCATTATTAATGTCCCAGTTTTTCCACATCCCCTTCTGTTGTATCACAGTTTCTCTGTCTCAGTTTCCCTCAGTTGCAGTATCAGTTTCCCTTAATTGCTGTTTCAGTCTCCCTTAATTGCTCTGTCCCAGAATAGCAATCCCCACTTTCTGACCTTCAGAAATAACTAGACTCACATTCCAAAGGAGTTATGAAACGTCCAGGTGGCCAGCCTCAACATCCCCCTTATCTGTATGACCCAGACTTACTGTCTCAGTTTCTCCAGCACCCACCACTTTCTACCTGAATTTATAGTTTTAGTACTCTTCTTCCCCTCACTCCTTACCTGTCAGAATTGAATTGATAGTTTCTTTTGAACCCCTGATATCTCTCAGCTGTTCCCATGAGTTCTTTGTTTCCCCTGGGCCATAGAGATTATAAAACTCGTGTTCCCAAGCAATGAGGTGCTGAATACTTTGTATTATTCAGTTGGCTGACATTGCTGTCGGTCTAAGTCTCTGGCCTGGACTGTGTGCTTTGAGGTATGCGTCCCACCAGTCCATAGCTATGGATTCTGAACTCTCAATTAACATCAATAAAGTATTACCTAATTTCCACTGTGTGATACTGCCTCAGTTTCTCCCTAAGCATTACATTTCCAACATTTATCATTATCTTTGCCTGTCATCTAGCCATTCTGAGAGGTGTGAGGTGGTACTTCAAAGTTGTTTTAATTTGCATTTCTCTAATCAATAATAATTTAGAGCATTTTTTCATATGATTATAGATGGCTTTAACTTCTTCTGAAAATTGTGTGTTTGTATCATTTGACATTTATCAATTGGGGCATCACTTGTATTCTTATAAATTTGACACAGTTCTTCATATATTTTAGAAATTATAGGATTACAGATTTAAAAATGGAAACCTGAGAGGTAATTTTGTCCAACCCCTTCATTTTTTCACATGAACCAAAAACAGGGGATGTATCCAGAATTATTTACCCAGAAGAATCAGAACCCAATTCCTCTCACTAAACCTCGCACTCTTTTAGTAAACCACAAGTCAACACATTAAATAGTACATTTTAGAAAAGTTTGTCGTGATTGCATTTAGAGGATTGTTTACTGATTTAGCTATTTGGAGTGAAAATGAGGCAAATCTCTATACCTCACAGGACTATTGCCAAAAAAAAAAAAAAAAAAAGTGCTTTGCAGCAATGGGTAAGTATTCAATCGATTTTCCAGATGAAATTTAAATTTATAATAATAAGGTAATTATATATACTTTAAGAAGCTACCTAAGACTGAGAAAGACCAAGACACAGAGCCAAAATATATCTTATTACCTGGAGAACTGGGATCACATTAATTAGTCACTCAATAAACAATTGTTATACTCCTACTGTGTACTAGGCACTGTGCTAAGCAATTGGAATATAAAGAAATATAAAAGACAGTTCAAGCTCTCAAGGACTTCTCAGTCAAATAACCAAAGAGACAACATGTTGAGAATGAAATTTAGCAAAGACAGACTGAGGCACATTTCCTCCAAGCAAGATAATATTTTATTAACAGGGGCACTACTTGCCAATAGAATGGATCAATGGCTGCTTCAGTTTAGCTAAAGACTCCTAAGTGGGGACTCAGCTCCTTTTGATAAGTTTAGAACAAAGAACAGAATGGGGTAAGTGAGAAAATAATACAATTGGTTACAGAGTTGATGACATCATGAGGTTGAGGAAAACATGATTGCTTTTCATGGCTGTCATGGGAAATAATGATTGTTTGGAACTGGGGAATGGGACTAACAACAACTTCCTCCTTTCTTGTGACTAAGAAATGTTTATTGTTTGAGTCCATATTCAAGGTCAAAGATAGTAGAACAGACATCCTTGAAGAATAATTTGGTGGTGTATAGAAACTGGACCATATACTCTGGTGTCCACCTACATCCCCCAAGCGCAACTGATTTCCTTGAGTTGAGAATAAAGAAGTGATTAACAAGAGACCTGAATTTCTAAACTTAAATTGGTTTAAAAACCTGCTGAATTTCTGAACTAAGTTCAGAGACAAAGAAACATGACTTAGGCAGTTATAAAGCAAAATCAATAAGCAACTATATATAATCTATATACAACATAAATTAGAAATAAGAGGAATCAGAAAGACTTCTTGTAGAAGGTGGGATTTTAACTTGGACTCAATATTTAGCTTGTTTTGGACAATACTCTACATAAGTGTACTTAAATATATTTTATGAACATTTCACTAAACCCATTTAAAAGGCCAGCTTTTCGAATCAAGAAAGATCTCACTCTGTGAAATTGGTGGAAATGTACCAGAGCAAAGCCTGGAAACATATTTTAGGTAGAAGATCAGAAAAGGGTAGAATTATAATATATTTTTTAAATAACTTGAGTTCTAAATAGTTGAAGAATCATTTAAGCATTTTTTTATCTAGGACATATGGAAGAGTCTAAAAATATCCAAATAGTATACATCCATGGCAACATCCATAGTGTGACAATGACAGCATACTGACAATCAGTTGTCATATAACTTCTAGAAGGCTATGAAATTATCTAGCAAGAAATCATCCTAGAATCTCATGCATTTTGTCATTTAAAATTTTCATTGCAAGAGTTTCCATATTTGTTTCCATTTTGATATTTGGAAGTGTTTTATTACTGGTTTTCCAAACACTACAACCCTAAGAGCAAATACTGATCAAATTAAAGTCAAACAACGTGCTTTTTGTTGTTGTTTTCATCCTAAGGGAAAATACTCCTGAACCATAAATAAATTGCCATCCCTTTTCTGCTTGGCTGATGAACTAGCCCAATTCAGTGCATCTTTTAAGCAAGAACATCTTCAGAAGAAGGAAGAAGAAATGATTTCTTAACAAAAGTGTAACAGGTTGAAAAGGGCTCTAATTTTCCTTCTAATGCCTAAATTATGCAAATAGAGAACCATTTATTTGGTTTAAAGCTTTGCCTTTTGTTAAAATATGAATAACCCTGCTAGAGGACACCTATAATTTAGATCTTAGGGCAAGTAAGCTCATTAATTTTTCAAAAGTCGGTTTTGAAGCAAGGGGCAGTAGAGGGAGAAAAGAGACAAGAGAACAGGATAAACTAAGTGAAGACCTTTAATAAGAATGTGGCCTCAATCTATACCTTAATTATAACTTAAAGCTTTGCAATAACAAGTTGTGCTATAGCCAAAAGCCACAGGTGTTCACTTATCTTAGATAAACATACATTTCCTTCCTGTTCCCACTGTTCTTTTCTCCACAATTAGCGTTAATTACCTAATATGGTAAAGAGTATGTCATTGGTTAGTGTTCTTACTTCTTAGAAATCCAGGTAAATTTCCACATTTAGAGTGTGAACCTGGACTAGTCAATGGGAGAAAAAGTGAGAAGGGGGTGGAGACTTCTCTGTTAGGGTCTACATAATCCTGTGTCTGCAGCTTGGGTTTTGCACTCCTGTACTAACACCTTGTCTGTTGGGAGTTGCCCTTTCTCATGAGTTAGTAAGAAATCCTTTTTTTGCTTTTCTGCCTTAAAAGTCTCTGATTTCAATTTGAATAAGGATTCCTGTCCCACACAAAAAGGAAAATGAAGAGCATGAAATGAGAATAGAGCAGAGAAGCAGGGACAAGCTAGACAGACTGGGAATATCAGCTGATGCCTACTTTAAAGTTTCACCTAGGGCTTGGTTGCCACAGGCTAGACTTTAAAAGCAATACAAAGTTGGCAGATCCTCTGCCAAATATCCTAGTATTTTTCTTTTTCAGTATTTATTCTCTTACCACCCCTGGCAATCATATCTGCATAATTAAATAGGTTAAGAATGATTCATGGGAATTCAAATCTATATTTCTTGCCACTAGCAAACTTCCAGAGTTATTAAAAGCTCAATTCGGTCAAATACAGACCCTTCCCCAGATCACCCTTCTCTAATGAGTTCCTTAAGAGGGAAATACAATTTGACAGTTGGAAATCAATCCAAAAATAAAATTTTTAAATCAGTTTTGAAAATAAATATTTTAAAGTTTCCAAAATTAAAAAAAAAAATCCACAAACCTAGATAGTTCTGCTTGTCCTGCAGCTTGCATAATCCCACCACAACCCTCACCTCACTCCACTACAGGTTCTGTATTAAATGTAGTATCTCCTCTCAATCACTTGTAGGAGTCTGGAAGGAAAGGGAAGATACTTAAAAGTGTAAGTAAATAAGTAAGGGGTTTTTTTTGGTTTATTTTTTCTGCTTTATTTTTAATAAGGATTCTTAATCCCATCAATGTCCTCTTTAAAATAGGTCAGTCCCCTCTCACAATGTTTCTTTCCCATAAACAGTTCATTAATGGAATTATCTACCTAACCTTAAAAGCTTGATAATTAAAATACAAATGAAGTAGTGGATTTAGAATCCACCTGCAGTAGCTTTTCTCTGATCAAGTTGGAAATTCTTGCCTCCAGCCAACTAATCCATCAACAACTAGTGATAGGTAACTTCAAATATTCTATCTCCTTAAAGCCTGGAATTATCTATTTTTTGTCCTGTGGACCCAGAACAATACCTAACACACTTTTTTAGAAGAAGGAGAGATGGGAGTGAGGAAAGTGGAGAGGGGGTTGTCCAGAGCTCTGATTTCATTCATATGGTAATTCCCCTCATGAATGGACATCAGATCAGTAATTCATCTGTAAAATTATCTAAGAGAGTTGCCTGAACTCTTGAAGGAAAGAGAAGGAACCTAACAGTGTTTAAGTAAGTTTGACTTGCCCTGGTATGTATCTGAGAAAGGATTCTAACCCAAGTTATCCCAAACTAATCATCTATAGATTATCTACCACTCAAACACCAGCCTTGCCACTTGATATTTGTTTGACCTTGGTAAAATCATTAAACAGTCATGGACCTTCATTTCTTCACATAACTAAATGACCTCTAAAGTAACTTCCTGGATAGCTAGGTGGTATAGTGGAGAGACCAGAACTGCAGTCAGTAAGACCTGAGTTCAAATGTGACCTCAGACACTTTCAAGTTTCAAAAAGATCATACATGGGACAACTAGGTAGTGCAGTGAATAGAGCACCAGCCCTGAAGTCAGGAGGACTCGAGTTCAAATCTGGTTTCAGACACTTAACAGTTCCTAGCTGTGTGACCCTGGGCAAGTCACTTAACCTCAATTGCCACAGGGGAAAAAAATCATACATATAGAATAGAACTTTTTTTTTTCAAAAGAGCTTATTTTCTTATCTGACATATCTATTACAAAAAGAAGCATTTATTAAGCACTTTACTCTGCTTCAAGCACTATGCTAAGCAATGGGGATACAAATACAAAGAAATAAATAAACAAAAAAAAAAAAGAAGAAGCTTTTATTTTAATAGGGAAAGACACATGTAAAAAAGAGCTTAAAGAAGTAATTGCAATGACATGGTTGAGAAGCCCAGTGAGTTAGAAGCAAATCTGGAAAAGGAATGAATGAATGATGAATAAATGATGACTTTATTCAAAAAGAAATTCTGAGAGGAATTCATCAATGAGCTAGAGAGAGAGAGTGAAGTTCCAGAATAAGAAGGTAGCAGGAAAAGTTTAGAGAATCAGAAGCACTCCTGAGATCAGAATTATTACTAGTCCCATATTAGTCCAAATGTTGAGGTCAGGGTAGCAATTCCTGGTTTGAAATTCAAGATGCAAGGTACATATAAAGAATTCACAATGTTGTTCTTTGCCAAAAGGTATTTTTAGTTACTAGAAGAGGTTTCAGACAAAATGAAGAAGTAAAATAGAGAATAGGAGTGGCAGATATGAAATAGATTCTGGAGAGCAACAGAAAGAATATTATAGTTAGCAAGGAAAGGGATTTTAACAATTAACAATGGAAAAGACAAGTTGCCTATTGAAATTCACAGTTAACCAGAAGGAAGACACCACTAAAGGGAATACGCCATTGACTAAATCCATAGAGGAGTTTAGCAGATTAAGAATTAGCTATAACAAGGAAAAAGGCACCACGAGGCATGGGAGTAGGAGGGAGAGAAGAAAGACTGCATGAGGCAGGCCCCAAAAGGAATTCAGCAAAGATGACAAAGGCCATGGGCAGATTTGTAGAGGAAATTTAACCTCTAGGATTTGGCCTCATAACTTGGCTTTCTGATTGGATACAGTTAGGTGGGGTTTCCAAAGACTTCCAACCAGGGGTGGTACTGTTATCAAAAATCCACTTGAACAAAGAGCTCACTTGAAAAGGCTCACTTAAAACTGATCTCATCAGTGCCCTTCCTGGCTTGACTAGGGGAGAATTATAATCTTATCAATCCTTCACACTTTCTCTGTTAAGCTCATCTTGATACTCAGGACCTAATCACAACCATTTGGTTGTGCTTTGGTTAATCTCTTTTCCTTCCAGTTAATTTTACCCATGATATTTCAAATAAGCTTTATCAAAACTTTGGTTTCAGATAAACCTTGTCAATTTGCAACACATTTCCCAGTTCAAGATGCTCTCTATGATTCTCATTACCTAGCAGATGAGCTTAACTTTATCTGTCCCATTCTTCAAAGTTTTCTATTTATGGGTCTCTATAGTCAAAGCTTAGCACCTACTAAGCACTGGCCTAGGTGCTGAAGATGCAGAGATGAAGTGAGAAAATCTCTACCCTCAAAAAGATTATATTCTATTCAGACTCAAAAACTGAATTTCTCAATTGTTTTATTCATCAAAATTAACAGGGATGGCCCAAAATATTGGAGAATCATGGCATTGCTCATATAATGTGAGTCCTTTACTAAACAATAAACATCATGGGGCAAGCCCGTATTTTAATTTTTTTCATGTAATGGGGGATTGACCCAAGAAGGTCTAATTCCTAGAGTATGCCCATATTGCCTGTCACCTGCAGATCCAAGATGTGTCTGAGGGTCTGGTGACATGTGATAATGAAGTTTTCTGTTTGGTTTCAGAGACAGAATGACAGATGAGAGAAATGGAACCAAAGGATCTACACAATCTTCTTTTAGCCTTTCTATTCTCTTTTTTGTCATTATTTGAATGATGAAGACTGCCGTAAACAGGGCAAGGAGAAGAGAAGTGGCTGTTGCTGCTTTATCTCCCTATCTACTTAGCAACCATGTGTCTCTGCTCCTGGTATCTTTTTTTTTTTTTTAATGTTTATTCTTTCTTTATTTTAAATGGATCAATATCTGGAGACAGAACTCACCAGATGAATTTTGAAAGGTTGGAGGGGTCATAGACCTCAGCAAATGGAGTTGGTAACAGAGACCACTAGAGACAATAGCAACAATAATTGTATGCAGTAAAGAAACCAGTCTTGAAAATGATCTGGATTGTTTCTGATAAAGATCTCATTTCTAAAATATATAGAGAATTGACTCAAATTTATAAGAATTCAAGCTATTTCCCAACTGGTAAGTGGTCAGAGGATATGAACAAACAATTTTCAGATGAAGAAATTAAAGCCACTTCTAGTCATATGAAAAAAAATTCTAAATCACTATTGATTAGAAAAAAATGAAAATTAAGATAACACTGAGGTACCATTTCACACTCAGATTATCAAAGATGATAGGAAAATATAATGATAAATGTTGGAGATGATGTGGAAAAATTGGGACACTAGTGCATTGTTGGTGAAGTTATGAAATGCTCTAACCATTCTGGAAAGCAATTTGAAACTACGCCCAAAGGACTATAAAACCATTCAGACACTTTGATCCTGCAGTGCCATTACTAGGTCTGTATTCCATAGAGATCATAAAAGAGGGGAAAGGACTGACATGTGCAAAAATGTTTGTAGCAACCTTTTTTATAGTGTCAAGATACTGGAAACTGAGTGGATGCCCATCAGTTGAGGAATGGTTGAATAAGTATATGAATGTTATGAAATATTATTGTTCTATAAGAAATGAAGAGCAGCCTGATTTCAGAAAAGCCTGGACTTATATGAACTTATACAAATGAAGTGAGCAGAATCAAGAGAACACTGTACACAATAACAAGATTATGTGATGATCAAGTGTAATGGTCTTGGCTGTTTTCAACAATGAGGTGATTCAAGGCAATTCCAATAGACTTGGGATAGAAAGTGTCATCTGCATCCAAAGAAAGAACTGTGGAGATGGAATCTGGATCAAAGTATAATATTTTTACATTTTTTTTTGTTGTTTGTTTGCTTAGTTGTTTTTTTTTTTCTTTCTCATGTTTTGTTTTGTTTTTTCCCTTTTGATCTGATTTTTCTTGGGCAGTATGATGAATATGGAAATATATTTAGAAGAATTGCACATGTTTAACATATATCAGATTTTTTACTGTCTTAGGTAGGGGAGGAGGTGGGAAGAAAGAAAAATTTGAAACACGAGGTTTTGCAAAGGTGAGTGTTGAAATTATTTTTGCATGTATTTGGGAAAATAAAATACTATTAGAAATTTAAAAAAAAAGAAAAAAAATGAATTGGTTGATCCAGCTCAAGATCAAATTGATGCAGTAGCTGAAATACTGTATCCTGTAAGAAACTCAACCAATCAAATAGAAAGAAAATTGTCCATTGACTATGCCACATCCAGAAGTAAATCTGGTGGGGATTCTACAAAAGAATACAAAAGAGACCCAGAATAAAGGGAAAAATTTTTTTTTTAATTTCTTCTTATTCCTCTGCAACTTTTAGTTAATATTAATTCACCTGACCAAAACTAATCCCATGGGCTTTGGAAATTTAAAGAGACATAAATATTCCTTAGATGAAAAAGTCAGAGGAACAATCTCAGCTCCTTGGCTACATGTAAGTCTTCTCTAACTTGTTAATTTGTTAACTCTCTAAATGTACCTTGACTTTACTTAGAAAGCTTGCTCAACAAAATTTGTTTCCTTAGGAAGGTATAATATTATGAATATGTTTAACTTTTGTTCAACTTTTATGACATTGAAGGAAACATTGGGATTATGATTTGCCTTTTTTTAACTTTTATTACCCAAGAGGAATATACAAGATTGAAATATGTAAAAAAATTATTTAACCATAAGAGGAACTGTAAGAATCTCATTACAGATTCAGGTATTCTCTGAGGTCTAAACCTATGGTTGAACATATAATTTCTGCATAGTAATAAATATAATTTGCATCAGTTACATTAATACAACAAAAAATGAATAAAAGACCAAATAATATGAATAATTTGAAAGGCATGACTAAAAGTCTCTTTTATCCCCAAATATTCTTTCAACTTTTCAGTATCTTGAAATTCCACTAAGGAAGATTTATATTTTTGGGTTAAAACATTGCCTTCTTTCTGAAATCTTTCTTTAAAATATAGATATCCCAAGAGGAGAATAGTACACTTTATCAGCCATTTGCACTATCACATAAACTGAGGTCCTTTTTATTCAGAGATTATCACTTCAGTCACCCAAGAAGATCCAGAGGAAATGAGAGGGAGGTTTATGGGTTTTATTTTTTTTTCATTTCAAAGTCACATTTTATTATTAAAAGCTTATTTACATATGAGTGATTTTTCTACATTGACCATTGCAAAACTTTTTTTTTTTGTTCCAAGCTTTTCCCCTCCTTCTCCCCACCCCTACCCCTAGATGACAGGTAATCTAATACATGCTAAATATGTTAAATTATATGACAAATCCAATATATGTATACATATCTATAGTTATCTTACTGCACAAGAAACATCAGATCTAGATAGAGAGAAAAAAAAAACCTAAGAAGGAAAACAAAATGCATGGAAATATTCACAGAAAGCGTTAAAATGCTGTGTTGTGGTTCACACTCAGTTCCCTCAGGCCTCTCTCTGGATGTATATGATTATCTTCATCACTGAACAATAGGAACTGGTTTGAATCACATCATTGCTGAAGAGAACCATGTCCATCAAAATTGATCATCGTATAGTCTTGTTGCTGTGTATAATGTTCTCCTGGTCCTGCTGATTTCACTCAGCATCAGTTCATGCAAGTCTCTCCAATCCCCTCTGAAATCCTCCTGTTGGTCATTTCTTACAGAACAATAATATTCCATAACATTCATATACCATAATTTATTCAGCCATTCTCCAATTGATGGGCACCCTTTCAATTTCCAGTTTCTTGCCACTACAAAAAGGGCTGCCACAAGCATTTTTGCACACGTGGGTCACTTTCCCTCCTTTAAAATCTCTTTGGGATATAGGCCCAGTAGAAACACTGCTGGGTCAAATGGTATGCACAGTTTGATAACTTTTTGAGCATAGTTCCAGATTGCTCTCCAGAATGGTTGGATCCATTCACAGTTCCACCAACAACGTATCAGCGTCCCAGTTCTCCCACATCCCCTCCAACATTCGTCATTATCTTTTCCTGTCATCTTAGCCAATCTGACAGGTGTGTAGTGGTATCTCAGAGTTGTCTTAATTTGCATTTCTCTGATCAATAGTGATTTGGAGCACCTTTTCATGTGACTAGAAATAGTTTCAATTTCTTCATCTGAAAATTGTCTGTTCATATCTTTTGACCATTTATCAATTGGAAAATGGCTTGAATTCTTATATATTTGAGTCAATTCTCTATATATTTTAGAAATGAGGCCTTTATCAGAACCTTTGAATGTAAAAATATTTTCCCAGTTTATTGCTACCCTTCTAATCTTGTCTGCATTCATTTTGTTTGTACAAAGACTTTTAAACTTGATATAGTCAAACTTATCTATTTTGTGATTAATGATGATCTCTAGTTCTTCTTTAGTTACAAATTCCTTCCCCCTCCACAGGTCTGAGAGTAGACCATCCTACATTGTTCTAATTTGTTTATAATATCATTCTTTGTATCTAGATTATGAATCCATTTCGACCTTATCTTGGTATACAGTGTTAGGTATGGGTCAATGCCTAGTTTCTTCCATACTAGTTTCCAATTTTCCCAGCAGTTTTTGTCAAATAGTGAGTTTTTATCCCAAAAACTGGGGTCTTTGGGTTTATCAAACACTGGATTACTATTGTCATTGAGTATTTTGTCCTGTGAACCTAACCTATTCCACTGATCCACTACTCTATTTCTTAGCCAGTACCAAATGGTTTTGATGACCACTGCTTTATAATACAGTTTTAAATCTGGTACAATTAGGCCACCCTCATTTGCATTTTTTTTCATTAATTCCCTTGAAGTTCTTGACCTTTTGTTTTTCCAGATGAATTTTGTTGTTACTTTTTCTAGGTCAGTTAAATAATTTCTTGGGCGTGTGCTTGGTATAGCACTAAATAAATAGATTAGTTTAGGTAGTATTGCCATCTTTATTATATTCACTCAACCTATCCAAGAGCATTTGATATTTTTCCAATTATTTAGATCTGACTTTATTTGTGTGGAGAGTGTTTTGTAGTTTTGCTCATATAGATCCTGACTTTCCCTTGGCAGATATATTCCCAAATATTTTATACTATCGAAAGTTATTTTAAATGGAATTTCTCTTTGTATCTCTTGCTGTTGCATTTTGTTGGTGATGTATAAAAATGCTGATGATTTATGTGGATTTATTCTGTATCCTGCAACTTTGCTAAAGTTGTGCATTAATTCTAATAGTTTTTTAGTGGATTCTCTAGGGTTCTCTAAGTAGACCATCATATCATCTGCAAAGAGTGGTAATTTGGTTTCCTCATGACCTACTCTAATTCCTTTAATCTCTTTTTCTTGTCTTATTGCCAAAGCTAGCATTTCTAATACAATATTGAATAGTAATGGTGATACTGGGCAACCTTGTTTCACCCCTGATCTTATTGGGAATGGTTCCAGTTTATCACCATTACATATGATGCTAGCTGATGGTTTTAAATAGATGCCACTGACTATTTTAAGGAAAAGTCCATTAATTCCTATACTCTCTAGTGTTTTTAATAGGAATGGATGTTGGATTTTATCAAATGCTTTTTCTGCATCTATTGAGATTATCATATTTTTTTTGTTAATTTGGTTATTGATATAGTCAATTATGTTAATAGTTTTCCTAATATTGAACCATCCCTGCATTCCTGGTATAAATCCTACTTGGCCATGATGTATTATTCTGGGAATGATTTTCTGTAATCTCTTTGATAATATTTTATTTAAGACTTTTGCATCAATATTCATTAGGGAGGTTTATGGGTTTTAAAGGACTACTTTAAACTACTATATTACAAATTTGTCTAAATTACACTGGTATCAAATTTAAATAGAAATGAATCTCTCCAGGATGCACATTGACTTTAAAAACCACAAATTAGCATGATCAGTATTGTATTTTTATTTTGTTAAAAAAATTCCCAATTATATTTTAATCTGATTTCTGCCTATAACAGGGAATTTTGCTGTGCTTAATACCTCTGGAAAATTCCTTCACATTCTGGAGATTATTTAGGGAAACTCATAAACATCTTTATTTCATGTATAGTCTAAATGTTCAACTAGACTTACTGATGAGACCAATAGTAAGGAGTGGGATAAGGGAATCCTTTCTGAGTCTTGAGTGCAGTTGCTGCAGAAACCACCTATATCAACTGTAAAATAGTGAATTTAGTCATTGAATACAAATAAAAAGAAGCTAGGCCATGTAGTATAGCATCACTGATCTCTTGGAAATCAAAGTACAAGGAAAACATTCAATGATTGGACGAAGTTGTCAAATTATATTCATGACTCCTATTGGCAGATCTTTACTGTGTCAAAATGATCAAAGAAAAAGAAAGAAGCCAAGGAAGTTCACAAAGAGGAATTTAGGAATAATTTGAATTACAATATCAACTTTCTACCCTGGGATACTGAACTGGACTAGAGATGCAAAGAAATTGTTATAGAAACAGAGAAGCTGTTTCTATAGAAACAGATGTATGAGATTTTTTTTCATGTTTTCTATGAAGATGACTGTTAAATTTAAATCATGTACTAAATAATCAAATGTCCAAATCACTAATAAATAGGTCCATTTTTATATTCTTATGGCTCTTAAAAATAGATTGTGCTAAGGATACACTGATTGAGCCGGATCCCAAGTATATTGGATAGCCTTTATCTTGCTTCCTCCAGAAAAAAAAAAAAAAAACCCTTTGTTGCTGAAACTTTCTACTGCTGCCTATAAGAGTAAATATATGAATTTCAGGAATAGTCACATAGCAAAGAAATTTAACTGTTGAAGTTCTGAAGCTATACCCAATCAATCAAATAGCAAGCATTCATTATGTGATTACTCTGTGGCACAGTGCTTAATACTGAGGTTACAAAACAATCATCACACAAGTGATAAATTCAAATATTTCTCACAGATAGTTTTCTTATTTTTTAATTGTTTTGAATCTCTACTAAGTGTCAAGTAGGGTGTTTTGTACTTGAAGGCTAAATGAATGGAAACATACTGATAAAGACAGAGAGTTTAGAGATGCCATCTAATAATATAAAGAGCACTGGGCTGGAGAGTTAAGAGATCTGGGCTCTAGTCCTAGTTCACCATTAATGTGATCTTAGGCAATTCACTTAACCTCTTTAAAAGAAGGAGTATGAGTAGATAAGTAAACTATCCCTTTTGGCTCACAGATTTAGACTATATGTTAACCATGCCACTTCCCAACATTGAAATCAATATTGCCACTAACTATCTAGCTGCCAGCTTCTCTTCAGAGCTGATTGAAAGTCCTTTTCATAACTGGAGTTGCTAGTTGCTGAGTTGGGACTGTCTTATTTTTAAATTCTCTAGTGAGCAGGGAGTGACTGACAGCAGTCTAGAGTTTTGCCTGGCTTTGGGCTAAAGATATCTAATATTTGAGGATAGCTGAAGAGTTCAGTAAGCAAACAGACCATCACAAGAAACACATAGCATACAAATGCAATTCTTTGTAAAGTGATTTTCATTTTCATGGAATCCTCAAACACCTATCTTTATCATTATTTTAAGAAAGAAATTTAAAGAGATTGGCAGATATGAAAGCAAGAATTAAAAAAAGTTTTCCCACATCAAAAATAACAGTTTTGTCACTGAAATAAGTCAATATGAGTGACCTTTGTGTTTCATTTAAGTCATTATGATTTTGGCCCTGTTGTTTATGTGAAACTGGTAATATAAGAAGAGGACAGCCAGATGGTGTGGTGGATAGAAGGCTAGGCCTGGAGTCAGAAAGACTCATCTTCATGAGTTCAACTCTGCTTTCAGATACTAGCTGTGTAACTTGGAGCAAGTCACTTAACCCTCAGTTCCTTACTTGAAAAAAATGAGCTGGAGAAAGAACTGATTGGAGGAATGAATTATTCCAGTATCTTAGCCAAGAAAACTCTAAATAGGGTCACAAAAAGTCAGACACAAGTGAAACAACTAAATAAACAACAAGAACTGGTTCATTTAGAGTCAGACACAACTTAAAAATGATTGAACAGCAATAAGAAAGATACATAATGGAGAAAAATTGCTTTGGCTTCAAAATTCATGCTTAATTTTAATGTCCAGGAAGAAGAGAGAGCAATCACCCACCCTCATACTATGCCAAATGCATTTCCTTTAGTTTGACAATCTCTAATAATTAAAGTCAGATGATACTATCGCCATGTTTCAATAAGATATTTCTTTTAAAAGGCAATGTATTTATTCTTTTTGGATTGTTCTATTTTTGTTTGTTTTTAAATGGCAGTTCCCAGCATGATTTTCAGATAAAAGGGTTTTAAAGTTCATAAAATGTCATCACATAATGATACTTTTTTAAAAACAAATTCCCCACAAAGCTACATAGAAAATCAAATTAAACTCCCTTAAACCTTCTACGTCAGTTTTTGGCAATTAATGGAAATACTGATTTTTTATAAAAATTAGAAGACTGATGACTAGCTCATGTACATTTTGCTTACAACAAATTATGGTGAATAATATGCACCGAGGAAGCGAATGGTTAAGTGGTTTGCCCATGGTCACATAGCCAGTAAGTGTCAGAGTAGGAATTTTGATCCTGAATCTTAATCTAATAACATTTCAAATACAAAATTCCCTGTTTGGTTTTTCATATTCAGGTCCCCTCTGATCTTTTCAGTCTTCTTCCATGTCATCTTTTCCCCTTATGGTCCAGTGACAATAACATTCTTGCTATTACTCACACAAGACAGTCATCTGGAAAGTTTTTTTTTTTTTTTCATTGACTGTCCCTCATACCTAAAATGCTATCCCTTGTCATCTCTGCCTCCTGGCATCCCTTCCTTCAAAACTCACCTTAAATCTCATCTCCTATGAGATCTTTTCTATGGCCCCACTGCACACTGTTTTTATTTTCATTCCAAGATGATCTTCCATTTATACTATACATAAAGCAACTAGGTGGGACAATGGATACAGCTTCAGGACAGGAGTTGGGAAGATTTTTCTTGAGTTCAAATCTGGCCTCAGATACTTACTAACTGTGTGATTTTCATTAAATCACTTAATCTTTTTTGCCTCAGTTTCCTCATCCTTAAAATGAGATGGAGAAAAAAATGACAAACCACTCCAGTCTCTGCCAGGAAAACCCCAAACAGGATCTCAAAGAGTCAAGCATTACTCAAAAACAACTGAACTGAATATTGTACATATTTTGTATGCGTATAGTTTTTTGCAAGTTTGTTCACCTCATTAGAATGTGTATTCCTTGAGGGCTGGAACTATATTTTTGACTTAATTTGTATCCTTATCACTTAATATGATGCCTGACATATAGTAAGCACTTAGGAAATGTAAAATGATCATCTCTTTGTGGTCATGGGAAATTAATAAACCGAAGAATTATAAAATTAGGATATATGAGGAAATAACAATATGTATGTTAAAAATTTTCTCAATCAGTCCATTTTTCAATCATGTACTACTCTTGGTGACTCCATTTGGGATTTTCTTGGCAAAGATACTGCAATGGTTTGCCATTTCCTTCTCCACCTCATTTTATAAGTGAGGAAACTGAGATAAACAGGGTTAAGTGGCTTGCTCAGATCACACCACTACTAAGTGTCTATGGCCAGATTTGAAGTCAGGAAGATGAGTCTTCCTGACTCCAGATCCAGCCCTGACTCCACTGGGCCACCTAGCTGTCCTCAAAGTTCTGTAGTGTAAATGTACTTGTTATGCCATGCTATCTTTCTCAACAACCAACACTTCATTTGGGAAGGAAATTTGCTGTACATATATTTTTTCAGCTTCTTAATTAAATTAAACTACAAACCAGCTGGAGTCACCTAAGTTTTCCTTCAAAGCCATACTACTAGTGGAATTCTAATAAAGCTGCAGAATATTTCTCACATCATATTCACTAAAGATCTACTCTTTGGTAGAAGATCAAATGAACCAGTAAATGGAACTTGTAATGATTTATCAGAATAGAAACTCTTCTCATAATGAATACAGCAAATCTACATTTTTCAGGAATCCTTCTTATAGTAAAAATGATGAAACATTTCATCAGGGAAATGAGAGCTTAAAAAAAAAATACTTTGAAAGCCATAAAACATGCACTTCCTTTCATCCTCCTGCCTATAGATATGGCCCACAAGTTAGACTGTTTCTCTTCTTATTGCAGATAAGGTCAAGTAGATGACATCAAAACCTGAGATCAAAGAATCCTTGGAAACATATATTTGTTTGATTATACTATATTGACTAGAGAACTATTTTGAAATAACACATTGGGAAAATAACATTTAAACTGCACATCTTTTTAATCCACCTCTTTAAGCAGGCTTCTGAGAACTAGTGGTGGTGGGGTGTGTGTGTGTGTGTGTGTGTGTGTGTGTGTGTGTGTGTGTGTGTGTGTGTGTGT
>JAJPUD010000164.1:669038-699601 GCA_023553655.1 Myrmecobius fasciatus | reverse complement strand
TGTGTGTGTGTGTGTGTGTGTGTGTGTGTGTGTGTGTGTGTGTGTGTTTATGTGTGTGTGTATCTAGTATTTTCAAAATGGAAAGAGTTTTCGTCTTCATGTTCTTTTATGAGCACCCAATAACATTTTATAATTCATGCCAGGAGTCACAGATTTGTCCACATCTGATTTATTAATAAATGTTCTTTAAGCCATTACTCTTTCAGTCATTTTACTTAAATATAGTCTGGAAGTTGGGGATAAGAGAGGGGTTTTATTCATATTTCAGAGAAACTCCATAATACTGGATTAATCATCTGAGCTGTCATACTTAATAAAGATATGAAGATAAAATTTCACATTTGTCAGAATAAAATTAAACCCAATCACCTCTCCCCATTACTTCTGCCTTTGCTTCTAATGTCATGTGACAACCATCAGACAGTAAATATAGCTTTAAAATACCAGAGGTTTTGATAAGGCTGTTCTTTTTAAATGATGTGAAAATTATCAACTAGATACACTTCATCTGCTTTCAAATGGAAAGTCAACATAACTTACCAAAATGTATTTCTCTTTTTAAAAAAAAATTTGTTTTCAATGGAAGATTGAGTGAATTTAGAAGAATACAAGCAAAGGTATTACTCATAGTACTTGTTATTTAGTTCCCATTCAGGAAATATGCTGAATTTAGTGCTTTTGGTGCCAAAGAATAATAAAGGACGAGTGAAATAAATGTTTAGATTATTGAATCAATCAACATGTTCTAGGAGAGAGAGACAGAGACCCAGGCTCAGAGCCAGAAAATTCTAAATCTGAACATAGATGACTGGACAAGTCACTTAACTCCTCAGTGCTACAGGAAGCTGTTGACCTGCATTGGTCAGAAGATAATTTCTTAACTGGGGTTTCTTATACTAATGAAATCATAAACCTATCCCAAAAGAAGGAAATTTGCTATAATAGTTAGCATCTATATAAGACTTTATGTCTCATAGATTACAAATTATTATTACATTACATTACAAATATTATCTCATTTTATCATTACAACAATTTTGTGATGTAAATGCTATTGTACTATTTCCACAGATGAGAAAATTGAAACATAAGATAAGTAACTTTTCCAGAGACACACAATTAGCAAATATCTGAGGTCATATTTGCCCTCAGACCTTCTAGATCCTAAGTTCTGAACTCTATATACACTGAATAGTGATTTCATTGGGGTGTGTGTTTGTGTGTGTGTGTGTATAAGTAAACACAAAATAAACATTTGATCTAAGTGTAGAAGAAATCACATTAAACTGAGAGGAGATAAACTTGTTCAAAAGTATTAAACATATTTTAAAATATAGCATATTATAAACTAGATATTAGGCTAGATATTATGGACTAGATTCTAAATTCTTGGCTTGATATTAAAAATAGAACTGTACATAAGTGCTTCAGTAAGGATGATGCCCTAGATTTTTTTTTCCCCTCTAAATTTATTAAAACTCTGCTGGTATGCCTGATTGCAGGTGGTAACAAAAGCATACTGAATAAAGAGATGAGTTCCCAGGATCACCAGCTTCTTCCCACTTTCTCTGTTCTTACCATACTTTGATACCTAACAAAGTAAAATATAATTATTCTTGAAACCTTTTGTTTCTTCCATTTTTTAACCATTCTTCTTGTTTGCAAGGAAAAAAAAACTGACTCATTACATTCCTTCTACATCCTAATGCAATCTGGGTGTGACACAGATCCCACCCACTCAAGAAGCCTGTAGGCATGGTATCCAACTAGGCACCTATTTCTCTCTCTCTAGACTAGCTCACTGCATCTCAACCAGCCTTCACCAGCAAATGCAGATTTTCTTTTTCTTAGAGTTAAGGGACTGCCTATAGCCATTATCACATGGCTACAACTCATTATTGTCTCTTTTAAGAGTAAACCTGTCTTGGGGGACTATTTATTATTTCTACTAACTACTGTAGTTCCTAAGACCCTCTGGGGTATTTCCTACAGAATTAGTCACCATGACATCTTTAAATCATAAATATTGATATGGCAAAATCAGTAATAATTATAATATTTAATTAACAGGAAGTAAAAACAGGAAAGATCATGATTTTTTTCAACAGAAGGTAAAAGCAAGAATAATCAAAGTATCACAATCCACTCATAAATCTTGGTCAAACTCAGACACAAAACTAAAAAATATAAAGATTCTGTCTCTATCTCTCTCTGTCTCTATGTCTCTATGTTTATGTTTGTCTATCTGTCTATATACCAATATAGAAATCTAGCAAGCAAGCATATGAATGGAAAAAACTTGAGAGCCTGGAGCAACTATCAATTCTGGACTTCAGAACCTCATGTTTTTGGTCTCTCCAGGAAAAAACTGGACCACATGAAGTTTTCTCTATTAAGTGTTTCTCTTCTGATTCTCAACACCATCCTGCTAAATCAAACCATTCCTCTTTGGTCAAACTGAAGCAATGACAAGCTCTTTTAGCTTACAGCCACTCTTAACAGGGTGCTAAGAAAGTACTATGTATGTATGTATGTATGTGTATATATATATATATAATTTTATATATATATAGTTATATATGTATGTATATAACATTGTACTTATCCAATTACAAACAATTCCTTTCATCCAGAGAACTGCAAAACTCCTCAAGTTGACTTTCCAATCAAAACAGATAAGTCCATCCAACTCTTCACTTAAAAAGATTTCATTTCCTCCAATTAGCTTCTAATAAAGCAAAGCTTCTTTTCCATAGTTCTTAGCAAATACCATCAGATTTTGTCAGTGTTGATTAGTTTAGTAGATTCTCATTTCCCCCTCCTCTGTCTAGAAGCACCTAGCTGGTACAGTGGAAAAAATGCTGGGCCTTGGAGTCATTGATAACTGCTCAAAAATCTAGCCTCAGGTATTTACTAGTTATGGAACTCTTGGCAAATCATTCAAGGTGTGTTTGTTAAAGTTTCCTGGGAAAATAAGTGCCGACCTCATAAAATTGTTGTGAAGATTAAATGAGATAATATTTGCAAAGTGCTGAGCATAATACCTGGCACAGAGTGGGTATCTGAGGCTAGATTTTAATTTAAAATTAATAAGGAGATAGTCGGATCTTAATATATAGAATTTGTTCTCAGCAAGGTATAATGTTAGTGTTGTTCAAACATTTTTTGGCATGTCATTCTTTATGACAGCATTTGGAGAGGGTTTTTGGACAATGATACTGAATTGATTTGCCATTTCCATCTCCTGATGATTTTACAAATTAGGAAACTGAGGAAAACAATAATAAGTGTCTGAGGCCAGATTTAAGCTCAGGAAAATGAATCTTCCTGACTCTAGGTTCTGCAATATTCTCTCTACTGTGCCATCTGGCTGCCCCATAGGCAAAGTGCAATGACATTACCATCTCTCTCACTCTGAACATGATAGTTCAGATAGAAAGTTAAGTTCTCTCCTCATCTTTGTTTGACACTTCTTTTTAGATCAATATTTTGGTCCAGAAAGTTCAATATATACTTATCTCAAGTCAAGACTTCCACAAGTACAAAGCCAATTGTGATGATCACTGATCTCCAAAGTAAGATCAATATGAAGAAAAAAAAAAAAAGGCCTAGTATACAAATTTGCAAATCATCTAGTTCTTGAGAAAGAAAAGTTTATTAGCAGATAAGGAACAGCCTCTATATTGAGTGTCAATGTTGACAATGAAGGTAGAATTATGGGGGACCTGCTAGGATCAGCTGAACCATTCCTGAGAGTTAGTTATAAAGTTTTCAGCATTAGCATTTATATTTCAGAAATCTTCAAATACTACAAAGGGAGAAAGGGAAAGAAGAAAGGAAAAGAAAGAGGAAAAATGGAACAGTTAGGGGGGAGGAGGTACAGGTAAGAGACAAATGGAGAGCAAAAAATTTACAGGAATTCCCAGATTAAAAGCTAACCCCTAAGAGAATTACAAGATGGGAATGAATAAGATTTTTCTCTGTAATTAAAAGATATTTGCACAAGCTGGTGAATGTTAATTATAGTAATTTATGCTTACATCCTCTCTTTATTTCAAAGGTGTCTTATGTTGTGGTAAACAAGAAAACTGTTTCTAAAATCTCTTCCTAAGAAGTGTGCTATATAGACTCATAAGTCCTTCAAAACATGAAGTAGTCATTGACTCTCCCTTTTCTGACATGTACAAGGTCACTTAGCCCTATTTCAAAAACAAGTTGGACAAAACCTGTGTGTGAAAATGAAATATTCATGCAATGGGTGAGAGATTTGGGGGGAGGAGAAACTATTGTTTGGAAAGCTCCAGGCTATAAAAATCCAGGCTGGTAAATTAAAGTACAGATTAACTCTAAACATTTTGTAAATAACCTCCTTTTTTTATGAAGGCCATGAAAAAAAGTACAGCCCATAACTTCCCACAGTAATTCCATGAGTAACATTACAATCTATTTTACCAGTCTCCCCTGAGGATGCTATACTTTAAACAGAATACCTGATGGTTTACAAGCCATAATAATTTCTATGAGAGCATAGAGAATATTTTCCCACCCCAGACATAATGTCATTATAAAAGTCATTTATGTAAGGACAATTCAGCCTAAAGAGTACAATCCATCTCCCCTCCCACGATTCACCATCACATGTGGTTCTGTCAAATAATCAATTCAGACAAAGTACATTTCTCATACACAGCATCAACAGATGTTTCCTTAATTGCCAATGCTTTTTAAATGACCATACCATTTTAGGAATGGGATTCACATCCCAGTGAAGAAATCAGGACAACTTCTCACCTTTCTTTCCCTTGGTCCCTTCCCCAGAGTTCTTTTAATGTATTCAGAATATTAATTTTATTTAAAGAAAGCTTAAGGGAAGGGAAGGGGAAATAGAAAGGTTTTGTTTTTTATATGGCTTGTTTAGTTTTTAGTAATTTGTATAAATTACTTTTTAGTTTTTAGTAATTTGCACATTTAGACATACAACTAAAAAATATAAAGATTCTGTCTCTATATATGTCTGCCTCTATTTGTCAATGTTTATGTATGTCTATCTGTCTGTCTATCTATCTACATCACTTACCTGGTGGGGCAATTCAAAATCATGAAAGTGATTTCCCCAGGGTGGGGATTATCCATTGTACCCAGAAGATCTATCAACTCTGCTATAGAATCAGAGTAAAGAGGAGGACCTGAGGATAAGTGGGAAAGAGATTTGGAGAACTTGAATAGATTCAAGTTTTAAAACCCCATGAGGGAGAAAGTCAGGAATAAAGAAAAAATTATGGGACAATCAGAGCTATTTAGAGCTATAAAGTACCTTAGAAGTCATCAGGTCTCATCCCTCTCATTTTACAACTCTGAAAACTGAGGCTTTGAGATTATGGAGAGATTACATGCCTCTTCCCATATTACAAAACTGGGAAATATCTGAAACAAGCTATGAACTCAAATACTGAATTATTTAAATTATTTAAATATTCCAAGTCCAACATATGCAGTGTTCCTTGTTGCTTCTCAATTACATAATATATAAACATAGAGGCTAGACTTCCAAAAGTGTGCAAACTCCCTCTATCAATGCAAATCAATACCTTTTCTGAAATTTACAGGCCTATAGTGGTGCCTAAAGTTTTGAGGAATTAAGTAACTTTCCCCTGGTAACAACTAGAATCTATCAGAGGTGACATTGGAACCCTGATCTCCTTGGCTTTGAAGTTGGCTTCTTATTTTTTACAAATCTGTCTCTGTTTTGAGTCTTTCTCATGTGACAAAATCAAAGAGATTTGCCCATCTGGAGTCCAATGGATAAGCCCTAACCTGGGGAAACTACTTTCTTGATTATGAATCAACCCCACCAGATAAGTGATGGTAGATATATAGACAGACAGACATAAACATAGACAAATAGAAACAGGCAGATAAATTATAAGTAGACAGAGATGAACTCTTTATATTTTGTAGTCACGTGTCTAAGTGACTAGCACACTGTCTTGCACATACTAGTACTTAGTAAATATACATTGGCTTAGATTGAATTGACTTTATGCCTTTATTATTAATTTTTAGTCTTATGAATATGGAAAATAACCAAGTCCTTTAAAAAGTTCAAATTATAATTATCCCAATATGTTTTTTCTATACTTCCAGTTCTTTCCAAAGAACTAGAAAATCATGCCAGCATAAACTCTGATAGGAACATGGTTTTGCAGCAGGGAGTGTTACTCATTACTTTGTACATCTCTACTTAAATGTTCACCATTGTTCCCATTACAGTCTCTTTGCTGTCTCACTGTAAAACAGAAAGAATGCAGTGTAATTCCCAATTATAAAACTGGAAAGTTCTATCACATTTTGTCTGGAAAAGCAAGAACATTTTTAATTTAGTCATCAGCAAAACATAATGGAAAATGTCAGCACCCAGATTTTACATTAACAGGCAATGCTTGGTATCAAAGGAATTCAATAGGCATCAGACTTAGGAACACAGTCCTACAAGCTAAAAGGTACATTAGCAGTTTTCTTGTTGTTGATTCATTCAGTCATATCCAATGTTTCAAGATTCCATGGACCATAGCATGCCAGACTCTTCTTTCTTTCCCTATTTCCCAAGTCTGTTCAAGCTCATGTTCATTGTTTCTATGGCATTAATCTCTCTGCTATCCTCTGCTATCACCTCCTTTTGCCTTCAATCTTTCCCAACATCATAGTCTTTTTGAATGAGTCCTGACTTTTCGTTATGGGACCAAAATATTTAAGCTTCAACTTTGGTATTTTCCTCCCAAAGAATTGTCTGAAATAATTTCTTTAACTATTGATTGATATGATCTCCTTGCCATCTAAGGCACTCTCAAAATCTCCAACACTACAATTCAAGTGTTAATTCTGTGATACTAAGCTTTCTAGTCCTATATCCTTATTGTATTTTTGTCAATAATACAATTGAAAAGCTGTGTCTGACTCTCTATGATCCCGTTTGGGGTTTTATTGGCAAAGATATTCGAATGGTTTGCTATTTCCTTCTCCAACTTGTGACTTGCCCAGGTAACTCAATCAGTAAGTGTCTGAGGCTAGATATGAACTCAGGGAGATGAATCTTCCTGACTCCAAACCTGATATTCTATGTACTATGGGGCCACCTAACTATCCCTCCTCAAACTACTATTATACTTTTATGATGCTTTGTTCCTTTTGGTTACAATTTCCTGCACTCCTCAAAAGTCACCACTCTTCTATTTATAACATTTTTGCATTGCTCAAAGTTGTCTTTAATATTTATTTTAACGAATCTCACCTGTATACAAATTCATGGAGTCTTCAATTGAGAGTTGGAAAGCACCATAGCAAGCAAGTCCACATGTTTAATTTCAAAAATAAAGGAAGCTAAGTCCTGGAGAATTTAAGTGATTTGTCCAAAGCTATGCAAATATCAAGGTCATCTGACTCCAAATCTAACCTTTTTTCATTCAGTGTGCTCTATTCCAAGAACTATACCATTAAATAGGTTTATATTAAATATTTATATATTATATACTTATATAATGAGCTATTTACTTTGTATATACTTCATATTTCCATACTTATGTACATATTCTAATACACAAATGCATGCATTATACTTCTGTGTGGAAAAATGTCAATTTGTTGAGGGCAGAGCCCATTGTCTTTCATAGAACTCAATAAATGGGAATAAGGAAGGGACTAAGCATTTATATAGCACTCATGTGCCAGTCACTGTGCTAAGCACAAGAGTCTCACAATAATTGTAAGAGACAAATATTGTTATCCCCATTTTACAGTGTGGGAAAGTGAGGCAAACAGAGGTTATGCTATTTGCCCAGAGTCACATAACTGATTAGGGTGCAAGATCAAATTTGAATCTGACTTCTGGTCCAGTGTTCAATCCACCATGCCACATAGCTGCCTCTAATCTGTTGAATTACATTGAATGACTTCTTTGGTTTTCTAGCAAGATAATTTTATGTCACTGCAATTATCCCTGGGAATTGGCAAGAAATGAGAAACCTATCATGTCTCCAGGACTAAATTTAAGCAGATCCAAGACAGACTCAGCTTGAAATTAAATGCAGAGGTCATGGCACCATGGCATTATACATTCTGTACAACTCAACCCACCTCAGGCAAACAAATTTTTGCATTATGCACTGTAATAAGTTTCTAAGTTAACGCCAAGGAAAGCTATCTCCAATATGAACAGGAAGCAACAAAACACTGATCATGCTGACAGGTCACAGGGAAAAACAATACGATTTCCCTTAACTTTCTTTTCATTGGTCTGGAGAAATAGGAAAATCCAGGCTTACCAAACAAAGAAAACATCCCTTTAAAATCCCATAGCTACTATTATGTTATGAGTTGACAGGAAAAAAAGAAAAATCAATTAAACAACTATTAATTGAGTACCTGCTATGTTCATAGTACGCTGGGAAGCAGAAGAGGGGAAACAAAACAGGCAGCATATGGAGTACATTTAATGTGATTCATTGTGATAGGGATCAATGTAAAAGCATCCCTTGGAGTTCACAAAATCAATTGATTGAGTATAGGATGGAGGAAATAAGTATAGGAGACAGGGAAATGGCAGTGTGACAATAGAGTGGCTCATATAAAAAATAGAGATTGAGAATGTGATAAGTCAATAGTAGGGACAGATAGTTAATGAAGTACCCCAAAACTCTATTCTTGGCCTTCTACTTGTTTTTTAATTGACTTGATTAAAGACATAAATGGCATACTTTTTTAATTTAAAGATGATATAAAATTAGGAGGAATAAATAGCTTGTTGGACAACAAACAAAAAGTCTGGAATTTAAGTTCCTAGAAGACATTTCACACTCAGTGCCTTAGAAGACTTTCCTATTTGGGCTTGATATATTTTTGTTAAATTGTATTGAATTGCTGTTGTTCAGTCAATTCAAATGTCTCTGATTCTTTGTGATCCCATTTGGGGTTTTCTTGGTCAAGATACTGGAGTAATTTGCCATTTTCTTGTCCAGTTCATTCTACATATGAAGAAAGTGAGACAGAGTTAAATAACTTGTCCAGGGACATACAACTAGGAAGTATCTGTAATGAATTCACTTTCAATAGAAACATGGGACCCCCCCAAAAAAAAAATAAAGAAAAAAAAGAAAAGGGTAATAATGTACTATTTAGAATATATGTAAAGATCAAAATTCTGTCCTGGATACCGTATTTTAGGAAAGATATTAACAAACAGGGATGTAGAATAGCAATGAATTTAGAGCTAAAAGAGATTTTGGTCCATACTTTTGAAGGGAGTGCCTGCGTGGATGAGATCTCAGATTTATTGGAACTATACATAAGTGAAAAAGGTTAGAACATGTATTGCTGGGCATGATGATTCAGTATTACAGGTTCCTTTAAAAAAGAAATATCCTTAAGTACCAAGCAAGAAATTCTGCAAATAACTAAAAATTAGTCAAGTCTTTGCAAGACACCCACACACCCTGGGTGAGTAACAATTTATATTGAGGTAAATAGTAATGAATCCTGATGTCATTTGTATTATTACTTACTAGTATATCATATATCTCATGAAACTTTATTATTACTTGTTATATACATAGAGTAACTTCTAGGAGGGGAAGGGATGAGCAGTACATTAATAAAACTCTGCAGACTAACTTCCCTGCTTATTTGCAAAACTGAACTAATCTTAATCATTTTAGAGAATTTATCAGCACTGAACACCATGGATACTTCCCATTAACAGGGGGAGGAGGAAAGAAGGGGAGGAGGTGTGTGTATTTTTATAGTGTTATAGATATGTATTCAACACACATATCCAATGAGAATCTTCATGATAAAGCCTTCTTAGAAGGAATGTAATTTTCATTTTAAATAAGGTAGTTACATTAATTTTCCTATCTTTTTTCCCCAGAGGCAATTGGAGTTGTGACTTGCCCAAGGTCAGATAGTTAGGAAGTGTTAAGTGTCTGAGGCCAGATTTGAACTTAGGTCCTCTTGACTTCAGTACTGGTGCTCTATTGCACCAACTAGCTGGCCCCATGTTTTGTGTGTGTGTGTGTGTGTGTGTGTGTGTGTTTTTGTTTTGTTTTGTTTTTTAAATAAGCAATAATAATAGTAGCTATAGTAGTAGTAATAGTAACAATGGTGGTAATGGTGGTGATATTAGGAGGAGGAGGAAGAAAAGGAAGAGTGGGGAAGAGGAATGATACTGGCAGTATTCCATTATGGATAGAGACATGTCTTTGGCATCAGGTAAATCTGATATTAGTGATAGGATATCAGGCTACAAATAAGTAAATCTCACTTTAAGTATTTTTGGTGTGAACCTGGCAAATTGTTTAATCTCTCAGCACTCACTTTCCTGATCCATAATAGAGGGGATTGGACTAGATCAATAGAGTAAAACTCAAGTAGAAATGAGGTTCACTAATCTATACATAAGGATCCCTTCTGGTAGCATATTGATTTAATTTTAAAATGTATTATCATTTTGTTTTATTGTATTTTTATTTATTTTGTTAACTATTTGCCAAGGATATTTTAATCTGCCTCAGGCCATGCTAGGGAATGTTGTGACCATGGGCTAACAAGTAAGTGCATGTTTGTCACTGCACTATATGTCCACTAAAGTCCCTTCAAAGATCAATTACTGTCTGTGTGATTCTGGGTAAGTCACAACTTTTCATTGATCCAAGAAACTCCCTAAGATTAAGCTGTAGAACTAGAATAATTGATGTGTACATGGCAGCTACATGTCTTGGTGTATAGAGTACTGAGCTGGCATCAGAAATAGCATCAATATGACTTCAGGCATTTACAAGCTGTGTTGCTCTGGACAAGTTATTTAACTCCACTTGCTTTAATCCAGTAGAGAAGGAAATGATAAACCATTATCTTTGCTAGGAAAACCTGATGGACAAGGGTCACAAAGAGCTGGACATGACTGAACAACAAAGTTCTGTGGTGATAGAGGGAACTTATGACTAGCAATGAAATTGCTAGTTCTAGTTCTAGACTGATTTTTTTTTTCTTTTCTTGATAAGAAGTCCATACTTTGAGGGTTTATACAATTTGTTGAAATATTATATTTTTTAAATTTCTCAGCCATCCAAAAAATGGCTGGGAGTAGGGAGAAAGGAAAGAAAAGGAAGGAGATATACAGTAGGAAATGTAGGTGATATAAAAACAAAAGATCAATAAAAAGTTATTTTTAAAGTCCTACTTAGATGAACTTTAAGTTTGCTTCAAATATTTAATCTTAAGTATTTCAATACTAATTTGAATTCTGAAGTTATTTTATTCTGGCTGAAATCTAGGAAGTTACATAATAAAACTTTGACACTGTTAAAAAATGAGGTATTTTTAATAAATTCCAATTTTTCCAACTAACTGAAACTTAATCATTTGAATAACTTTTTAAAAATCTTATGGAGATATTTTTTAAACATACAATACTAATCTTTGTTTCTTTTCCCACTCACTCTATTTTATAGGACCTGAAGAAGGGATGAGCATATTTCTTTCTCTTAGGGGTCACTTCCAATACCCTTATCTGCTACCTTCACTCATTATCCTCCCCCCTTGGGTTCTCCATTCTTAATCCTTCCTCATCTCTAGCATCTTTCTCCAACATTATCTTCATCCCCTTCAATAGGCTTACCTATGATCCTTCTGACATCCTAATATTCTGAATTTCCTAAACCCTTCAGTGTCTATCAGCTCTTTCTATATTCCATTTCAGTCAACCAAAAGGCTCATCATTCTCTAGACCTCACCATTTTTTAAATGGCTCCATTTCTTAAAATTCTGCAATCTGAAATTCCCTTTTTCACCCAGTAATTATTCTCTCTAATTCTGATCCTATTGTTTTGTTTTCAATGTGATAGTCATTTCCTTGAGTCTTTCCTAATATCTCAGTTTGTATAAGGATTGTATAAGGGAAAGGATTAGAATAGATGGTAGTCCAAGACCTTATGATTCTACTTCCTCTCCAATGACTCTCCAATAGGTCCCCTTGTCTCCACTGAAAATTTTTCATCCCTTCAAGAACCAATTCAAGTGTTTTCTATATGAGTCTTTGCTGATTATTCTTCTCCCCAACTAACAAATAAAAATAAATTTTAAAATGAAAATGAAAACTCTCTCTCTGACCTCAAATATTTCCTAATACTTTATCTGGATCTTTCCTTTTCACTTAACTTCATTTCTCACAAGGCTGCAATCTGGACATCAATCCCCAGAAAACCATTGATGCTGTAAAATCACTTCAGCCCTAGATTTCACACCTCTGGTGTACTCCTCAATTTCTTTGACCTTTTCTTCTTTTTTTTTCTTTTTTTTTATTTATTAAAGCTTTTTATTTGTATAACATATGTATGGGTAGTTCCCCAGCATTGATCTTTACAAAGCTTTCCATTACAAATTTTACCCCCAGTCCCCTCCCTTCCCCTAGATGGCAGGAAGTCCACTACATGTTAATAATATTGAAATGCTTGACAAGTTATGCAAGAAAAATCCTATCTACAAGAAAAAAAGAAAATCAGAGAAAGGCAACATAATGCAAGCAAATGTCAATAGAGGTCATGAAAATATTACGTTATTGTCCATATTTCATATCCCTCTCTCAGGGTGTATATGGTTTTCTTCAGTGAACAATTGTTGACCTTTTCTTCTAACTGGATGATACTTCCCAGAATCTTTATTTAAGTATGGTACCCAGACCAGCCATGTCTTCATCTCTCAGCAGGCTCTGATGCTGACTCCTCCAATAAGACTAACTATACTTTTCCTTTAAGCTTTCTCTTATATGTTGTTCTCTTCAATTAGATCATAAGCTCTTCAAAGGCAGGAACTAGTTCTTGTTTGTTTTTTTTATTTTGTGTTGTGTGGTGTGTTTGTTTTTGGCTTGGATTTGTATTCTTAGGGCATAGTGTAGTGTCAGGTATATAGTAAACACTTATGAGTGTTAATTGACTGACACTTTTATCATAGTTAATTATATACTTGTCTTTTCTCTCCTATTAGACTGCAAATTTTCTAGTAGAAGATCTAGGTCCTAGATGCCTTGGTATTCCTAGCATCTAGCATAAATGCCTTGCACATAATAGGTACTTTTAAAATACTTGATAAATAGAATGAATAACATGCCATTTCCTTTTAAATTATTTTATCAGTTGTCCTTTGTGCAGCTGCACTCATTTGTAAAACTTTCTATTAAAAAGTCTTTGTTCTGGGGCAGCTAGGTGGCGCAGTGGATAGAGCACCAGCCCTGAAGTCAGGAGGACCTGAGTTCAAATCTGGTCTCAGACACTTCCTAGCTGTGTGACCCTGGGCAAGTCACTTAACCCCAATTGCCTCAGCAAAAAGCAAAAAAAAAAAAAAAGTCTCTGTTCTCAAAAGCACATTCTTGCTGCTGTTATGCCACATAGAACAAACACAGCTGATCCACTCATTTCAACTATTGTAGTAATTGTTGGAAAGAACTGAATGATCCATGCAACTGTGGTGACCAGCACTCCTAACATGATGACCAAAATTGATAGCAACACACTGAAGACCATCATATTCATCTCAAAGACATCACTACCATCATTCCTCTAATTTGATTTCATTTGTCTTCAACTATTAAAGATCTTAGCATAAAAACTGAAAGAAAAGACTCATCTTTAATATCATAGGTGATAATATTTAGATTGAGAAAAGATCTAAGGTATTATAAAATCATAGACTTAATAATAGTAATAGCTAGCATCTATGTAGCATTGTCAAGTTCATACATGTTTTATATGTATGCTATCCCATTTGACTTTTACAAAAACCCTATAAATTAGTTGCTATTATCATCTCCTTTATTGGAGAAACTGACATTGGAAAAAGTTAAACAACTTAAAAACTAGGATCATCTCACGAGTAATTGCTTGGATGGGGATTTGAACTCAGATCTTCCTGACTGCAACTCCCACAACTCTTACCCACTGTATCACTTAACTGCCTCTGGCAAGAGTTTGAAAATCCAACCTCCTCAATCTACATGTGAAGAAGTTGAGTTCTCTAGGACTAGAGAACTTAAGTGGTTTACCCAAAGTCCCACAACTAGTGAGTAGCCACAGTAGGCTTGAATTCAGGTCATATGATTCCATATTGAGAACTCTTTTTAGGGTAGCTAGATGGCACAGTGAATAAAGCAGTAGTTTTGGAATCAGGAGGACCTGAGTTCAAATGCAGCCTTAAGCATTTAACATTTACTGGCTATGTGACTTTGGGTAAGTCACTGAACCCCAATTTCCTTGCAAAAAACCCAAAACAAAACAAAGAACTCTTTCCACTATGAAAAGCTCTTGGGTCTAATATGATCCCTCATTTATCTTTGTTTGGTATCATTTTTCTCATCTTCAAAATGATGTTATTAGACTAAATTATTTCTTACTTCTAAGTACATTTTTAAAAAATTTTATTTAATGAAGTACCAATTTAAAAAACTATGTCACTATCTCGCTGAAGGAAAAAAGTGCCATGTAGTATAATCTCACCTAACTACATGCACTTCATTATCCAGCAAATATGCATGTCTACAATACAGCCAATAATAAGGAAATGAAGCTAAAAGTCAAATCAAGCAAGCCAAAATAGATATTGCAAAGTCCACACGCTGATTGAAGCCCTAGAAAACACTTTCTTATTGCCCCAGTCAAAGAAAATATATTTTTATTTAGCACATCATTCTAACTTGTTACCAAATTTGATTTTATTATTTGTTTCTAAATTACAAAATATTATAAAGCTAATTTAAAAATAATTAAAATTAAATTAAAAAATAAAAAAGTCAAGCTTTATCAAAGGCCTACTACATACTAGGCATTACATAGGATATTGGAGATACAGAAATAAAAATGAGATGGTCCTTGGTCTCAAGAAGTTTCCTTTCTATAAAGACACACCAGAATATACAAGATATTTTAGGGGAGGGAGGATAACAATGAAGGATGATAAGGAAAGATCGTACTTGAGAAAGAGAGAGATAGATGATTATAGTCATGTACAATGATAACAAAAACTGATACTTGATATTGAAAGAAATAGAAAAACAATATGCATAAATGAGCCTATAATTTGTGATCATTATATTAAAAACATTATATTAGGAGCTATCAATAAGTACTAAAGGCATCACTCTGGTACACTACACGCCTCTGTGATCTCAAGCAAGTCATTTATCTTTCTTGTTTTTAGTTTTCCCATCTGTAAAATGGGAGAATTTGTTCTAAATAGCCTCTAACTCTATGGACCTATAATGCTTACAGCAGGAAAATAGTTGATATAAGTCAATATTTGACCAAACTTCTTGAGGGCAAGAACTGCACTATGTTTGGCCTGCATATCTTTAGCACCTTAAAAAATGCTGAATTTGGAGTTGGAGTACCTGGAATTCAAATATCCACACATCAAATGTGTGAATTTTGGCAAGTCACTTAACCTCTCTCAACATTTTCCTCCTCTATAAAATGAAGGGATAGGATTAGATTGACCTCTAAGTTATCTTCCAAATATAAATCATAATCCTATCATTTTAAATATTTCTTGAGTTTGAATATAAATATATTTAATAAACATGGCATATGATATATTTTAGAAATATTTCTATCCCAAATGATTTAAGATTTTTTAAAAATATATTCTTGCTTAATGGAAAAACTTTCAGTAAAAAAGAAAATCAAGCTATTCAGAAAAAAAAAAAATCTTCTAAAGATTCCAGATAACCAAGGTCTGATTGCCATGGACATATTTTTCATTACACTATTTGAATACCTATCATTATTAATTTACCACTTCCTCAGATTTATATTCCAAATGTTTAATAGTTCATACCTTGGATTCTCCAAAAACAAATCAATAATATGCAACAGACTTCAGCTCAAAATCCTAGTACATTTTAGATGTGAATCAATGCAGTGACTGTCATAAGTCTTTGACATTTCATTTCTGAGCTCTCGGGATAAAAAAAAAATAGATGCTATTCCATCACATCAAGGAAGAAATAATCTTTGTGGGAGCAAGCTTTACATCTTGTCTAGAAGCTCCTTAACTTGAAAAATGAATATCATATCCGTATGTTTTCCATGAATTGTTTCCAACTTCTCCCAGATACCTGACTATGAAATCAGATTTTCAGTTAAATGCCATCATGATATGCATGTAAAATAGATCTCCAAGACCCAGATTAAAGTTCACTTTGCAAACAAAACAAAAGATGCACTTTTTAAAAAATGGGTTTTGATTATAAGACTATCAAGAGACGCATTTCACAGAATTCGTTTTGCTCACATTTTGTTGTGAAAACTTCACTAATAATTCCATCATAATTACTTTCCATAAAACTCAATGAACTCACACTAACTTCAAGGTCAGTGGCTAGTCAAAATAAAATAAAAAACCAATCATGGAAATAGAGGCAAGCTAATAAACTTGTTCTAGGCTATAACAACAGCCTTTATGCCCTTCCTTTTAGTGAGCTTATACAAGCATTTTCCAGTTAAACTTTGAGAAGTCTTACCGTCAATTTCTCCTTTAAGTTCTTGTTTATAGAATCTGTTTGTTCGTGATTACCCAGATCCATGGAGAGAGAGAGAAAAAGAGAGAGATACACAGACAGAGAGACACAGAGAGAGAGAGATTGATTCAAAACCCAGGCAGAAATGATTTAATGTGCCTACATGGTAGATGTTGCAGGACATTTCAAGTTGTCAGACAGGACACTATCAGAAAGCCCTGGCGATAATTTCTGGTTAGCTAGTGTTTCCATTTATAGATGTACAAACCTCACAAACAGTACACTGAAGAGAAGTCATGCAGCTGGCCTTAGATAATAAATGCCGTTTGGTATCAAAGCCAACTACCCAGTAGGAGATTCTTTTCTAGCAGTTTAAGTTACCTGACCTAAGGACAGTTTTGCTTATAGTGCTAACTATATGACTATCAAAGAGATCATAAGTAGTAAAGATACTAGATAATTGGATAATGGAATTGACTATAGAATACAAATGAATCAATTAGAATGGCAGAGGTAATTGATATAAATGAATTACTAAATGTGACAACTAAGTGGCACAGTGGATAGAGTGCTGGTCCTTGATTTAGGGAGACCTGGATTCAAATCCAGCCAGATACTGACCATTTGTATTACCCTGGACAAATCACTCAATTCTGTTTGCTTCAGTTTCCTCATCTATAAAATGAACTAGAGAAAGAAATGGCAAATCACTCCACTATCTTTGCCAAGAAAACCCCAAATGGAGTCAAGAAGAATTGTTTATGACTGAAAAACTACTGAAAACTACTGAACAACAAGCCAGTCATCCCAATACTAAGTTGAATTGGGAATATGACTGACATATTGCAAAGTACTTTATTATTCATACGGGTAAGATCCAGAAAGGCAAAGTGATTAGTCCCTAGTCACAGAGCTCATGTGTTTCAAAGATACACAGAGATAGAACTTGACTTTCAAGTCAAGAGTTCTTTTGCCTCTCAAGGCTGAAACTTCTATAAATTTAAAAAAAATTAGTATTTCAGAGATATAGAGTAAGAGGAAAGAAGTTAGAAATATTACCTCTATTAAAAAACTGGTTCTATTTTTTTCTTCCTATTCAGATTTCCCAATGTTTAAAAACCTGTTATGTTTTCTTTTTCAGTTTCCTTCATTAGTGGGAATGGAATTGGCAGCTGACTAAATGGAAGTAGATGGTACTTCAGTATCCCTGTTCCTCTTGCCAAGAAAAAGGTTGGGGTCCAAGAAATGAGACTCATTATTTGAATGGATCTAGCTTTTGCAAAGTTCCTAGTTAGTTTTTGTGACATGCTTTTAAAAGGGAGGAAATCAATAATTAACCCTATCCGGCCTTCCAATAAACCAAAGATTTGGGATGAAACTAACTGAAGGAGAATAAAAAATTTTAAAGAGTAATTAAAACTTGGTCTTAAAAGTGTCCACCATTTACAATTGATTTAGAGGGTTCACTTAAAGCCTATTTCCTTAGTTTAGTTTTCAGACCATTTTTATGTTATAGAAATGCTTGTTTTATTTCTTAATTTCAGAATAAAATAATTTTTTTTAAAAAAATAATATTTTGGAAGTGTTTTAAACTCTTGTTCAGTCTCTGTTGCCAGACAGCTCTGATTTAATCCTCATTCCCTATCATGATGAAAGGGCTGAGGACGTTATAAGTGAAGTAGTTACCAAGAAATAAACCAGCACTCTATTTCATGGTGATAAGTACAGGGGGCTGATATTAGATCCAGAGGCAAAAGGAGATACTCTCTTTAGCCTGCCTCCAAATTCCTTGGTGGGAGCCACACCCATTGCTGCACTAAATAGTATGAAGTTAGTATTACAGCTCTCTCAGCTCCCCACATTGGTCTGGTTGTCATATGTAGTATAAAAGAAGGTAATTTGAGGATATTCTCCAGAATAAAGATCTAAGAAAATTCACGGCTCTGTACTAGGCTGTGACTAGAATAGGAAACTAAATTCTTTCTTTATACTTTTATCTAATAAAATATTCTAACACAAAGGTTGGTGATCTTATGGGAAAACTAATCTACAATCTTAGAGAGTGCACTAGGACTAGAGACAGCCTTATAATCAGTTATATCAGTGATCATAGTGGTAGGTAAAATGATTTCATTACTATTCATTTTTCCAATGATTTTTAAAGAGGATTTGTAGGTATGGTTCAGGGCAAAAAGCCTCTGACAATCCAAGGGATGAACATTCAAGTTTTGCTCCCTTGCCCTCAGCTAATCAAAATTCAAAGTTAAAAATAGGAGAATTTAGTCAGTTCATAGATCTAATGGAATTCAAGAAGCTCATATATCCATCATTGGTTTAGAGCTGGAAGAAATCATAATGATCACATGGTTCAATTCCTTCATTTTATAACTGAGGAAACTGTTGAGTGATTTTTCCAAGTAATAATAGGTTGCGGCATCAATATTTGAACTCATCTCCCATAACTCCAAATTCTACAAGTTACTACTTATAACCCAAGTAGAAATTTTAGAGAAGAGACTACTGGTTCTGCCTTCTAGAATGACATATCTTAAACCAAATCCTTCAGCATTCTTCCTTTGCCTTATTTGATTGAAAACACCTCTCATTAAGATAAAACAGACATGTAATTAATTAATCATGCAAAATTGAAATATACATTGCTAAGATCAAGGACAAAGAAATAACCATGTAAGTCATCTAAGTAATAGTTCAAACAGCTAACTGCTTTTCATTAAAAACTTTGATTTTAACTTTTATATGTTTTATTTAACTTCTATTGGCAAATACAAGTATTCAAAAAAAGCATTCCAAATGCTCCAATACATCTATGGATTTAGGATTTCCCTTTGATGATTGCAATCCAATTCTGTATTTCTATCCTGTGAAAGCATTGTCCATGTTTTCCCAACATAGGTCCACCCAATTTTAAGGTAGGAATCTCCTTTTCTTTCTTCTGACATTTTGAGGGATCTAATAATGCATTCTGAATATCCATCTGCTATCCTTTACTTTTGCCATCAGGCTAGCATATCTTTTCTTCCCACTGTACATCAATATTCATTGATGATATCTTTTACTTCAGTTCATAAGTCAATGAAAAAAAGATTTTAAGTAAGCATATTAGATGAAACAAAAAACCCAAGAAGCTATAAATGGTTGAGTGGCAGCTAGACAGAGCAATAAATAGAGTATTTGGACCTGGAGTCAGGAAGATTTAAATCTGGCTTCAGACACTTACTAGCTATGTGATCCTGGGCAAGTCATTTAATACTGTTTGCCTTAGTTTCCCCATCTATAAAATGAGCTGGAGAAAGAAATGGCAAACCATTGTAGTATCTTTGCTAAAAAAAAAAAACAAACAAACAAAAATGAGGTCACAAAAAGATCGACACAAATGAAAAATAACTGGACAACAATAAATGATTGTCATTGTATCTGCATACTTCCATTATTTATACATTGTTATTCCAGTTTC
Source organism: Myrmecobius fasciatus (assembly GCA_023553655.1). Lineage (NCBI taxonomy): Eukaryota > Metazoa > Chordata > Mammalia > Dasyuromorphia > Myrmecobiidae > Myrmecobius > Myrmecobius fasciatus. Next base: position 679,571 of record JAJPUD010000164.1, on the reverse strand, counting down.
AAAAGATGACTATTGACTTCAACATAGTAGTGTTCATGGTGACCTATTTTTGTCACCATTTTAATATTTTCTATGTATGTAATTCATAATAATAATAGCTAGCATTGTTATAGCACTTTGAAATTTGCAAAGTGCTTTATAAATATTATTTCATTTTATTCACACAACAACCCTGGGAGCTTTGTGCTATTGTCATCCTCACTTTAAAATTAAGGAAACTGACTCAGAGAGAGGTTAAATGACTTGTGCCCAAAGTGTCACAGCTAGCAAGTATCTAAGGACAAATTCAAAGTCAGATTTTAACTTAATCCAGTTCTGTCACTCTAACCACTGCACCACCTGGCCATTTTATAAATGTTGGTATTATTATAGTCTTTAACTACACAGTCATGCTTAAAATATATATATATATATATATATTATATGCAGTTCTTTCAGTTTTGCTTTCTTCATTCCCCATCACTTCACATTAGTCTTTTGATATTTCTTTGAATTTTTCAAATTCACCATTTCTTTTGGTATAATATTTTTATCATATTCATATATCATAATTTGTTAGGTGAATCTTTCTAATCATTGTACACCTAGCTGGTTTCGAGGGGGGCTCGTTTGTTTTGTTTTGTTTTTGTGGAGGATGTTTGTTTTTGCTATTACAATGTACTTTTTTTTTAACCTGTCAATATTTTTTCTAGGTAATAGCTCTAGTTGTTAGATTATTGAACTAAAGGATACACCCATTTTGAAAATCTTCTTATTTAATTACACATAGTGAACTTAATTCTCATCTCCAAAGAGACATATAATAACTTGTATATTTTAACTAACTCATGCTAGTATTGAATTTTGTTTTTTTCAATGATCTGATAAAAATTTAGTAGTATTTCAAAATTTTTTCACTTTCATTTCTGATTATTAAATTTTATGAAAAAAATTTGAAGATGTTGATCTTTTTTCCCTCTTCTTTTAAGAACTGACTGTTCATATCTTTTGACTACTTTCCTATCAGATAAAATAAATAATGCTTTAAAATAAGTGCCTTACAAATATTACCTCATTCGATTCTATCAGCTCTGAGAAATAGGTGCTATTATTATCCTCATTTTATAAATGAAGAAACAGAAGCAGATAGAGTTTAAGTGACTTGCCCAGAGTCATACAGCTAATCAGTGTATGAAGGAGGATTTGAATTCAAGAATTCCAGATACTTTCTTGCCACCTTCTTTTTTGACCCTCAAAAGTCTTCCTTTTCTATGCACTAAGTATTTTCAGTTTCTTCAACCATTCTGTGTCACCATCTGATGAAGATATTTTGCATTGTCCATGTCCCTTTTAAAATGGAGTGTTCTTAGAGAAGCTAAATGGTACAGGGGCTAGAATATTGACTCTGAAGTCAGGAGGACCTGAAATCAAATTTGGCCTTAGACATTTAATACTTCCTAACTAGCTGTGTTATCCTGGGAAAGTCATTTAACCCCAATGACCTTGCAAAAATAAGTAAATAGGGGGCGGAGCCAAGATAGCGAACTGCAGACAGCGTCCTCTGTGAGCTCCTGAGACCTTTCCTCAAACCCAGACAAATTGAGCCTCTGAACTGGTTTTGGAGTGAGGGCTCCACCAAACACTTGGACTACAACACACTTCTATCAAATATCTACTTTGAAAGAACTTCTGAGGTCAGTTTTAGATGGGCAGGGGATTGAGCAGCTCCCAGTGCTCAGACGCCAGGGCACAGCCAGGGTGCAAGTCCGGGGCTGGGAAACACCAGGAGATTTTAGGCTGCCAGGAAGTCCCTGGGAGACGCTTGGGCCACTTTGCTCTGCTTGCGGGCAGGTGCTTTGGCAGGTCTATCTTTGATAAAGGGTGGATTGAGAGCAGCTGAAAGTGTGGTCCTAGTGCGGATCTAGCCAGATCAGCCCCAGACCAGAAGTCAACTCGGCAAATTGCCCCAGGGCAAATTGAAATTGCTGCTGCTGCTGAATTCCCTGCTGGTGACTGATACCTCAGCTGAAAATTACGAGCAAGAAGAAGAGAGCTCTCACCATAGACAGCTTTTAAGGAGAGAAACTAGAGAAGTCCCCAGATCCTGAGATTCTGAAAACAATCCCAGATAAAGCCACAAAGGTGGACTTAAGCTGGTCTCCCTTTCAGAAGGCTTACCTGGAAGATTGCATAAAGAATCTCAAAAGAGAGCTAGAAGAAGATTGGGGAAATAAATTGAGATCAGTGCAAGAAGGAAATATTGCCCTGCAACAGAGATGTGAAAAACTGGAAAATAAGTCTGGTGAATTGCAAAAAGTCGCCAACTCACTGGAAAATAAAAATAGTGAATTGGTAAAAGACAAAAATTCACTGAAAAACAAAATTAGTGAATTGGAAAAAGACAACAATTCACTAAAAAACAAAATTGGTGAATTGGAAAAAGTCACCAAATCACAAGAAAATAAAAATAGTGAATTGGTAAAAGACAACAATTCACTGAAAAACAAAATTGGTGAATTGGAAAAAGTCACCAACTCACTAGAAAATAAAAATACTGAATTGGAAAAAGATAACAATTCACTGAAAAACAAAATTAGTGAATTGGAAAATGACAACAATTCACTGAAAAATAAAATTGGCAAAATGGAAAAAGAATGCAATGAACCAAAAAAATTCAATTGGCCAGTTACAAAAGGAGCTAAAAAAGCTGAAGGAAATAATACCCTAAAAATTAAAATTGAACAAATTGAAATGAATGACTCAATAAGACTTCAAGAATCAGTCAAACAAAAACAAAAAAATGAAAAAAAAATAGAAGAAAATATGAAATATCTCCTAGGAAAAACAACTGACTTGGAAAACAGATCCAGGAGAGACAATCTAAAAGTCATGATGAAAAAAAGAACCTTGATGCTATCTTCCAAGAAATCATGAAAGAGAATTGACCTGATGTTTTAGAATCAGAAGGCAAAGTTGGCATTGAAAGAATTCACTGATCACCTCCTGAAAGAGACCCCAAAATTAAAACCCCAAGGAATATCGTAGCCAAATTTCAGGACTATCGCACCAAGGAAAAGATATTACAAGCTGCTAGAAAAAAACAGTTCAAATACTGAGGAACTGTCATTAGAATTACACAGGATCTGTCAGCTTCCACATTAAAGGATTGAAGGGCCTGGAATCAGATATTCCGAAAGGCAAAAGAACTTGAATTACAGCCAAGAATAAGCTATCCAGCTAGAATGAGCATCATCTTCCAGGGAAGAAGATGGTTATTCAATGATACAGGAGAATTTCACCTATTTCTAATGAAAAGACCAGATCTGAACAAAAAATTTGACCTCCAAACACAGAACTCTAGAGAAGCGTAAAAAGGTAAAAAGGAAAGAACTCTCGAGAACTATATCTCTACTAGGGGTATCCTTAAAGAATTTGATTTTACTTTGATAACAATCAGAAAGAAATTAGAGGTGGAAGGTACATCATACTGTAAAAAAAAGGGGGGGAGGGGAATGGAGGTAAAATAAAGTAAAAATAAAAAGGAGGTAAAATAAGGCAAAGTCTCATGAAGAGACATAGAAAATCTAATATAATTGAGGGAAAGAAGGGAGGATGATGAGTATTCTTACTCTCATTAGATTGGGCTCTAAAAGAGTATATCAGACACATTTGATTTCAGGGAAAAACTTGGCCCTTTGTATAGGGAAGTAGGAGGGAAAGGAGGAAAAGAAAGGGATACATTAATAGAAGGATTAGGGGAAAGGTATAAAAAAGAGGGAGGGTTTTGAAGGGGGAGGACTGTTAGAGGGAGGTGGTCATCAAAAACAAAATACTGGGGAGAGGGGAAGGGAGTAAGGGGAAAGGGAAGAGAAAAATATAACTTTGGGTAAATAAGATGGCAGGAAATATAGATATAGTCATTTTAACTGTGAATGTGAATGGGATGAACTCTCCCATAAAACGGAAACGGATAGCGGACTGGATTAAAAGCCAGAATCCTACAATATGTTGTTTACAAGAAACACATCTAAAACATAGAGATACATACAGAGTGAAGGTAAAGGGCTGAAGCAGAATCTTTTATGCTTCAAGTGAACAAAAAAAAGCAGGGGTAGCAATCCTTATCTCAGATCAAGTAAAAACAAAAATAGATATAATTAAAAGAGATAAGGAAGGAAACTATATTTTACTAAAGGGTACCACAGACAATGAAGAGGTATCAATACTAAACATATATGCACCAAGTGGTATAGCATCCAAATTCCTAGAGGAGAAACTAACAGAGATGAAAGGAGAAATAGACAGTACAACTATACTAGTGGGGGATCTCAACCTTGCTCTCTCAGAATTAGATAAATCAAACCACAAAATAAATAAGAAAGAAGTTAGGGAGGTAAACAAAATGTTAGAAAAGTTAGGTATGACAGATCTCTGGAGAAAATTGAATGGTGATAGAAGGGAGTATACTTTTTTCTCAGGGGTTCATGGAACTTATATGAAAATTGATCATCTGTTAGGGCATAAAAACCTCAAAATCAAATGCAGAAAAGCAGAAATAGTAAATGTATCCTTTTCAGATCATGATGCAATAAAACTCACATGTAATATAAGGCCAGGAGAAAATAGACCAAAAGTTAATTGGAAATTAAATAATCTAATCCTAAAGAATGAAATGGTTAAAGAGCAAATTATAGACACAATCAATAATTTCATCCAGGAGAACGACAATAATGAGACAACATACCAAAATTTGTGGGATATGGCCAAAGCGGTTATAAGGGGTAACTTTATATCTCTAGATGCTTATTTGCATAAAATAGAGAAAGAGAAGATCAATGAATTAGGGTTACAATTAAAAAAACTAGAAAAAGAGCAAATTAAAAACCCTCAATTAAATACCAAATTGGAAATTCTGAAAATAAAAGGTGAGATTAATAAAATTGAAAATAAGAAAACTATGGAATTAATAAATAAAACTAAGAGTTGGTTTTATGAAAAAACCAACAAAATAGATAAGCCTTTAGTTAATTTGATAGAAAAAGGAAAGAGTAAAATCAAATTGTTAGTCTCAAAAATGATAAGGGAGAACTTTCCTCCAATGAAGAGGAAATTAGAATAATAATTAGGAGTTTCTTTGCCCAACTTTATGCCAATAAATTTGATAATCTAAATGAAATGGAGGAATATCTACAAAAATATAGACTGCCCAGGTTAACAGAAGAGGAAATAAATTATTTAAATAGCCCCATTTTAGAAAAAGAAATAGAACAAGCTATTAATCAACTCCCTAAGAAAAAATCTCCAGGGCCAGATGGTTTTACATGTGAATTCTACCAAACATTCAAAGAACAATTAATTCCAATACTATACAAACTATTTGAAAAAATAGGGACAGAAGGTATACTACCAAATTCCTTCTATGAGACCTATATGGTGCTGATAGCTAAACCAGGTAGGGTGAAAACAGAGAAAGAAAACTATAGACCCATTTCCCTAATGAATATTGATGCAAAAATTTTAAATAAGATTTTAGCAACAAGATTACAGAAAGTTATCTCCAGGATAATACATCTTGACCAAGTAGGATTTATACCAGGAATGCAGGGCTGGTTCAATATCAGGAAAACTATCAGCATAATCAATTATATCAATAACCAAACTAACAAAAACCATATGATTATCTCAATAGATGCAGAAAAAGCATTTGATAAAATCCAACACCCATTCCTATTAAAAACACTAGAGAGTATAGGAATAAATGGGGTTTTCCTTAAAATGATTAGTAGCATCTACTTAAAACCATCAGCAAGCATCATATGTAATGGAGACAAACTAGAACCATTCCCAATAAGATCAGGAGCTGCCCACTGTCACCATTACTATTTAATATTGTATTAGAAATGTTAGCTTTGGCAATAAGAGAAGAAAAAGAGATAAAAGGAATTAGAGTAGGTAATGAAGAAACCAAATTATCACTCTTTGCAGATGACGTGATGATATACTTAGAGAACCCTAGAGACTCAACTAAAAAACTACTAGAAACAATTCACAACTTTAGTAAAGTTGCAGGATTCAAAATAAATCCACATAAATCATTAGCATTCTTATATATTACTAACAAAGTTCAGCAGCAAGAGATAGAAAAAGAAATTCCATTCAGAATAACAGATGATAGCATAAAATATTTGGGAATCTATTTGCCAAGAGAATGTCAGAAACTATATGAACTAAACTACAAAACACTTTCCACACAAATAAAATCAGACCTAGTCAATTGGAAAAACATTAAGTGCTCATGGGTAGGCTGAGCAAATATAATAAAAATGACAATACTACCCAAACTAATTTATTTATTTAGCACCATACCAATCAAACTCCCAAGAAATTATTTTACAGACCTAGAAAAAATAGTAGCAAAGTTCATTTGGAAGAACAAAAGGTCAAGAATTTCAAGGGAATTAATGAAAAAAAAAAGACAGATGAAGGTGGCCTTACTGTACCAGATCTAAAACTATATTATAAAGCAGCGATCATCAAAACCATTTGGTACTGGCTGAGAAATAGAGCAGTCGATCAGTGGCATAGGATAGGATATCAGGACAAGCTAGGTAATAATGTTAGCAATTTAGTGTTTGATAAACCCAAAGACCCCAGCTTTTGGGATAAGTACTCACTATTTGGCAAAAACTGCTGGGAAAATTGGAAACTAGTGTGAAAGAAATTAGGGCTTGACCCACACCTAACACCGCACACCAAGATAAGATCTAAATGGGTTCATGATCTAGATATAAAGAGTGATATTATAACCAAATTAGAGGAACATAGGATAGTTTACCTCTCAGACCTGTGGAGATGGAATAAATTTATATCCAAAGAAGATCTGGAACTCTTAAATGAACACCAGATAGATAATTTTGATTATATTAAGTTAAAAAGTTTCTGTACAAACAAAACTAATGCAGACAAGATTAGGAGAGAAGAATCGAATTGGGAAATCATCTTTACATTTAAGGGTTCTGATAAAGGTCTCATCTCTAAGATATATAGAGAATTGTCTCATATTTATAAGAATTCAAGCCATTCTCCAATTGATAAATGGTCAAAGGATATGAACAGACAATTTTCAGATGATGAAATTAAAACTATTTATAATCCTATGAAAAGGTGCTCCAAATCACTATTGATCAGAGAAATGCAAATTAAGACAACTCTGAGGTACCACTACACACCTGTCAGATTGGCTAAAATGACAGGAAAAGATAAAGATAAATGTTGGAGGGGATGTGGGAAGACTGGGACACTGATGCATTGTTGGTGGAGCTGTGAACGGATCCAGCCATTCTGGAGAGCAATTTGGAGCTATGCTCAAAAAGTTATCAAACTATGCATACCCTTTGACCCAGCAGTGTTTCTATTGGGCTTATATCCCAAAGAAATCATAAGAGAAGGAAAGGGCCCCACATGTGCAAGAATGTTTGTGGCAGCTCTTTTTGTAGTGGCTAGAAACTGGAAACTGAATGGATGCCCATCAATTGGAGAGTGGCTGAATAAATTATGGTATATGAATGTTATAAAATATTATTGTTCTGTAAGAAACGACCAGCAGGACGATTTCAGAGAGGCCTGAAGAGACTTGCATGAGCTGATGCTCAGTGAAGTGAGCAGAACCAGGAGATCATTATTCACGGCAATAACAATACTATATGAGGATCAGTTCTAATGGGCATGACTCTCTTCAACAATGACATGCTTCAAACCAGTTTCAATTGTTCGGTGAAGAGAGCCATATACACCCAGAGAAAGGGATGTGAAATGTGGATCACAACATAACATTTTCATGTTCTCTATTGAGGTTTGCTTGCATTGTATTTCCTTTATCAGATTATTCTTTCTTGTAGTTATGATTTCTCCTGCACAAAAAATGATGCAATAACTATACATATATTCGATTTCTTAAGTTTTCTAACATAATTATCATGTAGTGGATATCCTGACATCTAGGGGAGGGGTGGGGAGTAGGGGGGAAAAATTTGTAACAGAAAGCTTTGTAAGGGTTAATGTTTAGGAATTACCCATACATATGTTTTGCAAATAAAAAGTATTAATTAAAAAATAAGTAAATAAAATGGAACGCTCAAAATTGAAATAATATGAACAAAAGATCATAAGTGTCAGAGTCCATCTAATCCAACAACCTCTCTCTCTGACCCAAATGAGCCACAGATATGAGCTGATTATCACACAGAATCTCTCAATGCAGAGCTTGGAATGTGTACACTATTTCTTTGACACATAGTAAGCATTTAATATAATAATAGTAATAGCAGCAAGCATTTATAAAGTGCCTTATGGTTCACAAAACACCATGCAAATGCTATCTTATTTGATCCTCAAAACTACTGTTGGCGATGTTATAATTATCCCAATTTTACAGATAAGGAAATTGAGGCAGATAGTGGGTAAATGACTTGCTTGGAGTTACAGAGTCAATATCAGAAATTCTGGATTCTAAGTTCAAAACTCTATCCATTTTGCCTCCTAGATGCTTCTATTTACTTAGTTGAAATAAACATAGACATTTTTAAACACTGTTGGTTTCCTTGAAGTCTTCAGTTAATTCCCTGGTCTTTTGCAATTGAACTGTCATAGTGGATAGAGCACTGAGCTCACAGTCCAGAAGATCTGAGTACAAATCCAGCCTCAAGACACTTACTAGTTATGATGTTGAGCAAATTACATAATCTCAGTCTACCTCAGTTTCTTCAACTGCAAAATGGGGATAATAATAGTACTTACTTCCCCAGGTTAAATGAAATAATATTTTTAATAAATAAAATAAATACTTAAGTATAATAAATACTTAATAAATTCTTGAATCTTTCTTTCTTGTTCTAAATCTGCCCAATCCTATACTTTTGCAAGTTTTTTTGTTGTTGTTGTTTTTGCTCATGATATAGTTTCTTCAAGTTATTGCTTCCTTACTATAATTGTAATCAGTCATCACTAGAATACTAGTAAGTGATGAACACCTGCCAAAGTCCAAGCAGGTCCAAAGATTAATATCTATATTTAAAATTATGAGGGGAAGGAGAATACAACTAACACTGTTCAAATTCTTTTTGCCAGCTGAGCTAAACCGTTGTTTTTAAACCATCTTCTTAAACTATAGAGCTCATCATAATGGTAAAGTCAGAAAACCAGCATTTTGGGGAAAGGGCCAGGAATGGGGGCAGCTAGATGGCACAGTGAGTGGTGCACCAGCTTTAGAGTCACAAAGACCTAAATTCAAATTTGGCCTCAGACATTTAAAACTTCATAGCTATATAACCCTGGGCAATTGCCTTGGGAAGACTGTGTTGTTCCTGGAAGTATGTCCACATTTTCTATAATGATGAATATCATTGTACTGAATCAAAAAGAGGCGCTTTTGTGCCTTAGACTAGATTTGAAAATTTAGCCTCTCTGTTTGAAAATTTCATCCCCTACATGTTACTGTCATAAGATGAGGAAAATGAGGTTCAGTGCCTAAGGTCACAGAGGTAGCAACTGTTGAAGGAAATATTTGAACCCAGGTCCTCTGATGTTAGAACCAATATTCTTTTAATTATGCTATACTGTCTTCCTTCCTTCAAATACTGCCTCTCTTGCCTAGAATCAACTTCCTCTTCACCTTCCCTTCTTAGGACTCCTAGTTTTCTTTATTAATTATCTCAAGCTCTGATTTCTACATGAAAACTTCCCTTGATTTTTCCACCATCAATATGCTAATGCCCACCCCTCAGAAATTACTTTGTATTTATTTTGAATATTTTATATACATGTATTGGTACATATTATCCTTGAAAGGAGTTTTTTTTAAACTTTGCATCCCTAGGATGGTACCTATCACATAATTGTTGTTCAATAGTGTCTACTTTTTCGTGATTTCATCTAGGATTTTTTTGGCAAAGAAAAAACTATTTCTTTTGTCATTTCCTTCTCCAACTCATTATACAGATGAAGAAACTAAGACAAATAGGGTTAAGTGACTTGGCTAGCATCATACAGCTAGTAAGTGTCTGAGGCTGTGGATCTCAGGTCTTCCTGATTCCAGGCCCAGCATTATTCACTTTCCCACTTACCTGCCCTATCACACAATAGCACTTGATAAATGTATATTGACATTAATTATTCAGGTATGTCTTTCTGATTTTTCTGATTTGGCTGAGTCTTCTAATTACAAAAGGGCATGGCTATTATATTATTCTATCAATATTCATGATATATAGCTCCCCAGGAAAAAAAGTATCTTACCTTGTATTTTAGTTTAAATCTACCTTCAAGGGAAAAAAAAATACCAGGGAAATAATGTGGCTGCATTTTTCAAGTCCTCATTTTTTTTACTTGAAAGAACTAAAACAAATTCTCCCTAGAATTTGAAACTTTTTGAGCTTATAAGGTAAACTAAATTTTTATTCCAAATGGCTTTTCCTAAGAAGAAAGAACCGTCAGATAGGTGAGGGTAGGGGTGTGTGTGTGTGTGTGTGTGTGTGTGTGTGTGTGTGTGTGTGTGTG
>JAJPUD010000164.1:596988-663396 GCA_023553655.1 Myrmecobius fasciatus | reverse complement strand
GAAAGAAAGAAAGAAAGAAAGAAAGAAAGAAAGAAAGAAAGAAGTGATTTATGGTGGTTATGCAAATTCTCAACTATTATTTCAGCCTATGTTTTTCCTATTATTTGATGCTGGGCCTAACTTTTTTTTCCCCATATTTAATGCCTCTCCCAAGCAGAAAACTGCATTCCAAACTTCCTCTACTATTGCACAGAAATCATTTCATTCTGGAAGTTCACTCCAATCCTAAAATTTACACATTAGAAGGTACCTTCCACTTCTGTAGACTCTCCCTGTCTTTTTATGGTTTCTCCCAGAACCCTCATTTAAGGAGGCTGCTGAAATCAACATATGTCATTCCTCTCCAGGCTGCATTTGGGACTTTTTCTACCATGTTTTCTTGTAGCTTCCCTGGGCCCCCCTTTTCATCTTCCTTTTATGTGTTAACTTTCCCATTAGAATCTAAGCTCCTTTGAGCTAGTATTTATCTTTCTATTGTATTTGCATTCCAAAAACTTAGAGCAATACCTGGGAACATAATATACACTTAATAAATAAATGCTTCTTGACCAATTGACTGACTATCTATCCAACTGCATTCAAAAATAGGCATTCTATCTCTTTAATTTTCATTCAAAGAATGACTGAACAAATGTCTCTATGATTGTATCTATCAAGGATCTAATATAATCTTAACATGCATGTATATTGTGCTTTACAAATTCACTTTTTAAAAAATAAAAATAAGTACAATTGAAAATTATATTTATTCAACAATATGTTTGTAAAAAATGTAGTCTGCTGCAGAACATTGTTTAGAAATAGTATTCTATTCTATTCTCATATTTTCCTCAAGGATAATTTCAGTGGATAGATAGGTAGGTCATTTGTGTGAAGATTTTTTTTAATATGAGAAGGTAGGCTTATAGATTGATAGTGGTTTTCTGAATTGTCTTTTGGAGATACAAATATCATCTATGATATTTTCTGTTCTTTTGGCATCTTTACTGTAGTAATAAATTTTTTATAATGAGCTCTCAATGCTTTCAAGATTGTATTACTTTCTAAACCTGATTTTCTTTAGTATATAGATGGTCTGGTCTAGTTACCTTTCCTGATTCCATCTTCTTAAATGTCATTTCAATTTTCTCTTATATCACACCAAGGATCAATGTATTCAGTACTATAAATGGTAGATTCCCTGTCCCTGACAATGAAAATAGTATTATATAAATATTAATGATTTATTCCATTTTCTACATATTTGTTGACCTCTTTCCAGTTTCATTTAGAAAGGCTTTTGGAATGATGTGGCTTAGTTGAGTCAGTACAAATTTTCTTTATGCCTGTTGCCTTCACTCCTCATCTTCCTTCTTAGTGCTTTATTGTATTCTAACTCTGAATTACCCTTAGCTGCCATGTTTCCCTGCTTGGCAAGATAAAATGTTTTGCTAAAGCAGTTTTTGAACTATTTAGGCTTCCTTCTTGTGATAATTGTTTTAGACCTTAATAATTTGCAGAGAAGATGATAATCAAGATCAATATCTATGCTTTTTCCATTTCCATCATGGACAGTTTATTTGTATGATATATATGCAGTCGCGGGACCTAGATGAGCTGGAATGACTATCTTCTTCCTCTCCACCAAGACTCCCCTCTCAGTTCTGGAATGATACACATAGATGAGGTTCAGATATTAGAGAGTCTAGTTTCATACAGGAAAATAAGGAAAGTTTTAGCTCTTTAGTTCACATTCTTTCACTCTTAAAACTCTCATTCCAGAATGCTGTGGGGAAAATCACTTAAAGTTTATTTCATTGATGTCTAGGGTCTTCTTTAAAAGGAGAAAAGTATACACAAACCTTTGTGTTGTATATTGTAAATCAGATATAGAGCAGCTGTTTGTTTTCTCCACAGAATTGAAATACCTCACACAAGAGAATTACAAGCATGCATGAATAAATATTTAAATATTACTGTTTTATTCCCTCAGTAGTTTGATATTTAAAATATCAAATTATGTAGTATTTTATTGGACAACAACTGAATTGGAATTTCACAGTCATCTAGCTTTTGTGCTGTCCAAACAAATCCTTTCAGCTCCATATCTTCTACAGTTTCAGATCAGGTTGAGCTCACTCCCTTGGCTTTTATTACCTTCTCTAAGAAGTTCTGAAATAGTTGCTGGGATTTTTCCTATGGTGAAGTCAGAAACAACTGTGTAACCAGAACTTATCCTGTTCAGTGGTTGCCTACAAGCTTAGAAACATTTATCTTAGGAAAGAAACCCTAAAGCAAAAAAGACAAAGTCTTTTTGAGCTAGTCTCATTTTTACCTAAGCAAACATATTCACTTTAATTTTCATGTGTGCTCAGAATGACCAGGGAGAATAAGCAAAGGACTGTAACTTCCTGCCCCTCAAAGAAAGATGGTCAAAGAGTTCTGAAAGGAAGAGAAAATTGGGGGCAGGAAGAGGGAGAAAGAGAGACAGAGACAGAGACAGAGAGAGCTATCCAAAATAGAATAGTCATTCCCTTTAAAATCACTGAGTTGAATGCTCCTTCTGGATTAGTGCCTAATTCCCACTTTCAAAGTTTTTGCCACAACCTCCCCTGACAAACTTTCGATACTGACTGAGAAGAGTTTTGTTGCATTAATAAGATACTAGAAATAAATTTGCCAGTCTAACATAACTGACTCCTGTTTTTTAAGCCTCTGCTTATGTTTGATTTGTTTTGAGGAAATTGTTAATTTAGAAGATGTTTTGTGTTGTATAACTAATTGGAATATGTGGACTGTCTATAAGCTGACTGCCAATGGAAAAATAAACAATTTTATCAGTAACTGATGTAATGAGTTATCAATCAAATTATATGGTTAAAAAAAATTAGAAATATTCATTGCCATAAGAAATCCACTGGAGGTCCTGGCCATAAAAAAAAAAAGATAGTCCACAATTTCCTTGAAGAAAGATCCGTAACCTCTGTCTGGATAGAGAAGAGATTTTTGTGATGAGCAACAGCATAATTCTAAACAATTGGTTGGTCATTTGTCTTTAGAGAACCTGATGTTTGTGTTGTTTGCATGAATTGATTAATAAATTTGATTGTATCCATTGAGAAGCATAAGATTAATTGGTGATTGTTAGTATTTTGTTGTTTTGTCATGTCTGACTTTTTGCAATCTCATTTGAGGTTTTCTAGGAGTGTTTTACTATTTCCTTCTCCAGCTCATTTTATAGATGAGGAAATTGAGGCAGAGTTAAATAAATGTCCAGTCACACAGCTACTGAGTATCTGAGACCAGCTTTGAATTCTGGAAGAAGAGTTGTGCTGACTATAATATATGTACCATGCATTAGACTAAGATATAGACTAAACATTATATGGGAATGTGACCTAGCTAGAACAGACCAAGAGATCATCGTATACCCCTTGTTATATTTGAATGGGTCAGGTAGAAGTTGTTGCAATTATTCATGGCGCCCTCTCATTTAAGTTTCTTTTAATTTGATGTTGATTTTGCCATTTACTCTGATATGACTTCTATGTTAATCACCAATAATTTCTTATCTGTTAAGATACAGTCAGCTTCATTTCTTGTGATAATGTTCACCCCTGTCCAGCATCTTCCAACTCTCTTTTGGAAGGAAGCTTATAAAAATTCAACAGCTTTCAACATCTTTTGTTTGTCAAACCTGAGTCATATATTCCAATACATATTTCTGTCATCCTCTCATGCTTGCTTTTTCATTGGAGTCACTGAGTATCCAAATATATTTAAATTGGTTTAAAGCAGATATGTCAAATATATAATCCATGGACTACACCGAGCTTACAACATTCTAAAATATAATTTGAAAATATTTAACAAAATAAACAAAAATACAATAAAACAAATTGCATAAATGTTTAATTTTCTGAGGCAGTATGTGACTCACAGGGATTATTATGTACCTTATTTCTTTTTAAGTTTGTCACCATTGATTAAAAGGACCTGGTCAGGGTTTTCAAAGATTTTCTCTACTTCATCCTCTACCACAATGGTTGGTATATATGATGCAGTTATCTTGATGGTCTTTTTGCTCACATTCAGTATGAATATAACAAGAAGAGATAATCAAGTGACCCATGAATTCATGCTTCTTATTGCCTTTGGATGTACAATAAAGCCAACTTTGCCAACTTCTTTAATTTCCTCTTCAAAGAGGACTTACCTATCATTCTTCCTCTATACTTGCAAATTTCTTTTGGTTTCTGGTTTCATTTTTATGAGGTTATCAATATTGATACTATTTAGATTTTGTAAATAGTTTGCTAATGTGTTGCTTGTTGGACAAATAGCTCATATTAAGAGAAACTACAATCAAGTCAATTTTTTTTAAATGACCTAAACATTTTGTAATTCATACCATTCCTGGGCTTTTTTCCGTTCCTCCATAACCTAGAAGCTGAGAGGTAACACCAGATTGGGAGCCATGTTTTAAACACTAACTTATAAGTTGGTCCTCAAAATGTGAGATCTTTTGTTTAATAATCAACATATCACAAAAAACAATAACTGAATCCTATCGATCTTGACATTTTTGATGTAAATGATACAAGAATATTCTACAGAGTCTCAGATAAATGAAATGGAAAATATGGGTACAATTGCCATTGGGGGAAAAGGTTATCTATTATTTTGTTTCCAAATCTCAAGTCAATGCAAACATGCTAACTCTTCCATGTTTTTTCATGAAATTTTTCAGTGCAAACTCTTCCAGTTTAGGCACCATGCAACACAAAGGATGATTAAGCATCAAATCAGTAGAGGGCAGATGAGAAATAATCTCATAGAGATATCACTAACAGCAAGAAGGGGTGGGGAAGAGAAAGAATGGAATAGTGAAAGGTTCCTTGAAAGATATAAAATTTGAGCTGATCAGTTAACACAAAGAGAGTACATCATAGAAACTTTTTGTCTTATGAAGTAAGTGACAACTAGGGTTTGGGAATACATAGTCAAAATGAAAAATAGTTTCTAGTATTAAGGAGCTTGCTGCCTTGTATTACTTGCTTCTTTAATTACTTCATTCATAAGCTTATATCTTAATAGTGGTTTGAGTAGCTTTTCATGGGGAACTGGAATAGAACACATCCAGCACCAATCCAAACTCTATTCTTGAAAAGTATCTATTTAGTGTAGAAGAGGCAAGGTTGAATGGAGCACAGCCTCTGGAATTTTCATAAAATTTAAAAATTGTTCTTGGTTTGATTAACTATTCTACCTGATTTCATTAGCCTGATTCTGATCTTTGCTCTCTATAGACAAACTTCACTCTTCCATCCTGTTGTCATTTCTGTTTACATGGGAAGAGGAATGCCTCCTAACTGATCATTCATTCATTCAATCATCCTTCAGGTAACATCTGTGTTCAGAGCACCATAATATACTCTGGGAGATATACAAAGTTGAGATATTTTTCATTCCCTACTCTGAGCTTCCAAGTCTCAGAGTGCAACATTTATACAGGGCTTTTTAGTTTATAAAGTATTTTGCAAACATTTTACATTATTTCCAATAAACATTGATTTGGTGTTCCTATGCAAGGCATTGTGCTAGGGCTATGTATACAATTCAACTTGTGCAGCACAACAAATATGGAAATATGTTTTAGAAGAATTGCACGTTTAACTTACATCAGATTGCTTGTTCTCTAGGGGAGTGGGAATGAGTGAGGAAGGGAGAAAATTTTGGAACAGAAGATTCTGCAAAAGTGAATGTTGAAAACTTCTTTGCATGTATTTGGAAAAATAAAAAGCTATTTAAGTAAATAAATACTTCCTCACCAAAAAAAAAATTGTTCAACATTTGTTATAATACTCCAAGCTTTGCAAAATGATTTATTTATAAATCTTACCTCATTTCATCTTCACAATAACTCTGGGAGGAAGGTGTTATTACTATTCTCATTTTACAAATGAGGAAATTTGAGGCTTGGGAAATGAAATGATTTGTCCAAGGTCACACAGCTGGTATGTCTCTAAAGTCATACTTGAACCCAGGACTTTTAAGTCCAATGCTTTATCCAAAGCATCACCTAAGTTGCCTAAGTTCCTACCTGCAAAAATACCTAATGAAGTAAGTAAAATGGGGAATTGTTATTATTCTATATTAATAATAATATTATTAATTTTTATCAAAGAATAAACTGATGGTTCAAAAAATGGAAGTATTTATCCCATAAACATAGCTAGTAAGTGGCAATCTGGTATTTGAAGTAGATTGTTCTGACTTTGAGTTTAAAGCTCTTTACCAGTACTTCTGCTGACTTTTTTTTTGGAATTTCTAACATATAACCAAGAGTGAAACCCTGAGCTAAACTATCTGGAGCAGGCATAATCTCCCTCGAGCAAGATGATATTTCTTCCTTCTCTCCCTCCCAAGTTAGCATTTATTCATATAAAAGGAGTTTCTAATTTAAGCAGGTCATTTAAGGCATAATTTAGAACTAATAGACTGAGGCAATAGTCTACAATAAACATCCTCCCCAAACCAGGCAAAGGTTTAAAGTCACCATAGAAAACCAAGACTCTGTGATTATTCAAGTACCAGCTGTGCACTGATCAGGAACCTGAGAGGAATTGTGTTAATTATCATTACTTAGAGGAAAATAATTAGTTGCTTTGTGGGGAGAACACAGAGCAAATGCAATTGCTTCCATTTTCATTTCAGTCACAAAAGATGATGAAAATCAAAGTTGGTTTCCATATTTTAAAAATCACTAGCTCATTAGCACTTCAGCAGATTGTGTGGGGCTGGATGCTCCTGGTCTATGAATTAATTGGTAAACTATATATCAGGCCCCTGATGTCATGGTTTTAGTGCCACAAAGAGCATAACTGCCAAATAATAGTATAAACAAAGCTGAAAAAGAAGCTCTTTCCATCTCTCTGAAAATGATCTCATACTCATTGATCTCTTTACAGGGATAAAAAAAAATAACTAAAACAACCTGTCATAAAATGTAGATTTAGAGTTAGAAAGGGCTAGGTTCAAATCCCACCTCAGATACTTATTAGCTATTAGTGTGATCCTAAGCTGTACACTCAAAACTCTCTGACCCTCCAATTTCTTTCTCTATAAAATGAAAAAATAGCACCTACCTTCCAACATTATTATGAGGAGTGATATTTCAGAGATTTAAAGATAGTTTATATGTGTGTATATTAACATGTGTTGTATGTGGTTATACATACATATATGTTGTGTATTATATGCACACAAAGATGTGCTTGCATAATGTGCATAATGTGTGCATATGTATACATATATACAATATGCATTGTAATCCTTAAAGTATCATATAAATGTCAGCTGTCATTATTCAAACACAAGGACTCTGCTATTATTATACACAGCTGCAGGTGACTTTTGGAATCTCTTTTCCTTATGAAACACAAAATTCTAATATACAGGAAAGGGCCACTTTGAGAGTGGAAGTGTCAGGTTTGTATTTAGTTACTCTGATTTAACATGTTCTGGGTATTGTTAGTTCCCCTCCCCCTCAGAAATTATTGTGAATAAGGAACCTTCTTGTTAGCCCAGAGTCAGGAGCAAATATAGAGTAGCTATCTATGATCAAGTTTCTCTGGAGAAGGTGGCAAGGATTGGAAATTCTGGGAAATGATCCCTGAGCCACAAGAGTACTCTAAAGTAGTTTAGTGATGCAGAAGAGATGAGTGAGAGCCAGAATGGCCACAAAAAAAAAAGAAAGAAAGAAAAAAGAAAAAGAAAAAAAAGAAAACCAGCAACACTAAAATAAATCATTAAAATTAAAGCTTAAAGCTAATAGAAAATCTGTGCATTCTATTGGTGTAGTTGTAAAGCATTCTGGAAAACAATTTGTAATTGTGCCCAAAAAGCCATAAAACTATGTATAATATTTGATCCAGCAATTCCATTAAAAGGTATTTAAATAAAAAGATCAAAGAAAAGGAAAAATGACTTTTATGCAAAAATATTTATAGCAGCTCTTTTCATGGTGGTAAGGAATTGGAAATCAAGGGGATTCCTATGAGGTGGGGAGAGTCTAAACAAATTGTATTATAGAATTGTGATGGAATACTATTGTGCTGTAAGAAGTGATGAACAAGATGGTTTCAGAAAAACTTGCAAAGACTTCCAGGAATTGATGCAATATGAGGTGAACCAGACCAGGAGAACATTGCATACAATAGAAGCAACATTGTAATGATGATCAATTATGAAAGACTTAGCTAATACGATCAATGCAGTGAACCAAGAAATTCCAATGAACTCATAATGAAATATACTATGCATATTCAGAGAGAACTGATGAACTTTGAGTATTAGATTGAAGCATAATTTTTTCGCTTTATTTTTTTTTTGCTTTTTTGCAACATGACTAATATGGAAATATGTTTTGTATGGTTTACATGTTTAATATTATACTGCTTGTCTTCTTGATGCATAAGAGAAGGGATGGAAGAAGATAGAAATTTTTAAATTAAAAAATTTTCAAATAATGTTAAAAAAAATAAATATTTGAATGAATAAATGAAAAGAAAGAAAAAAGAAAGAGAAAGAAAGAGAAAAAGAGGAAAGAAAAGAAAGAAAAAGGAGAAAGAAAGAGAGAGAAAAAGGGAGCAAGGAAGGAGGGAAGGAAGGAGGGAAGGAAGGAGAGAAGGAAGGAAGGAAGAATTAATGCAATCCAAAAGAATAAGAAAGAATGGAGAGGCTATGAAAAGCTAAAGCAGTTTAATTGTGAGGTGCCTAAAGTCTGAAAAGTATCTGGAAGCTATAGTGGGCTGCAAGTTCAATATGAGTCTGAAGTATGATTCCTATGGCAACTCAAAAAAAGCAATGTAATCTTGGGCTACATTAAGAGATCCAAAATTCCCAGAAATAAAGAGTACTTTGCCTTGGTCAGATTATATTTCATATATCGTTTCCAATTTGGATGCCAAGGTTTTTAATAGAATCAATGAGCTTCCAAAAGAGGGCATTCATAACTATGAAGGGTTTCAAGTACATACCATACAAAGTCAGTCCAGGAACTGGAGATATTTAGCTTATAGAGGAAAAGACTGAGAGGGAGAGGAAAGGGGGAAAACACCATAGTCCTTCTCAAGAATTTGTGTGTCTTGGGGAAGAATAAGACATGGTTTATTGGATATCAAAGGGTAGATCTAAGGTTGGTGGATGATGACACAAATTCAAGGTTGTTGTGAATAAATTATTATTGTTTTGAGCTAGTTAAAGGTAGATTGGTTACCCAGAGTCTACCCTCATGAGAGAATTTTAACTAAAACAAGATGATGACTACTTTTCTCAGTCCTTATTGCTTATGACCTTTTTGCAATCTTTGACGTTGTTAGTCACTTTCAGCTTCTTTTTACTCTCCTCTCTAGTTCTTTTGAACACCACACTCTCCCTGTTCTCCTGCTCCTTCTCAGTCCCCTCTGCTGGATCTTTATCCAGGTTCCATCCTCTAACAGTAGATATCCCATAAGACTCCATTCTGGACCCTCTTCTCTTCTCTCTTTGTACTATTTATTTGGCAATCTCATCAGTTCCCATGGATTTAATGATCATTTCTATGCTAATGAGTCTCAAATCTACCTGTCCCGTCCTAACCTCTTTGCTTCCTCAACTCTCACATTTCCAATTGCCTATCACATATTTCAAACTGGAAGAATTAAACTCAATGTGTCCAAGACTAAATTCATTATCTTTCCCCCTAAACTATCACCAACCTTTATAATTGTATCTATTACTGTCAAGAGTACCATCCTCCAATTTCTCCAGGCATGCAACCTCTAATCTTCACTATCACTCACTCTGCCATAGCAAATCTATTGTCAAAGGCTGTCAATGTTACTTTTACAATATTTCTTCAATGTTCTCCATTCCTCTGATACTGCCATCATCCTAGTTCAGACTTATATCATCTCATACTTGGAATATTGCAATATTTTGGTGAGTCTGCCTGCCACAAGTGTCCTCATCCCACTTCTATTATAATCCATCTCTGTTCAACTGTCAAAGTTATTTTCCTAAAGCAAAGAGAAGCCATCTAGTCAACAAATTCTAGTGGTTCTCTATATCAAATACAAAATTCTCTATTTGTCATTCAAAGCCCAAGAAATAGACTCCTGAAAATTCAAATGGACCAAATAGAAGCCAAAGACTCCATGAGGCACTAAGAAATATTACAATTAAACTAAACAACAGAAAATAATAGAAAAAATGTAAGGTACCTTATAGTAAAGTAAATAACTAAAAAGATAGATAGATAGACAAACATAAATAGACAAAAAAATAATCTGAAAAATAGATCAAGAAGAAAAAAATTAAGAATTATAAGACTGGGTGATAGATATAGAAAGTTTCAGGTACAGTTATAGCATTAACATAATGTGAATATGCAAAAATTTTGCTTGACAAAGACTTTGATTTGGACTTAACAAATTATTGAAAGTTAAAGTAATGTCTTGGAGCAGCTCAGGGGCTCAATGAATAAAATGCCAGGCCTGGAGTCAAGAAAACCTGAGTTCAAATCATACCACTTACTAGCTGTGTGAAATGGGCAAGTCACTTTACCTCTATTTGCCTTAATCCACTAGAGAAGGAAATGGCAAACCACTCCAGTATACTTGTCAAGAAAATCTCATGGACAGTATGTTTTACAAGGTTGTGAAAAGTCAGACACAACTAAATGATTAAACAACAACTAGGTAATGTAATAGAAATCAGACTGGTCTTGGAGCCAGATCAATTGGATTTGAATCCTATCTTTAAAGCTAAGTGATTATAGGGAAATCACTTAGCCTCACTAAGTCTCAGTTTCATAGTCTGTAAAATATATAAATATTTGGATGCTTATTTTACTAGATTGTGAAGCAAAAATTTTGCAAAGTTAAGTAAAATGGGTTGTGATTATTTCTAAACTTATTGAGATCAAGATGACTGGTTTTCAGTCTGTGTAAATTCATTATTCTGATAGTAAACTTAGAATAGATTTCATTTCTCATTAGCTATTTATAAATTATACTGAATCATGATTATTTATACATTTCAGTTGGTGTCTCAGCTGACTTTCCACTCAGATAATATGAAGCCATAACCTTCCTCTTGAGTCAGGAAATGTATTAAGGAAATGTATTAGAAATACAGGAGTGATTATTTCCTCATTGAATCTCATAGCACATAGTATTTCTCATGTGTTTATATCATAGCTGGTATTAGATTTATCTTGTGAACAATAAATGTAACCTCAGACACTTACTAGCTGTGTCACCCTAGGCAAGTCACTTAATCCTATTTAATTTAATTTCTCATCTGTTAAATGAAGTGGGGAAGAAAACAGAAAACTACTCTAATATCTTTGACAAGAAAATTCCAAATGGATTCATGAAGAGTCAGATTTGTGAGGGAGAGTATCTTATCACCCCTACATGATCTTTTTGAAATCTCTATTCACAAAAATTATAGAAGTAAAGGTAAGGAAAATCTTAAAAGCTATTTAGTCCAAACCATGAGAAAAAATGAGGCAGACGAAGAGTTTGAAAGGCCTAACTCAAGATCATAGGTGTTAAATAGCAAAACTGGAATTTGAATCCAGGTCCCCTGAATCCATACTCAGCACTCTATCCACTGCACTATTCTGACTCTTTCAAGGTAGCTCTCATAATGCACACCATCACTCCCATGAATCTTTGTCCTCATTATTGCAGGTGCTTGCTGTGAAGATTGCAACCCAATTATGACTTCTTGTTCTATATAATTCTTGTTCATATGTTGTTGTTTTTAATAAGCATTTATTAAGCACTAATAAGTTAATAAGTATTAAGCACTAACTATTTAGTAAGCATTAATATTAATCACTAGTATGAACCAGAAACTAAGTACTTTAGGTGTTATTATATTAGCTCCATTTTATAGTTGAGGAAACTATGATGGGCAAAAGTTAAATGATTTGTCCAAGTAGGAAGTATCTGAGCACAGATTTGAACTCTGATCTTCTTAACTCCAGGCCCAACATTCAATTTACTATGTTACCTAGCTGGGTTGTATTTGTGTAAGTCCTCATAGAAGAAATCTTTCAGTTTTGCTAGTGAAATGGAGTTTTTTTTGGTTCTTTTAATGTTCTTTAGGTGTCAAAGCACCACTTGTATTGTCCATCATGACCAATCTCTCCTTATCTGCCCATTCAGCTCTCTGATCTCATTTATGTCATTTCTCATGGATAAATATTAAATGGGAACACTCTGCCTCTTACTTACACCCACGTTATGTGGGTTTTTTCCTGCCTTTTTAATCACCTGTAATTTTTTTCCAACTGAGATCATGCTATTTCATGATCCATAAGCATAGAACATCATTAAAAAAAAAAAAACAATAGTATTGAAAACAATGACTACCATGGAAAGCACCGCACTAAATAAACTTGTCAGGCTTCACAAGTTTGCCTATATCAGTCTTCTTTATCTTCTCTTTGCAGGTACAGATGAACAAAAATAGAAAGCCAATGCTTCTTGGTGAACCAGAGTCATTTTCTTGAGGGACTGGAGAGCAATGCAAGGATTAAGACCCAAGAACCAAGATAACAGATTTAGTAACATGATAATTTATTTCTCCAAAAAATAGAAGTGATAAGGGGGAACTTTATTTTTCTTAACTAGCTTTAAAGTAATAAAAAAAGGAAAAAGAGAATATCCAAGTGATCTACTCTATAATTGATAGAAAAGGAGAGGAATACTGGATTTCATCAAACATATGCCCCAGTTTAGGGGGGAAATGGGTTGCAGAAAATATATAGGAAGCTTCCTGTACTCTAGAAGTACACAAGGAAAGATGACTGAAAAAGATAAGCCCTCAAAAATGAAAATTCTAGACACAAACAGAAATTATTCCAATCCGTAGGAAAAGCTATTTGATGAAATCTATGTGACTCTATAGGAATTCACTGACCACTTCAAATTATGGGAAGATATATACAGAAGATAGAAGAAAACAGCAGATATTTGTGGATGAATGCATAGAGGGAAGAATAGTGCTAGGACTACTAATGCTCAGAATAAACTGAGGCTTTCAGTGAATGCTAAGATTAGCAAAGCAAGCCTACTTAACTATACCAGGAACATGAGGCAGACCAAAGGAAATATGAGATTACTGCTTTGAATTGATAAAAATGTGGGTCATAAGCGAGAAATCAGAATTTTGTTACTCTTTTTTTCTTCTATGGCAAATGATCTTGAGCTGGGGAGACTGAGCTCAAGTGGAAAATAGTTAAAAATCTCCAAATATTGAGAGATGGAAAGAACATACTTAGTTGACATCAGTGATTTCAAGATACCACACTCACACAAACCTAAAGGAATGAAAGAAGTGACAGTTGTGATCAATGAGCTACTGTCAGTGATTGTTAAAAGACTGTGGAGAATAGAAAAATTACTATAGGACTGTAAAAAAGCAAATCCCTGCCAAAAAAAGGAAAAGAAAAGTCTGTAATGTACCTGCCAGTAAGCCTATATGTATATGTGGATGTATGTATAATTATGTATGTCTATACATAATATACACATATGCAGATATATATATACTATATTATGTATGCATGTATATATACACATATGCACATGCATTTGTAACATTACATATATTGTTTTATTATAAAATATTTAGTAAAATTGATACATAATTAATTAGATGATGTTGATTTACTCTGATACATTAATGTTTATCCAATTGACATTAATAATTTTTTTATATTGGGGCAGCTAACTTACACAGTGGATAGAGAGCCAAACCTAAAATCAGGAAGACACTCATTTGCCTGGCTTCAAATCTGTCCTTAAATACTTATTAGTTATGTGACCTTAGGCAAGTCACTTAACCTTTTTTGCCACAGTTTTCTCATCTGTAAAATAGATTGAAGAAGGACATGGCAAATAATTCCTGTATCTTTGCAGAGAAAAAAATACCCAAATGGGTCACAAAACCAGACACAACTGAAAACAACTGAACAAAATAACAACAAAAAATTATTATGTTAATATATTATATTATGTGTAATTATAAATTATCTGTGATCATATAAGATATGTGCAGTGAGGGAGAGAAAGACAAAAAGACAAAGAGAGACAGAGACAGAAACAGAGAGATAGAGAAGCAGAGAGAGACAGACAGACAGAGAGATAAAGAGACAGAGAGAGAGAGAGGCAGAGAGACAAAGAGAGAGTGACACAGAAAGAGAGACAGAGAGAGAGGGGGAAAGAGAAAGAGACAAGAAGGGGGGGGGAGAGAGGGAGAGAGGGCGAGAGGAAGAGGGAGAGAGACAGACAGAGAAAGACAGACAGAGACAGAGACAGAGAGAGAGAGAGGGAGAGAAGGAGAAAGGGAGGGAGAGAGGGAGAGATGCAAGGAAGAAGGTAGAGAGAGAGAGAGGAAGATTGGTGACTCAGAGTCCAGATTAATTTCAGTAGGCTTGAGAGAAGGAAAAATTCTCAACAATTAAAGTTAATTGAGGAATAAAGTGCATTGGACTGCCCTAGAAAGTAGAATGTTCCTCCTCATTACAGGTCTTCAAACAATGACTGGATGATGATATTTGGATATATTTTTATTCCATTACTTGTGATCAAGGAGGAATAATAAAGCTAAATGATAGAACTTAGGTGAATTTAGGGGTAGAATAAGGTAACCAAAAAAATAGTTGTTAATCAAACTAGCATATATTTGGTGTTCTCTAATAAAATATCCAAGAATTCACCTCTGTATACATGCAAATGTAAAATAAAAATCAGGAGTAGAATTTATTAGGTTAAAAAAAAACAGAGATAGTAATCATGATCTCAGACAAAGTGAAAGCTAAAATAGATTCAATAAAAAGAGAAAACTAAGGAAACTATACTACATGTCAACCATATTAATCAACATTGCTTTACACTATTTAAAATAATTAGATGGTACAAGGCTGGAGTATTGCTGTGGCAAAGGAAATTATGAGTTAGTGAATTTAGAAAAATATGGAAAGATGTGGACTTATGAAGGAAAATGTTATTTACCTTCAGAGAACAGAGGACAAACAAATATAGTAGTCTTACATAAATGCATATAAATGTATATATGTGTGTATATGTATACACACATATACATATGAATACATTTGTGGGTACATGTGTGTGTATCCATGCTTAGTTGTAGCCTTCTGAGGGAAGGAAGAAGGGGGGAAAAGAAAAAAATAAAAAGTGCACAGTAGAAAATAAAAGAAAACCTACAAGGAAGCAAAGAAGAAATGGACAGCTCTGGACATAATATTCATTATTTATTATATAAGCTTTCTTAAAATGGAAGTTTATGGTTTTATATTTTGAATCCTCACTTATGTTCTGCTATACACCTAGAAATGTTTTTTTTTTCCTTTTTCAATTTTGCATTTAAGTTTTAAATAAATAAGGGACTGACAGGGGAATAAAAATCCATCTTTGGCAGAGAGTTTTTTTAAATAACTTTACCAATAGTTTGGCTTAAATTATAGATGACATGTTTATCAAGTTTAAAGATGGTAGAAAGCTAGAAGAGATAACTAATATGTTGAATGACAAAAATCAAAATCCAAAAAGACTTCAACAGTCTAGAAATGGGTTGATTTGAAATATATAATTTGATAATGATAAATCAATCATTCTAAATTTAGGTTTAAAAAAATTCATAAGTACAAGATGTGGAAGGATATGGCTTTGCATGTTTTCTGGGAAAGAAAATCTGGAGAAGCCAAGATGCTAAAGTACAGTTAGTAGTACATAGAGTTTATGTCCCAACATCCTTTAAACACATCTAGAAAATGCACCTGGGGGCAGTGAGGTGGCGCAGTGGATAGAGCACCAGCCCTGAAGAGTTCAAATCTGAACTCAGCCACTTAACACTTCCTAGCTGTGTGACCCTGGGCAAGTTACGTAACCCTAATTGCTTCAGAAAAAAAAAAAAAAAAAAAAAAAAAAAACCTGAATAAATTTTGATGAGGAAATTCAGGACCAAGTCACAAAAAGTCATTTACTCAGCCTAGTTTGACATATGGAGATAGACCAGAATGTCCGGAGGCACCAGGGACAAGGTTGGACAAGGAGCACTCTAGCATGAAGCATTCCAGAACCCAGAAAAAAGCTGAACAATAGGAGATTCCAGATCCAAACTGTTATCCCTAGAAAATTCATTACCTGCTACCTAGTACTAGTAGTAACTACTTAGTTCTAGGTCACAAATTCAGGGTAGAGTGAGAAGGGGATCTAAGCAAGTAAGTAGCATTCAAGATAGGGAGGCCATAGGCTACATATTAATAAAGGAAGAATTTTAGAAGCAAATAGTAGCAGAAGCAACAGTGTGACTCAGCTTCAGAGCAAGTTCACACTTCCAGCATCTACCTCAGCCTGCTGAAGAATAACAAAAGGAAGCCTCCAATCTGTCACTCAGCCCAGTTGGCTGATAGAAGCAGAGTCCAGTAGCAGTCTACTCTTGAACAGACCAGACCCAAACTCTGGGATTTGCAAAACTCCGACCAAAGGACAGAGATTAAACTTTGCCCTGGATCAGATCACTTTGGAAGTACTGAAAGCTTGCAGCCTATTCCTGAGATCCAAGGCTAACATAACACTCAAAACACCAACAAGAAGCTTCAGGAACAGCCCAAATGGTTTTTATAGAAGTATAGCAAAGACCATCCCTAATAAAAAGGGAAAAGTCAGAATGTAGGATGAAAGGATGAGGGGTGAAAACTGCCATAATGAGCTATTATGATGGCAGGAATGATCAGACACAAACACAGAAAAGAAGAATGACTCCAAAATATTTATAAGCAATGCCTCAGAGAAAAGAAGTTTGGTTATAAACTCAACTAGAATTCCTGGAAGAGAGGAAGTAAGAGTTTGGGGGGGGGGGTTTAAGTTTAAATATGTTTTTATAAATGGAATGAGAGCTCTTTAGAAAATATTGGAAAAGAAATGAGAGCTATGAAAGAAATAATTGGAAAGGAAATTAACAGCTTGGCAAAAGAAGTACATAACACTTCCCAAACAACAAATTTCCTGAAAATTCATATGAACCAAATAAAAACAAAAGAATTCATAGGGCAACAAGAAATATTAAACTAAAGTTAAAAGACTTAAATAATAGAAAAATGCAAGTTATAACCAAAACAACTAACTTGGAAAACAGATTAAGAAAAGAAATTGAGAATCAATGGGCTATCTAAATGCCAAGACACAAAAAAATAGAATCTAGATATCATATTTCAATAAATCTTAAAATAAAACACCCAAAACCTTACAACTACAAAACTAAGTGAAAAAAGAAAGAATATACTGGTCACCTTCTGAAAGAAATCCCAAAATGGAAATGTCAGGAAACATATCCAAAATCCAGAGTTTCCAGTTAAAACACACATACACACTCACATACACACACACACACATACACACACACACACATCTGTATGAATGTGTATATATGCATATGTATATTTATTTTTAATAATAGCTTTTTATTTTCAAAATAAATGCAATGATAGTTTTCAACATTCACCCTGGCAAAATCTTGTGTTCCAAATTTTTCTCCCTCCTTTCTCCCCATCTCCTCTCCTAGACAGCAAATAACCCAATATTTGTTAAACATGTACAATTCTTCTATACATATTTCTACATTTATCATGCTGCACAAGCAAAATCAGATCAAAAAGGAAAAAAATGAGAAAGAAAACAAAATGCAAGCAAACAAAAAAAAAATAAATGCTATATTGTGATCCACATTCAGTTACCACAATCCTCTTACTGAATGCAGATCATCTATAAAATAGTAAAGAATTTAGAATATAACATTCCAGAAAGCAAATGATATGGGTTTAGCACCAACATTAATTTGATTAGTAAAACTTTATAGAGTGAGGAGGGAAGGAGGATGTTGGAGGGTGGGACAGAAATGGACCTTTAATGAATTTGAGGATATTCAAGCATTCCCAATAAAAAGACCAGAGCTGTGAATAAACTGCTTACTTTGAAATAAAGGAAGATGATACAAGTCCCTTCTGAACCCTATCATCACAGACAAAGGGAGTCCATTATACAAAGCCTGGGATTAGTTCTGTTTTGTCTTGATGAGGTTAAGAAAAGAAAGGGAAAGAAGAGAGTTGGGTGAAATTATCTTACATAATTAGGGTACACAATGAGACATCTATACAAACAAGAGGGGGATAGCTGATAATTGAACCTCACTCTGATCAATGAAGGAAGAAATGCATATACATAGAAGTGAATACAGAAGTATATTCACTCAACAGGGAAATAAGAAATAAAAAGGAGAAAGGAGAGGGATAGATTAAGGGAAGGATTAATTCTAAGCAAAATAAATTACATTTCATATATAATGTACTGGATGTTCTGGGAGGAATAGTATCTCTGGTGTGAGGGCTTGCTGAGACCTTTTTAGGGATGCTCATCCACCTCTCACCCAACTCACCTGTGGCTCCAAGAAGTAGCATAAACAGTGATCACACTCTGGCAAAACCATCTCTGCAGACAGGCTAAAATAGTAACTTAGAAGCCTCAAACCTGTAAGTGAGTTAGGGGGGTATCTACCCCAAGCATGAGAAGACCTTTTTCTAGAGGAATGGGATGAGAACAATCTGTTTGAATGACCAAGACAGCTGAAGCACGTCTACGGAGTGTGTATAGCTTGGTCGGGTATGAAAGATGCCATGGTCACCTACTGAATCCCAAGCTGTCACCAGTAGTCTTGACTCTTGTTCTGCCACTGTACTCTGGAAGAGAAAGTAAGGCTGACATCTCTGACTTACTTAAATTCAGTTCACTCTTAAAATCAAGACATCACTCCATAATATCGTTTGTCTTCTTCAAAAATGAAGGACTAACAACAAGTTTTAAGCAAGAAGCTATATTTTATATGCAAAAATTTTAGATCTTTCTAGTGGCAAAGAATGTGAACCTAAAGGGAGTAGCATAAATTGGGGAATGGTTCAACAAGTCATGGTATATAAATGTGATAGATTAATATTATTCTAAACTCCTATCAATATAATAACCAACAAGTCTTTCAGAGGACTACTGAAGAATCATGTCATCCATCTACTGACAGAGAAGTGAAAGAGTTAGAACATAGAATGAGACAAATATTTTTTGGACATGGCAATGTGAAAACATTTTTTGATTGACGACATTGTAATACATGTTTGGAATAGGTCTTATTTTTTCTAGTTTCTCAGTGGAAGTGAGGAAGAATTTAGGGTGCAAGCGTGAGAAGGCAGATCTTATATGAGAAAAATACAAATAAAATATTTTTAAAAGAAAAATCTGCATTTTTAATGGATTGCAAACTCACTGTACTTCAGCAATGTGACAATAGCTCAAATAAACAATTTTATCTTAGAGTAAGATAAGAGAGTCATACCATCGAGAATGAACAAAGGAACTCTTCATTTGTTAAAATGCATCTTGAGTATTATGCTCTAGTTCTAGATGCAACATTCTCAGGATGCTGCTGATCACCTCCCATCATTGTCCCTTAACATACACAAATATGCGCATATCAATAGTGATCTTCTAAGATTCCAAAATAACTTGGAGGATACTAGACATGATCTAAATATTTAATTTAGTT
Source organism: Myrmecobius fasciatus (assembly GCA_023553655.1). NCBI lineage: Eukaryota > Metazoa > Chordata > Mammalia > Dasyuromorphia > Myrmecobiidae > Myrmecobius > Myrmecobius fasciatus. Next base: position 643,743 of record JAJPUD010000164.1, on the reverse strand, counting down.
TAACTAGTTCCAGTGGCTAGGTATAAGAAAAGAGACCTGTTATGCATCCAATGATGTAAATCTCCTCAGCAACTCAATATAGGGGAGCTCATACCTGAAAACTCATCCTACTCTCTTTTTAACATCATAATGCTCAGAGTCATAACTTCTCTCCTCCTGCTCTACCAGACTTTACTTACTCTCATTTCCCAGATGTCCTGCCTCAGTTCTGTTTATCACAATTTTTATAACCTTACACTTGTCAAGTTTATGGACCTCTACTGGCTTCAATTCATTCTTTAGGTCATACTAGGGTCATGATGCTTTGGTATTCTGCTCAAGTTCGACATTCCTTTCATTGATCTTGAGGCTATTTCTTTTTTAGCATCCTCTTTGCAAATGTTCAAGATAATTCAAGTGTCAATTTTCATACTGAAGGATCCTATTTCTCTTCTGCATTCAATCTTCCTTTATAGCCTAAAGATGGTATATGTCAAAATAACACATTCTGAGCATGAAAGTAGCTAGGCAAATGTGGGTTCAACACTTTATTTCACTTTAATTCAGCTGGCATTGCTTAAGAATCTACATGCAAAATTTTGGAGGTTTTAAGATTAAAAAAAATTCATACAAGATGACCTATGAGCACTTGGCACTATTAGTAAATGTAACAGGAGAAATTGAAGGCCCCATGATGAAAGTGATTTGGTCATAGAATACTGCTTAGCATGGTGTCTGGCAAATAGTAGATACTTAATAAATGTTTGTTAACCATTGTCAAGTGGGAAATATTATAGCTCAGTTCATGGCTATCTCTATTCTGAACATGCTTTAGTTGTAACAGAAATACAATCCGTCTCACCCATAATTTTATCAGGTGCCACAATCCTAATTCCAATCCCTGGTATCACAACAGCATAATAAATGTCAATATACTTCTTGTTAATTTTTTATTTTTAATTTATGAAATAATACAAGTATTTCTATAGCATAGCAGAATTTTTAAAAAAGATGATTGCAAAATAATTGAAGGGTAAAGTGACAAATGTTGAGAGGATATGGAAAATTGGGACATTAATTCACTTTTAGTGAAACTGTGAACTATCCAACCATTTTGGAGAACAATCTGGAATTATGTCCAAAGAATTATTAAACTGTCTATATCCAACTGACCCAGCAATTCCACTAATAGGTCTATTTCCAAAGATGACTGGAGGAAAGGAAATGACCTATGTGTTCTAAATTATTTATACTAGCTCTCTTTGTGGTGGCAAAGAACTGGAAATTTCAGGAATATCCATCAATTGGGAAATGACTGAACAAGTTGTGGTATATGATCATGTTGGAATATTATTATAATATAAGAAATGATGAGTTTGTTGTTTATAGAAAAACAAACTTTTCTACAGTGATAGACATACAAAATAACCAATGTTCCTTTTCATCAGCACCCAGTTTAGTTAGCACCTTGAACGCTACTCCACAAATTTCTTGGTCTATAGCACTATTTTGCCTGTTACATATCTATAGGGTAGGCTCAAAGTCTGAAATAGGTTTTTGTCTGTACATATAGACATGAAGGGTCAAGAATGTGGTGAGGGAGGAGATAGGCAATGATCTTAACTCCGGAGTTTAGTTTTTGTGCTGATTTAGTTTCATTTGGGTAGCAGTCACAAAGCATATTGGCTCTACAAAGATATTGAAAGGGAATACACTCACATAGCTTTGTGGAGCTTTGGGAATTAAATTCTCTCTGAAATGAACTTGAGGGAACAGGATTCCCAATTGGGAATTAAACATAAAGTTTCATAAACTTCCTAGCACTTACTAGAGAAGTTTCTGATAGAGATGCAGAGCTCGGTAATCAGTAAAATACATTTCAAAAAAAAATAGATATAAGATTTACAACCAGATAGCTGGGCCTATTCTGTGTTCTAAAGAGGTAGGCAAGTGGGGCAAAGATTCTCCCTTCTGAAAAGGAAATATTCATTATAATCAAGGCTCGGTAAAACAAAGATATTTCCCTAGTGAATACCAAACTACACAAAATCAAAACAAAAAATAAAAAGGGTTTAATCTTAAGATTTTTTTACTTTTGTTTTTTGTTCCCTTAGTGTGATGATTGGCTATGTTTCTGGGTTTTCATCATCTGCCTATAATGACTAACTATGGATTTCTGCCCTTTTTTTCTGAAAAGGTTGTAACAGAGAGTCTCTATACTTTAAACGAGCATAGGAGAGCCTAGTCATTCTTCTGTGAGGAAGAGAGGACTAACTAAAACAAGAAGCTAAAATTAGAAGCTCCATCAAAGCACAATAGAAGGCACCTGGAGTTGGCATGAGAAGATCCATTTTCAAATATTGGCACTTCCCACTGGGACCAATATAATTTGGATCAATTTGAATTTCACTTTCTTAATTTGCAAAATGAAGGGGTTAGATTGCATTATTTCTCTGTCCCCTTCTAGTTATAAACCTATTAATATAGTGGCTAACTGGAATCACATCTAGAGGAGAACAGTAATGATGGCAGAGTCAAGTGGACAATGTTGGGCAGCAACCACAGGAGAACAGCAAGAATCAATATTCAATGAAGACTATATTTATAGCAGAAGAAATGTCTGGTAGAGAGCATATGTCTGATGGATATTTTGTACTACCTGAGACCAGCAGAAGGCAAGCCTGGTGAGAACACCAAAAATATCTGAAGTCCTTCAGAGTCAAGGATGGAAATTGCCCTTCCATGCATGTCTTAGCCATGTACATCTTTTTTGTTTTGTTCATTTGGGAAGGAGGGGGTGTATTCATGTATATTCTCCTCCATAGGTGCTAGCAACAATTTTTCCCTGTGTGAATATTCTTCCACACATGCACTCCTACCACATGCAATCCCTATATGTGTCCACTCTTTACATTCATTGTGGGAAAGTGGCTAAGTGCTCCTGGTTTATTTTTGTGAGACCATGTGAGAGCATGCCTCAGGTTTGGAGGGGAATATTTTATTATTTCTTTTACTACTATGTTATTTTATTAAATATTTAAAAAAAAAAACAACTAAGTGTGCTCTCCAGTTGATTGACAAAGTTAACCATATTTAGTGGGGCACCAAAAGCTTTATCTTTGAGTAGAAGTGAACAAACTAATATTTAATTCTGGGAGCTTTGGAGAGTGCCCTGAGGAACTCAATATCTTTTTTATTCAATTTTTTTGGTTTAAATACCCTCTTTCTAGATTGCAAGTTCCCTGAGCATAGGGACTTTGTCTTACCTAATCATCTTTTCTCTCATATCTAATAAAGTGTCCCTTGTCTGGTAGGCAATTCACAAATGTTTATTACAGTTAAAATTATAAGATCACAATCATAGAATTTTTAAAAAGTAATGACTGGAATGAAATTCAACTTATTCCCAAACACTAAAGGACACAAGTTAGGTGGCACATTTGACCTGGAGTTGGGAAGAACTGAGTTCAATTCTGAGCAGACTTACTAGCTGTGTGACCCTGCAGGTCTTTTTATTTCTGTTGCCTTAGTTTTCTGGTCTGTAAAGTGGGGGTAGTGATAGCACAAATCAAAAAGTGTTGTTGTGAGCATCAGATGAGGTAATATTGTAAAGTGCTTACCACAATGCCTGGAATATAGTAACCACTATATAAATATGAGCTTTTAGTTACTATTACTTAAGCACAAAACTGCCATTCCTGGCTTGATGGTTAATATTTGGTGAATCAGCCAGACTGGTACCCATGAGAGCTCATTGTTATCATTACTGTTCTGTCAAGATGCCGTATAATCTTAGAACTCATATCAATAAAAATTTTAAAAAATCATAACATGATCAAGATAAACCTTCATGGCACTTTACAGCATCACTTCAAAAGCTTATTCCATATAGGAACTATTAAATCTTCCTGTTTTCAGATTGTAGATCCTCTGAGAGCAATTCTATATTTTGTTTCTCAACCTCAGAACTAAAAATGTTTTGAAGAGAAGAAGTGATGGCTAGTGAACAAAGGAGTGTATTGGGAGCTGAGGCACAGGTTCTGGTGACAAAGGTGTCTATTTGTGTGAAGATAAAGGGACTATTTGTGTGAAGTGTCTGTCTGGCACTCTGGTGAAGGGCTGGGGAATACAGGGGTTGTGGGAATAGTTACTGTAATATCTAGTGGCTCATATATTTATTAAAATACACCAAAGCTACAAGGAGAAAAAAAGACATTCACTAGACTGAAAGTGACATTTTATTCAAATAGAAAACAACAATATGAACAACCTTTGGGAGCTAGGGATTTTGTAAATGAAGCAAAGAATAGACCACATCAGGGGAATATAAGAGACTAAGGTAAAAATCTATACAATTACTTTTACCATTTCCCCCAGTGAAATGTAAAGATTAAAACTACCCTTGTGATCTCTCTCTCTGACAGTAACTATAAAGTGCTTGTAAAATGCACTTAAAAGCTGATACATGGAATCTATTAAGACAACCATGTATGTCACTTTATTCAAATCATTACATTTGCAAGAGCACAGAATCCCAAAGGAATCATCTTTCTTATTGCAAAGGTAAGTTGAATTAAACATCAATGAGTTTTGTTTGTTCCAATTAATAGTCAACATTCATGCAAAACTGCTACACTATGAATAAGGCATTGTGGTGCAGTGTTAGCTGAAGTTTAATAATGAAAAACAAACTCTTTAGTGGAATGATTTAATTAGGAAGGAAAAGAAGCATCAATCAGACAATCTGAATGGAGGGAGACGTCATCAACAGTGATATCTTCCATCTTGAAGTCATGTGGATCTTGAGAAAATAGGTCAGTGTCCTCATCTGAAGTGGAAGGTCGAGTTAAGATGATTCGAGGTATCTAAGGGAGAATATGAAAAGTTGTTGACAAAAGAGATATGTGTAATTTTTAAATAAGAAAACATAAAAATTGATTTGAATGACAAGAAAAAACATAAAGCATGTGAATAACAGAGCTAATGCAATTAAAAGGTGTGACTGAGATATAAATGTTGAGATCGAGACAAAAGATTGAAACAGCAGACTGGAAAATGAAAAGTTGTCCAATAAGCTGTGGTAGACTATCTATAAAAGTATGAAGTCATTTTTTGGCCTTGTTTGAAATTGGAACAGTAATTCTCTATGACAATTCCTATTACTTTATGTTTCATATGACCTTAAAGGTTGCAGGAGAAAAAGATTACCTGAATAGGAAAAGGGCCACTTTGAAATTGATATTACTTCTTTGGTCTATAAAATAGAAACAGAACATAAGGATGCCCTGTTCCAAAACAATTTTTTTCTCCTAACTATGCTCTTCAACTGATCCTGAAGTGAAATCACTTGCAAAATGGTTTAATCAAAATGCCGAAATGCTAATTGATGAATGTGTTATTTGCAAGCATCATTCAGTAAGTAGATTTCATCTATGTGAAATTTTTGCTAATTTTATGTTATGAAATACAGATGAGAAGCAAAAGAAGCCAGAGGGCAGACATTCCAATTCCTGCCAACAAGCCTCTGAGTTTAGCTACTCTCATTATTATATATTGCCAAAGCTCCTCCTTAAGATGAAAAATTCGTTGCCCTAAAAGCCCAAGTTGATAATTTCAAAATTGAAAGAAAAAATAAAAACCATAAAATTTCATTCAGAAAGTGGCCAACATACACCAACTTTACTAAATTTATAATTTAATTTATTAAGACTTTGTGCATAAAAGATCACATATTCCAGAGCAGAATGAGATTTTTGAAATCATTCAATCTAACTATTTGCTTTTAGGAGTGAGGAAACTCAACACTTGCCCTAGCCCTTTCAGGGAAAATACAAAAGGGTTTGAAATTAGCAACTCTCTATATAAACTGTGACCCTATAATTCCATGAGCTCAAATAGTATATTCTTTTCTACATAACACCAGTGAAGTCTTTCATAACAGCAGTCAGAAATCACAATCTCAGGAGTGGAAAGTGCAAGCTATGTTAAGACAGCTGGTCTACTTGATCTCCTAATTGATCTCCCTGTATCATCTCTCCCCAATCCAGACCATCCTCAAGGACACTCTCAAGGTCTCTCTTAAGAATTTTAGAATTAATTGTATAGCATGGGAGACACTGAAACAAGACTGCCCTACATGACAGGCCCTCTTAAGAGAAAGTGCTATGTTCTTAGGATTAAAACAATTGAATTAGTTCAAAAGAAACATGAGATGTGCAAAATTAGAGAAGCCACCCCAAATGTTCATGGGGACTACTTGTGTCCAACCTATGGCAGAACATTCCAATCACATATTAGTCTGATCAGCCCATTTCTTATTTCTAACATAGTGATGTGGAGAACAAAGGGCAACAACCATCACTAAAGGGATTTCCCTTAGCAACAGTTCTGACCCTCTGAACACATTCCTACATACAATGGCTCTCTCTTACCCTCTAGAATACAATGTAGACACTTCTGTTTAGTTTTAAAGTCCTTTCACCAGCCCAACCCCAATTATCTTTCCAGTCACATTATACATTACTTTCCCTCTTGCACTCTCCAATCCAAACTGGTCTTCCTTTGTTCTTTATATACAACATTCAATTTCCCATCTCCTTATCTTTGCACCAGCCATTCCTCACACCAGGAATGTATTCCCTCTTGATTTTTGCCTCATAAAGTCCTTTTTCTTTCAAAAAAACAAAACAAAACAAAACAACTTAATGTCTACTGGCAAAGTAAATTGGAAGTTTATTTGACAACAATTTTGTAGGAAACTTCTACAAGTGACCTGAGCTCAGGAGAACAGTCCTGAGCCACAGGACTACAGCAGATGTTTCTAGAGGAAGGGAGATATCTACTTTTTCCCTTTGTATCTTTTATCTGTAAGATCTGCCTATCAAAGGGAACTGCCCTCTTGGATTTTGACAGTTTGTCAACTTATGGGTTGTTCTAGTTCCTTGTAAGAAAAAAATAGGAATAGAGTAAGAGTCAAGTAATTATTCCTCTTCTCTGTCACCCATAATCATCATCCTATTCACCCAAGCAGCAGTCCTCTCTCTTCCGTGGTCTCCCTCATGCCCCCAAACATGGCTAAATAAGACAGTTTGACTATCCAGGATATGTATTGACACTTGTATTCATTCTGTGTTTTATTGTTCCAGGCCCTTTTTTACAGGACCATGTTTCTCTTCTTTGTTTATCCACAGGCACTTGCCTTTTCTTCCACCTTCTTATACACATCTTTTTATCAAGGGTTCATAATTTGAGTTCCCTCTGGAACTACATGAGTCTTTTTAAGCAGTTCCCCTTTTCTTCTAATTGGAATGACCTTTCTTTTTGTCTTCCATTCCTGAATGGAAAAAAGCTTTCAATCTTTCTTGAATTTATCTCACTAAAGAATTTTAAGCTTGTGGGAGCCTTTCTTATCTTTGCCCTGAACACATTGAAAATTTTAAATACATGTTATACAATGCCAGGCTTTCATTTATCAAAATCTCTGAAGGTAGAGCCAAGATGGCAGGACAAAGGCAGCAACCCAACCAAAATCTCCCAACATTTAAAATAATTCCTCAAATCAATTTTTGGTGTAGCAGAACCAACAATAGGTCAGAGTAAGACATTCTTCCAATCGAAGACAATTTAGGAGGTTGGCAGGAAAGATCTGTGACACTGGGATGACTGCCAACTTAGAATGAGCATAGCTGCAAGACTAGCAGTGCCTTGGGGGCAACCATGACAGCAGCTTCAGGAGCTCTCATCCCAGAGATGGTAAGAGAACTGAACAATTGGTCAGAAAAAGATTTTAAGAAGACTCTTTGCTCACACTGGGTGCAGCTGGCACTAATTGACAATTCTATTGCCTTAAGCAGTTCTGGGTCACTGTTCCAAGGTGGAGGAGAGTGCTTGTAGTGTGGTCACAAAGGAACAGGGGTCCTAGTCCCAGTTCCAAATCCAAAAGGAACATTAGGGCTGGCAACTTCAGGAGAATAGAGATCCTTCCTGGAAAAGGACAAGAGCACAAAGGAGAGCTGTGACCACACCCCTCCCAGGATAACATCATCTTAGAAGCACCAAAAACTTAGAGACCCCAGCACTAACCCTAATAACAGTAGCATAAAATAGCCTGAAGCTTGGAACAGATCCTATTCACCCTGAAGTGAGTAGAGCCCAACTGAAACATAAAATTCAAAATCAAGAAATAGGCTGAAAAGTGAATGAACAACACAAAAAGAACTTGAATATAAAAACTACTACAGTGATGGAGAAGATCAAGAAACAGCTTAGTAAAAGAGGCACAAAAATATACTAAAGAAAAAAAAACACTTTAAAAATCAGCATTTGCCTAACGGTAAAAAAGGTACAAAATTTCATTAAGGAAAAATAAACTCCTTAAAAAGCAGAATTGTAAAAAAAAAAAATTTAAAGAATTTGTCAAACAGAAAAGGAAGTACAAAGGTTCATCGAAGAAAATAATTCTTTAAAAATTAGAGCTAAGAGGGCAGCTAGATGGCGCAGTGGATAGAGCACCAGCCCTGAAGTCAGGGGGGAACTTGAGCTCAAATCTGATCTCAGACACTTAACATTCCCTAGCTGTGTGACCCTGAGCAAGTCACTTAACCTCAATTGCCTCCAAAAAAAAAAAAAAAAATTAGAGCTAAGTGGAAATTAATGACTATGTAAAACATCAGAAAACAATAAAACAAAGTCAAAAATGAAAAAATGAAAGAAAATGTGAACCGCATCATCAGAAAAACAACTGCCCTGGGAAATAGATCAAGAAGAGATAATTTAAGAATTATTAGACTACTAAAAACCATGATCCAAAAAAGAGTTAAGACAACATATTTTAATAAATTATTAAGGAAAATTTCTCTATCTTAGATTCAGAGGGCAATATAGAAATTGAAAAGAAACCAATAGCAGAATGGATTAGAAAATAGAATCCAACAATATGCTGTTTACACTTGAAATAAAAATACATTAGAAATAAAATTAATAAATTATGTTTCAGTTGAAGTTAAAAAAAACAGGAATAGTGATAATTATCTCAGAAAAAGTAAAAACATAAATAGAAGTAATTTTAAAAGACAATAAAAGAAACTACTTTTTGATAAAGAGTGCCATGGATAATGAAGTGATATAAAAATTTATTAGCAAGTTTCTCTAAAAATGCCTCATTTCTCAAATACATAGGGAACTGAGTCAAATTTATAAAAATAAGAGTCATTTTCCAATTGATAAATGCTTAAAGGATATGAACTAGCAGTTTTCAGAAGAAATCAAAGCTACCTATAAGTCACACACAAATGCTCTAAATCACCATTGATTAGAGAAAGCCAATTTAAAATAACTCTGCCTACCACCTATCAGAAATTACACTGTTATCTGTCCTTCATTTTCAAGGAGGACCAATGATTCTTATCAGAAATCACAAATGCTAGAGGAGTGAGGATAAATAGGTATACTAGTGAACTGTAGGTATAGTTGTAAACTGGTTCAACTATTCTGAAGAACAGTTTGCCCAAATTTAACAATGAGCACTCTCTGATCCAGCAATAATATCTCTAGGTCTGTATCCCAAAAACATCAAAGGAGAAGGACATATATGTACAAAAATATTTATAGCAGCCCTTTTTGTGGTAGTAAAGAATAAAAAAAAGGGGGGACACATTAATTGAGAAAGAGCTAAACAAGTTCTGGCATATGATTGTGATAGAGTATCATTATGTTACAAGAAATGATGAAAAAAATAGCACAACTTCTATAAAGTCATGCAATGTGAAGTGAAAAGAACCAAGAAATCATCATGCACAGTAAAAGCAATGTTGTAAGGATGATCAACTGTGAAAAACTTGGCTACTTTAATTAATACAATAATCCAAGACAATTCCAAAGGAATCATGATTTTTAAAAATGCTATTCATCTCCAGAGACATAAACTCTGAGTGTAAACTGAAGTATAATTTTCTTGCTGAATTTGCTTTTTGACTTTTTCTTTGCAATATGGATAATAGAGAAATATGCTTTTCATGATTTCACAGGTATAATTGGTATCATTTTATTTGACTTCTCAGTAGATAGGGGAATGGTGGGAGTGAAAGAGAATTTTCAATTTTAAAAAATTTTTAAAGAATGATAAAAAAAATTAATATTTTTAAACTGTGATGGACTATTGGTCACTTGGCCACAACATTTCTATTGCTTCTTTGTCAACTAGTTTCCCTTGTTAGTTATAATCAGTTCTACACTTATAGTCCCTCAGAACACTTTCTCTACTTTTTGAAGAATGAAATTTAAATTATCATAAATGTTTCTTGACCTGGTGCTTCTATAACTGCTTATCTAAATTGTTGGTGTCAAGCCTTACTCTCTCTCTGGTCCCTTCATTATTTAATGCCTCTTGACCAGCTAAAGAATATGTATTTTCTTTTTATTCATCTGCATTTGAAAACAAATGAAGTCAACCGAGTTCCAATTGTTCAGTGACGAAGAAAGCCATATACATCCAGGGAGAGGCCTGTGGGATCTGAGTGTGGGCCACAACATAACATTTTCACACTTTCTGTTGATGTTGCTTGCATTTTGTTTTCCTTCTCAGGTTTTTTTTTTCTTGTACAGCAAGATAACTGAATAAATATGTATACATATATTCAATTTGTCATGTATTTTAACATAATTAACATGTATTAGACTACCTGTCATCTAGGGGAGAGAAAAATTTGGAACAGAAAGCTTTGCAATGTTGAAAAATTACCCATGCATATGTTTTGCAAATAAAAAGCTTTACTAAAAAAAAAAAAAAAGAAAGAAAGAAAGAAAACAAATGAAGATAAATGGGACTAATCTAGGTAAAACAGGAAGTCTTTTAAGTTTATCAAGTATGGGTCAAAGATCTGGAGCTAAAAGGGACCTTCGTCATTTAGTTCAAACCCTAACCTCTCCTTTTACAAATGAAGAAACCAAGATTCAAGGAATAAAATGATTTGCATAATATCACATAGGTAATAAGTTGGTAGAGTCAGGATTTTAATGCAGGCTCTCTGATTTCTAATTCAGTGTTCTTTCCATTATTCCAAGATGCCCACCAGCCTTCCTGTTCTGCTCCCTTCACCCAATATGTGGCACCTCTTCCTGCCCTGCCAGGCTCTCCATATGGTCCTCTTTTGTATCACTCTCCCACTATAAAAGTAGGGAAGGATTTAATTGAATCACACAACAGATGGCCCTGACCACCAGTGACAAGCTTACCTGTCAGGAATTAAAGAGAGACTGTGCTTACTGACTTCAGGCATGGGACAGGGCCACAACATGCAATTTTGAAGATGATGAAATAGAAGATATAATTTAGGTGAGCAAGCACTAAAAGATTGCTTATACTATGAATGTTAAACTTATGATTGTCTAGTGGAGCTATACTAAAGAATTTCAAAGCATGGTTTTTTTTGCACTTGAAACATTATGGGGATACACTAAAGATGAATGGAGTTTCAGATTAGAAGTAGAAACCAATGTTGGACTAATCTAGAGCTTAGTCCAGTTTTTAGTTCAGAGTAAGCTTTCAACAATGCTTTTTGGCTGATTAAGTATTTGGTTGACTAAGCAAGAAGAGAAAAAAAAAATGCTTCCTTGTATATTCTGTATTTCTCACACCAGACTCCTTTTCTATTTTTGGAAAACAAAATGACCTGGCACTGGAAGATAACAATGTGACACATGAACAGAGATATGAGAGATTAACTAATACTTATTGATAATCCTGTTTTGAGATGCTTTTATTACTTTGGTCAAATATTCTTCTATGTATGTGTTTCTGTTCAGTAGTTTCAGTTCTGTCCAATTCTTCATGATCCCACTTGGGGTTTCTTGGCAGAGATACTAGCCTAGTTTGCCATTTCCTTCTCCAGATCATTTTTTAAATGAATAAACTGAGATAAACAAGGTGGAGTGACTTGCCAGGGTCACACAACAAGTAAGGTCTAAGACCAGATTTTAACACAAGATGTGTCTTCCCAATTTCAGGCCCAGTACCATCTAGCTGCCTTCAATTATGCATGTAAGCTGGAGGAATTAATAAACACATTTGATAAAGAAATAAAGGGGAGAAGTTCTCTTGGTTAGATAGAAACTAAGGCCAAGATATGATTTATTTGATTTGATATTGATTAAATATAAACTTTGGGAGGAAAAACCCTTTATTGACTAATAAAATCAGCATCATCACTATGTGAAGCAATTAAGGCAAGAAAGGCAATCAGCTCTCTGAGCTTGAGAAAAAAAATCAATAAAGAGCAGCAAGGTGGCCCAAATGAAAATGAGCTGGAAAAGGAAATGGGAAAACCACCCAGATATCTCTGCCAAGAAAACCCCAAAAGGGGTCACCAAAAGTTGGACATGACTGAAAGGGCTAAAGAATAGGGTGATAGACTCTGACCCTAAAGTCAGGAAAAGCTGAATTTAGACACTTAACTAGCTGTGTGGTGCTGATCAGGTCCCTTAACCTATCTGCTTCAGTTTCCTCAACTGTAAGTAATAATAGCACCTACCTCCCAGGTAATTATAAACATCAAATAAGATAATGTTTATTAAGGTGTCTGGCAAATAATAAGCACATTATAAATTATTGTTACTTCCATTAGACATTTTTAAAGATTATTATTGTTTTTGCTCACATATAACCTCCTGTACATATTTTTAATTCTTAGCTGCCATGGAGAGAATCACAAACACCTGAAAAATATTTCCTAAAAAACAACCCTCATAGAGAAAAGAATTGGGACTCCTTTGCAGTTTCTTAATAAAGACTTAGAACATCTGGGTAAAACATCTTGTGAAAAAGACTGAGACCTAATTGAAGCTTTATCTCAAAATGAGAACATTCTCAATGGGCCTTTCAAAATCCTAAGCAGTGACACTCAGGATGTAAATAAATATTTGAGAACAAGTCGAAACCCTCTACACATTGTCCTGATTATCTCCATGTTGTTTAGAAGGACCATTAGCAGCCTGCATCTGAGGGAACAGATAAAAAGAATTTTTTTTTAATTCACCAAAATGTGAAGAAGAGAAAATGAACAGTAATGCATGAATTAAGTATTTCTGTTGTGGTTTTTTGTTGTTGTTTTTAAAGGCAGTTGAAACGTAATATGGGATTAAATAGAACAAAGATCCCTAACTGAAGTACTATGAGGTTGGAGAAGAAAAAGGGAGAATAGAGTGAGAGTACAGAATCTAGCAAAAACTATTAGAGAGCCATGAGCAAATAAAGACAATTATTTTTTTAAAAACTCTTCTATAGGAAACAGGGACAAAATGTAGGCAGAAAATGAATAAATGGACAAATGAAAAGAACAGAAAATTGAAACTATGAACAATAATAGCTGTAATAGCCTGCGCTTATATAGAACTTTAGGGTTTGCAAAAACATTTTATAAACACTACCTCATTTGATCCCCACAAGAACCTTGGGAAGTAGTTTCCATTATTATCATCTTCATTTTGCAGGAAGACAGAAGATAAGTAACTTGCCCAGAATTTATATGTTTAGTGAATGACTGACACAGGATTCAAACCAATTTCTTTCTGACTCCAAGTTCCATCATTCTATGAACCTAGCAGCAGCAAAGAAATGGTGAAGAGAGGAATCAAGTCCTCATAAGAGTCAAGAAAAAAAGAAAAAATGTGGAATTTCCTATAGTCAGCACCAATTGGAATGGATTGCCCTCTGAATTTATAGTACAAAGTAAAAGAGTACTGCACTAAGGCACTCTTGTAAAATCACTCATTTAAATACTAATACAATAAATTCAGTTTATGAGACGTTGGAGGAAAACCTAATACTTAACAAGGGGAAATGTGCACACAAGCAATTTGAAGGTACCTAAAGGACCTGTCTCTGTCTCTGTTTTTCTTTTTGTCTCTATCTCCTTCTACTAATATCTCTCTGCCTTCCTTCTCTCTTCTTTTCCTTTCTCTCTCCCCTTTCTTCTCTGTATCTCTCTCTCTCTCTCTCTCTCTCTCTCTCTCTCTCTCTCTTTGTCATATTTTTAGCCTCTGTTGAACAGATTAGAACTCAAGATTCTTGTAACTTGAAAAGAATTCTCATTTGTCACCTTATAGGAAAAGGTTTGGCAGTAATGATGGAGAGCTGGCCTCTGAATCAGAAAGACCTCTGGCTCTCTGCTTCTGAAAGCAATTTATTCAATCTCTCAGTATCTCCCAAGCAACAGCCAAAGACTCTAAATTGTAAAGCAGGTGCCAGCTTTCATTGGTAGAGAGATTTCCTCATTGGGAATTCTCTCCACAGATAAAATAATACGATCAAAAAAAAATCATTGGAAAAGTACTCTAGAGTAGGGAAAAGAAAGCTGGACTTGAAATCAGAAGAACGAGGTATGTGCCCTGGCTCTAAAAAATGTTTAAATATGTAAACTTTGGCAAAACACTCCTGCCTCAGATCCTCAGTTTCCTTATTTGTATGTAACTTTTATCCCAAGGTTCCTTGGTACGGGATTCTCTCCTCATTGGTGAAGATAAATGCCTTGTCCTGTTGAAGAGCAGGGTAGAGTTGTTCCCCTACACAGGGCAGGGCATTCATTTCCACCAATAAGGAGATAACCCCATATCAACTGACCTTGGGTCCTAAACACAAAAGCACAAAGCTGCCTCCTGTCCTCCTTCTACCTATCGACCTCTCAAAGTTGTTCTGAAGCAATAATGAGATCATACACCACTATTTTCCTTTTGGTTATATTTTTCACTTTAGAATTATAGAATGCTACAGTCTAAAGAATTAAAGGAAATGGAGTTGTACATGATTGATATAAGTAAATTGTAATATATTACCAACAAGTCATTGAGCAAGAGAGGTATAAAGAATCAGAAAGATGTTTTACTTGGAAAAGGTGGTTCAGTTATGTGGCTAGCTAGAGCAAAAGATCTCTAACTGATAGACAACCTGACTACTTCTTGGAACCTAAATAATTTCAAGAGACTTAAAGGAAGGTCCCCAGCACATTGAATGGACCCCCTTTGCAGGATTTACAGGAGAATATGAACATGAATTGTACCAGGTGAGAAGGTGAATGTCTCTGGGTGTGTCATGAAATCATCAGCCCCCTTTCCCAGCTGCCCCTCTGACTGTGGAAATACAGAGCAGTCTTCTCCATGGTGAGTTCTGGAGAAGTAAAACAAGAAGGAAAAAGGAAGAAAAGAAGCAGAGGAATGCCCAGGCCTAGGGAATGAGTCCAGACTCCTGTCCAGGAAGCCTTCTTTGTTTCCAATTTAAACATCCAATATGCTGTGATTATACCCAGAGAAAAAAAACTGGTATGTGAGAAAAAAAATTGAAAAACACAGGAGTATACTATAACCTTAATTACAGTAATACTGTTACATTACTTCCCAGTCCTAGAAACAATTAACTCCCACTGATAATCAATTTTCTTAAAGACAATTGTTCTCATTAAAATTTCCAGAACTCAAATATATGCTTTTGATAACACACTCAAATACATATTTCTGTATCTTAAAATATGATGTTTTCTTCTCTGACAGGTTCTTTCAATAAGAAACCTGATTAAGAACAACATACTCTCCAGACCTCCATGTCTGTGTCTCCCTGTCTTTCTGTCTCTCTTTCTCTCTCTATACACATACTCTCCCTATCTCTCTTGCCCACCCCCTTTCTCTTACTGTCTTTAATTCTCTTTTGCTCTCTCATACACTCTTTAATTCTTTCTAGCTCTCTCTGTCTTTCTGTCTCTCTCTGTGTCTGTCTCTGTCTGTCTGTCTGTCTCTTTCACAACACAAACACACACACACTTATTCCCTGTGCTACCTAAATATTGTATTGAAACTAATTCTAAACATTCTTTGTACTGTATCACTGAGGCCTTAGAAGTATAAATCTGGCAGTCAAATTCAAATTATTCACTGTGGCCAGTCTCAGGCCTGGAGAATAAATGATGAAACACATTTTCCTCTATATGAAGGAGAGATGGAAAAAATATGAGAATAATGTGTAATGTGTAATACACTATGAGTATGAGCTCTTTTCTGGTCCTATTATGTGTTGTCTTCTAAGTTAACTTCTTGAAAGCAGAGACAGTCTTATTTTTCTATTTCTAAACCCAATTCTTAGAATTCTACAAATTTTTTTGTTTATTCATTCAATTTTGCTTGATTTTTTTTTTGTTTTGATTGTTATACGAGTGGCTTAAATGGGAGTGGGATTGTATTGGGATATAATCATTTGCAATGGGAAATATAAATAATAAAAACCATTAACAAATATCACTACATATATAATAACATTTTAATCATTAAAGCCAGAAATTACTCGACTCCCACAGATTTCCCCCTTTTGTATTGCTGTTTTCCTGTCTCTTAACCCAGCTTATTTCTTTCTAACTAATTACAAACTATTCTCTCAATATGTTAAGTGACTGAAATGTCTTCTAGATAGTCCTAACCATATCCAACAACAGCAGCATCAATGAATGTCTCCAGTGCCAAGCCAGTACTAAGTGAATAGGCAAACTATTGTGGTCACAGAGCAGAGATGTATATATGAGCATAGTATTTCAATAATCCAGAGCACAAAGGATTATTGTAATGCCAAACTCAGGACACAGACTGTTTCCTGGGTCTTAGCTCTGAGAAACAGGGTATCTCCAAAATTTTTTGACTAGATAGATAGATGACAAATGGATGGATGAGTAAATAGGTAGCTATAAGCATATGTACACATATAGATTAGTATATATAATGTATATATAATATTATATTGTATATATACAATGTGATATTGTATATATAATAAATGTAAAATATACATTTATTGGTCAAAAATGCACAGTCATCCACTGAAGCACACATCCTTCTTCCTAAATTCACAAATGTATAGGACATCACTCTAAGCTTGTAAGCACATCATACTTGACTCTTCCCTTTCCTTTATCCCATATATGCCATCATTCATCACATCTTAAAGTTTCTACCTCAATAATATTTCTCCTTTTTCATTTCTCCCTCTTCTCACAGAGCCCCTACTTTAGTTCAGGATCTGATCACTTCTCTATTAAACCATTTCAGTGTTCTCCTAATTGATCTCCATTGATTTAAATCTTTCCTCACTACAACCCATCCTCCACACAGCTGACAAAGAAATTTTTCTCAAGTGCAGATCTGACCACATCACCCTCTTACTTAATAAATTCCAATGGTTCCCGATTGCCTCTAGGATCAATTATAAATCCTTAGACTTCAAGATCCTCCAGAAAAGAGATTGTTTTTGCCTGAATTTTTTTTGTTGTTGTTTGTTTTGTTTTGTTGTTTTTCATCCCTAATATGTAGCATAGTGCCTAGCATGTAGCAGATGATTAACAGATGCTTAGTTGAGTATTTAGCTTTTAAAGACCTTCATAAATGTGGCAGGTTAAAATGACATTGAGACAAATTGGGCAAATTAACAATTTATTAACAGTGACATGTATAACAATAAATAGCTCAAACTATGCCCTCAATGGCTCAGTGACTCTGAAGGAATTGAAAAGACCATATTTATTGAGACCTCCAAGAAGGAGGGAGTTGGTCACAGGGTAGTAGAAAAAGCCTTACAAGCAGCTGCAGTTGTAGAAAATGGGCTGGTCTTTGGGTATAGCTGATCAAGCCTCTCTCTGACAACTAAAGTATGCCCTTTACTTTATGGTACTCAGCTTGCCTCTAGTCATCAGGACCCCTCACACTCCCCTCCATTCCCATTCACGCCCTTTGTCTCCTCCTTGGAGACTGAGTCACCCCTAATTAGTTACAAACTAATGTGCTCAGTACCTATTCATAGTGAATGAATTATATTAAGCACTTGATAAATAGTTATGGATTGATTGATTAAGCATGCAAGATTTTTTTTTGCCAATGGAGCAAATAAATGTAGTCTAAGTGTCAGCTTCTTAAACTGTGGTTCATGACCCTATATGGGTTTTCTTAACTGAATGTGGGAATTACAACATCATGATTTATTATTAGTAAATGTTTGATTTGTGCTCTAATTTCTCAGATAAAAAGTAGTCATGGAAAAAGATTAAGAAACCCTGGTCTAAGTTATAGTTTTATAAGGTATTTAAGCTTGAAGAAACCTTATTAGTCATTTGTTGCACCCTCACCTTTTAAAAAAAAAAGTGAGGAAAATGAAATAGAGAAAAATTTGAAGCCTAGATCAAAATCATATTGTAAATTAGAGATGGAGTCAGGATGGGAACCCTGCTCTTCATAAGCCAGAGTGCAGTTTCTTTTTGTATCATTACATTGTCTGGGTGCCTCTTGTCAATTCTATGAATTACACATTTTATTTTGCTAGTCAGTCAACAAGCATTTATTAATCACCTACTATGTACCAGATATCGATCTAAGTTTAGGGAAATAAAAGCAAAAGACAATCACTGTCCTTAGTGTTCTATAGGAAGACTATATATAAAGGAAGCTAAAATGAGGTACCCAACATGGGGGAGATAAAAAAGGGATGAAATGATGGAGAAATCCAGAGGAGTATTAATTATGGGAAATGAAAAGATGTTTGACCTAGGTGCCCACAAAATAAGTTCTGGAAGGATTTCTCCTCTTTCTAATTAGAGAGAAGGGCCCCAGGGGTAGAGAGTACTTCCCAGCATAAATTCCAGGGTTGAAGTGATTTTTCCAAGATGAAATTCTTGGAACATAATAGAGAAGAGCATCCAAGTAGGAAATTAAGGAACAAGTGATCCACTTTTGGGGGAACCCCTAAAGTTGTCACTGCCAAGGAATCTCCCTTTAATGCTAGGAAATTCTAAATTCATGCTGCCTAGGGAATTCATCCTCTCCACAGGAGGGTCGGGGGGAAAGGACATTATCTATGTACTCTCCTCCTGAGCCCTATGAGTAAACATATAGATGTTCCTGGTGTGTATAAGCTGATGCAGAATTCTTGATATTCCACCACTGTTAAGATGTTGCTGCCATCTCTTGGATAAGAAAAGCCTATTCTAAGTTCTCAGATCTTTGACCTCTACACAGAAAGGATGAGTCCCTAAGACCTAATAATCCTTTATTATAATATTATGATATATATATGTACATAATGTATAATATTATAATAAAGCCTTTATTCTCTTAACAAGATTCCAGAAGGCCTGCCCTAAGATACAGAGGAAGTGGTGCCTTCTAAAGCCCCAGACAAAAGTTCCTTGATCAACCATCTCTTCTTATATTAAACATATCTTTTTTCTTTCTTTATGCCTATGTAAAGACCTGAACAAATCATCTTTCTAGTAGGACTATCAGGAGCAATTATATCATCCACAGGGAAACAAGGCATTTTGCCTTTACAATGGAACTTGGTATTTAAGTAGTGAAGACTAGCTCTTGGAGGAGGTGAGAATTTGTGTGTGAGGTATGATTTGAAATCCCTATAAACAGCCTTTTCCCCCAGTGTTCTGAGAAGTCAGGAAAAAACAGCATAGATCTGCTAGACTATGAAACTGGCCAATAATCCCCCAAATCAAAGGAATTCATCCTATTTGTTTTGTGGAGATCTCCACCCTAATCATAGGAGTATCGTGGAACCATAGATTTAGAATTGGGAGGGATCTCTAAGGTCATCTAGTCCAAAGCTTCTTAAAATGTGAGTCACAACCCCATATTCACGTAACTGAATGTGGGGTCATGAAATGTAGTAAAGGGCATCTTCTGCCAAGATTTATTTATATAAAAATAAATGAGAACATCCATTTCATTAATATGTAAGTTTGCTTTTATCTTTAACAAATAGTAAAATTATATGTATACCAAAGAATTATCTTAAAATAAATTTACTAATTTATTATCAGTAAATGTTTTATGTTAATACCTATTTTACATACTTATATACCTGAGGTGGCAGGCAATTTCTCAGGCAAAAAGGAATTACAAGTGGAAAAGTTTAAGAAGCCCTGACCTAGTCCAACCCCCTAATTTTACAGATAAAAAAACTGAGACCAAGAAGTTGAGAAAACTGATTATCATGCCATTTCATCAGCTTTGCTACTCATATCTCATCAATATCCTCCACAGCCTCTGTCTGTCTGACTGGAGGGCTGAATTGGGGAGGGGGGGGGCGGTGTTAGGAGAAATATAAAACAATTCTCAAAGACTCCATTTTAAAAGGGATTAGAGCCCAGACAACTCTTCATTTCCTACTTCTACTACTTTCTCTCTGTTCCCCAATTTTTCAGCTTCCTTTTGTGTTTTGTCTTCCTCCATTAGACTGTAAACTCCTTGAAGAAAGAGATTACTTTTTTTTTTTCTTATTTGTATCTCTAGATATTTATATAGTTCCTGGCAAGTAGTGCTTCTATTGTATTGTGTTGTGTAGTATTTTATTCTGTCATGTTGTGTTGTATTGTCTCTTGCCCAAAGGTCATGTAGATAATAAATTAACAGAGTAAGAATTTGAATAGAGAACCTTGAGTTCCAATCCAGTCCTATTTCTACAGAGCTGTGAGATAAGAGTCTTGGGGAAAATGCACATTAAAGAAACTGTATTTGAATTTGCCCATTTGTTTGCAGATAATAGTTTTATCTATCAGGTTTGGGACCATACTGTGCCTAGAAAACAATTATTAACTTCTATTCAATGGCCTAAAGTCTGGGACATGCTGTAATGCAAAGATTGCCTTAGTATAATCCCACAAACAATGAAGGAAAGACTAGAATAATGTTCTTTATTTTCCATACATTTAAGTGGGAAGAAGATAAATGTGAACTAGAATTCTTCTTGGTATTCAATTCAGCAATCTAAGACAACCTTGGCTTTTAAGTATTTGAAAAATGTTTTTTAGTTTCATAGAATACCAGAGCTAGAAGAGTTGACAGATGTCACCTAACTCAATCTTAATTTAAAGATTAAAAAACTGAAGTCCAGGAGTTAACTGACTGTCCAAGGTCATACAATCTGTCAAAAACATTTGTTAAGCCCCTATTATGTGACAGGAATTGTTAGGCTCTAGGGATACCAAAACATAAATTAAAAAAGAAAAAAAAAAGTCCTGCTCTCAAGTAGCTTATATTCTATAGAGGGAAGCAATATGAAAACATACAACTATATACAAAACAAGTAATAAGTTTTGCAGTGCAATTTATACATATTATCTCAATCCTCAAAACAACACTATGAGATGTATGCTATTATTATCCCCATTTTACAGATAAAGAAACTTAGACTGAAAGAGGTTGCTTAAGGCTACATAACTGGTGTGAATCTAAATTTGAGCTGAGGTGTCCCTGACTGTAAGCCAAGGGATCTAGTCCAGAAGCATCAAAACACATAGATACCAAAAGGCTCCATGTAGCCTACAACAATCACAAGTGCAGCCGGACCACATCAAAATGTATTTAGAAAATATTTAACAAGGTAAAAAAAGAAAATGCTAAAAAACACAGAAAATGTTAATATCTGATTTTCTAAGGCAATATGTGACTACCAAAGATTTTTGCGCATAATTTAGTGACCCCCATTCCCATTTGAGTTTGGTACCACTGCTCTAGCCACAAGAAAACACAAAATCTGTAAAATAAATAGATAGAAAGATAGATAAATAAATGAATGAACACAAAGTCATCATTTTTATTTCCTTGAGAAGAAGTACACTAGTGGCTGGGTGTTTCAGGAAAGACACCATGCACAAAGGGCTGGCACTTAAAAAAATATTGATTGATTTGAATTAAGCTTTGAAGGGGCAGCTAGGTGGTACAGTGGATAGAGTGCCAATTCTGGAATCAGGAAGATTCATCTTCTTAAATTCAAATCCATCCTCAAATACTTACTAACTCTGTTACCCTGAGCAAGTCACCTAACCCTGTCTGCCTCAGTTTCCCCATCTTAAAATAATCAGGAGAAAGAAAAGGTAAACTTATCTAATATCTTTGCCTATAACAACAGGAAAAGAGTGCACAATAGAAGTAGGATAAAAGATAAAAAATCATGGGTAAGGAACAGCAAAAAAAAAAAAAAAAAAAAAAAACCAGCAGCAGAACTGAGGCTAGAACCTTATCTAATGAATCCTATTTCTGTGTTCCTTCCACTATACCAAGATAGGGAAACAGCCAGCTCCACAATGTCCGCATTGTCTAATGAAAAACAACTCAAGTAGCTGATGTGCATAATCACCCTTCTTCAATCCAGCTGTTACCCGTGATTTTCTTTCCCTCTCTAACATAATCATCTTGATCATCCTACTAAGGGCAGGCACTCTCCTAGGTTGCTATGGGGATTTTCCTGAAGATAATCACTCATGAATACTTCCATGGTTTAACCAGCTGCTAGACTCGGACTGCTGCCTCCATCTTTAGATGCAGCAAGTCCCAGAGGACAAGGAAATGTCTACAATCTAGAGCCACTGAGATCAAGTGTCATCAACAGCTCCAGACTTCCCAAATGGATTAGGGGATTAACATTTAAGGTTGTCCAGAATTTAAACTCTTTAGGGATCTCAAAAAAGGAAAAAATAAGGAGAAAAAAACTCTCAAAAAAATTAGTTGGGGAAAAATAATAACAATACTACTCTGGAAATCAGGAAACCTGAGTTCTAGCTTCATTTCTCCTATCTGTGATTTCATGTCTCCGGCAGATCATCTTCCATCCAGGGATTTATTTTTCCCATTTATAAAATTAAGAAATTAAATTACATTTACCTAGGAGTCCTTCCTACCCTTATAATCCATAATTCTAAGAATGAGATGCATAAGACTTGCTAGGAAACCATCCCAGAGAAGGTTAACAAATGTTAATAATATGTTCCTTGTAGCCCAATCATTTTGCAAAAAAAAATTAGGTCACTTGCTAAATTATGCACAAATGTCTTAAGAATTAGAGATTTTAACCAGCTATAATATCTATATTTTAAATACAATAGGTTGAACAGAGTTAGAGGTGAGAGTATGAAGAATAAACAAGCAAAACATCTTGCATTTAAAGCAATTTTTGATCTGCTAAAGATGGGCATCCAAATAACCATGACTTTTCAAGAGCTCATTCATCAATAATATTAATAATAATAGTACTTTTCTCCCTGAAGGAAGGACATAAGAGAAGATTGCCACTATCCCCACCACTTGGATAAGGCTGACACCTACTGGCTCTTTCTTTCTTTGCTCCCAAATCTTTGAAAAAACTTAACACTTTAATGTTGTAAATATACTTGGTTCCACACCATAAGACATTTTAACAAAAGTATGAGTATGTAGTACATTTAAAGGAACTCTGTTACAAGTAAGATAAAGTAGAATGTCTGCAGATATTAAATTATGAATGATTATTTTAGGTATTCCTAGAGCATGCTCACCAGGTATATACTCACCCACAGCTTCAACTATATTTTTCTACAGAGAAATGCTTGATAGGGCCTCAAACCATATCATTTTCAAATCTGCTCATTATTGATAGCCATTGCTGAAAGTCAGTTATTTGTACATGAATATAAAGGAGCTCAAAAGAGGCAAAAATAATGTGGAAGAATGAAAAAGACAGAAAGAGAGCCAAACCCAAAAAGGCAAACAGTAAAACAGAGCAAGAACTAAGAGAGGGTAAGTTACAGAATAGTTAAAGCACTGAAATTGGAGTTGAGAAGATTTGCATTTAATCCTGGTATAGACATTTTCTTAGCTATGCAACCATAGGCAAGTCACAGAATCATGGAGCTGGAAAGGAATTTAGCGATCAGTGAATCCATTCCCAATTGGAATTTTGCAGATCAGAAAACTTTGACACAGAGAGATTATCATTAGAATGTAAGTTCATTGAGGGCAGGAACCATCTTTGACCTTTTTTATTATCCCCAGTGCTCAGCTTGGTACCTGGATGGTAGTAGGTACTTAATTCATATTCATTAATTGTTTTGTGGATGGATAGATTGATGACCTGCTCAGGATTGCCCAACTAATAATTATCTGAAGCAAATCTGAACTTCAAATTTAGCAACATATCGTCTCTGCAATCTCTTTCAAATCACTGCATTCCAGTTTGTTTGTTTTTTTAACGGTATTATGGAAAGAATTGTGGATGTGGAATCAGAGGGCATTGCATTATGTTGATTGAGCAGCAGCCAGAAGGTGATTTTTTTCTATCAGTGAGGTAGAGAGAGGCTATTCCCTGACAGAGTTGCAGGGCTATGACATGGACAACAGCCCTGGAGGCACTTGTTGCCACAAGTACTTTGTCCTTGCAGGGAGTCCAACGTGATAACAAGGAAAAAAGCAAAGATAAACTCACTTCCACCTTTTTCTATTCAATTACTTTGTTCTTGAAGCAAAAAAAGTCAGCTAAGTGATACAGTGGACAGATCACCAAGCTTGGAGTCAGGAAGATCTGAGTTCAAATCCTAGCTGTGTGACTCTAACCAAGTCACTTATTCAATTTGCCTCAGTTTTCTCATTTGTAAAATGAAAATAATAAAAATAGCTGGTTCCAAGGATTTTTGTAAGGATCAAATGAGATAATAACTGTAAAGTACTTAGCACAGAACCTGGAACATAGTAAGTTCTAAATAATTGTTAACTTTTATCATTAAAAAGTCAGGTGTAGCCCATTCCTATTAAAAACACTGGAGAGTATAGGAATAAATGGGCTTTTCCTTAAAATGATTAGTAGTATCTACTTAAAACCTTCAGCAAGCATCATATGTAATGGAGTCAAACTAGAACCATTCCCAATAAGATCAGGAGTGAAACAAGGCTGCCCACTGTCACCATTACTATTTAATATTGTATTAGAAATGTTAGCTTCAGCAATAAGAGAAGAAAAAGAGATAAAAGGAATCAGAGTAGGTAGTGAAGAAACCAAATTATCACTCTTTGCAGATGACATGATGGTATACTTAGAGAACCCTAGAGACTCAACTAAAAAACTACTAGAAACAATTCACAACTTTAGCAAAGTGGCAGGATACAAAATAAATCCACATAAATCATCAGCATTTTTATATATTACCAATAAAGTTCAGCAGCAAGAGATACAAAAAGAAATTCCATTCAAAATAACTGTTGATAGTATAAAATATTTGGGAATTTATCTGCCAAGGGATAGTCAGGAACTATATGAACTAAATTACAAAACACTTTCCACACAAATCAAATCAGACCTAGTCAATTGGAAAAACTTAAAATGCTCATGGGCAGGACGAGCGAATATAATAAAAATGACAATACTACCCAAACTAATTTACTTATTTAGTGCCATACCAATCAAGCTCCCAAGAAATTATCTTACAGATCTAGAAAAAATAGTAGCAAAGTTCATTTGGAAAAACAAAAGGTCAAGAATTTCAAGGGGATTAATGAAAAAAAAAAGGCTGACGATGGTGGACTTGCTGTACCAGATCTAAAACTATATTATAAAGCAGCGGTCATCAAAACCATTTGGTACTGGCTAAGAAATAGAGTAGTCGATCAGTGGAATAGGATAGAATCACAAGACAAACTAGGCAATAACTATAGCAATTTGGTTTTTGATAAACCCAAAGACCCCAGCTTTTGGGATAAGTATTCACTATTTGACAAAAACTGCTGGGAAAACTGGAAACTAGTGTGGAAGAAATTAGGGCTTGACCCACATCTAACACCACATACCAAGATAAGATCTAAATGGGTTCATGATCTGGATATAAAGAGTGATACTATAAGTAAATTAGAGGAATGTAATATAGTTCACCTCTCAGACCTTTGGAGATGGAATAAATTTATGTCCAAAGAAGAACTGGAACTCTTAATTGAAAACCAGATAGATAACTTTGACTATATTAAGTTAAAAAGTTTTTGTACAAACAAAATCAATGCAGACAAGATTAGGAGGGAAGTAATAAATTGGGAAATCATCTTTACATTCAAGGGTTCTGATAAAGGTCTCATCTCAAAAATATATAGAGAACTGTCTCATATTTATAAAAATTCAAGCCATTCTCCAATCAATAAATGGTCAAAGGATATGAACAGACAATTTTCAGAGGATGAAATTAAAACTATTTATAGTCATATGAAAAGGTGCTCCAAATCACTGTTGATCAGAGAAATGCAAATCAAGACAACCCTGAGGTACCACTTCACACCTGTCAGATTGGCTAAAATGACAGGAAAAGTTAATGATGAATGTTGGAGGGGTTGTGGGAGGGCTGGGACACTGATGCATTGTTGGTGGAGCTGTGAACGGATACAGCCATTCTGGAGAACAATTTGGAGCTATGCTCAAAAAGTTATCAAACTGTGCATACCCTTTGACCCAGCAGCATTTCTATTGGGCTTATATCCCAAAGAAATCATAAAGAAAGGAAAAGGCCCCACATGTGCAAGAATGTTTGTGGCAGCCCTTTTTGTAGTGGCTAGAAACTGGAAATTGAATAGATGCCCTTCAATTGGAGAATGGCTGAATAAATTATGGTATATGAACATTATGGAATATTATTGTTCTGTAAGAAATGACCAGCAAGATGATTTCAGAGAGGCCTGGAGAGACTTACATGAACTGATGCTGAGTGAAATGAGCAGAACCAGGAGATCATTATACATGGCAACAACAGTACTATATGACAATTAATTCTGATGGACATGGCTCTCTTCAACAATGAAATGTTTCAAACCACCTCCAATTGTTCACTGAAGAAAGCCATATACACCCAGAGAGAGGGATGTGAAATGTGGACCACAACATAACATTCTCATACTCCTTGATTGATGTTTGCTTACATTGTGTTTCCTTTATCTGATATATCGTTTGTGTAGATAAGATTTTTCTTGCACAACAATGATAAGTTTGGAAATATGTATACATATATTCGATTTGCCAATATTTTAACATAATTAACATGTAGTGGATATCCTGCCATCTAGGGAAGGGGTGGGGAAGTTGGGGGGAAAAATTTGTAACAGAAAGCTATGTAAGGGTTATTGTTGAAGAATTACCCACACATATGTTATGCAAATAAAATAAAATTAAAAAAAAATAAAAAAAAACTTTTAAAAAAAAAAGTCAGGTGTAGAACTAGAAATTCATGGAGTATTCAACAATTGGGAAATAGATGAGCAAATTATAGTATTTTAATGTGTAGAATACTACTGTGCCATTAAAAATATTTATGAAAAGAATGGCTTCAGTAAATCCTGGGAAGACTTATATGAACTGATGCAGAATGAAATAAGAAAAACCAGGAGAACAATTTATACAAGAAAAGAGTAAAGGTAGACAATTTTGAAAGATTTAAGATCTCTGATCATTTCAATGACCAAGAACAATGCCAAGAAACAAAAATGAAATATGTTAGCCACCTCCTGAAAGAATGGTCATGCGGAATGAGGCAAACAATATGAAGTGTGAGTTCAAATAATGTAACTTTTAAAGGATTCATTATTCACATTAATTGGGATTTAGCAATACAGTTTTAGACATAGGCATTTGTTTAATTTAATGATTCCTATTTCCAACAAAGGGATTGTTTTTCTTCTTTTTTTTTAAGTGGGAAGAGTAAGGAGACTGATTTTTTTTTTTTTTTGCTTTTTTAAATTTTTTGTTATACAAGATAATTCAGTGGGAAGGAGGAAAGGGAAGGGATTCATTGAAAAATGCAGGTTAAAAAAAAAAGCAAAATACATCAATTTTTTTTAAAGAGTAAAGATAAGCCAATAGAGCTTAAAGAATCTGTTGGCTGAATTATTTCACTTAGCAAGTCAGTCTCATAAACCAGCTATCTTGTCTTTGAAAGGTCCCATAGCAATGGCAGCAGTCATCCACTATTATTACATCAGCTCTTTCCCCCATCCAAAGAGTCTAAACTAACACTTCAGTTAAAGAAGATTTGATACATTAGAGAAACATTAAGAAGCCAAAAATTTAGTTTAAAAGGAGACTTCATGGAGTAAGAAGAGATTGACAGTTTTGTATTCTTATAACTGGCTTCATAGCAACAAAGTTATTGCTGTCCTGTTCTGATATCTATAGTTCACAAGCTCATTTCCCCAGAAGCAACCCAATGCCTGATAATAGGATTAAGTTGCCTCATCTGAAAGAGTTCATAGAATATCAGGTTTGACTCTACTTATTAGAGTGAATAAAAATCCTTTTTAAACTGGTCTGTCAGAGAGCCAGGCCCCTAGGACTGTGAATAAAACCATAAGGGTATAGCAATGCCTTGCTAAAATGTTTTTGAATCTCACTGTTTAAGAATTCTCACTTGTAAGACCTAGCATGGAATGCTGTTGCTGTTTTTATTGTTATTGAAAGAATAAGGCTGATGATTTTGAACACTCTTGTCTCACTTAAATCCAATTTACTTGCAAGTCAAGATGTCACCTCTTGATGTCATTGATCCTCTTTGAGAATGAAAGACAAACAACAATATATGAGTGGTAGTGGCTGTCCCAGTGGGGACTCAACTGACCAGCTGGGTAGTATTTCCTCCTTCCTTTCTTCCCTCCTTCTTTCCTTCCTTTATCTCTGTCCATATAGGGAATCATATACTTAGATGTGGGTGCTCTGCCCAAAGGAATATAAATTTTGATCACTGAAACTTCACAAGATATCCTGGGGTTTGGGCATGGAATAACCTTTTAAGGGATGAACAAGGTCTTGAATGAGAGATGGTCCAAGAAATAGGCAAACTTTCAAAGGGAGCTTTGCCAACCCAGCCCTTCACAGAGGAAGTATCAGAGTTCTAATCAATGAAAATTGAATTGCATGTATCATGGATAATAATTAATAATAATAGCTATCATTTACATAATATTTTAAGGTTTGCAAAGCACTTGGTAAATTTCATTTTATCCTCACAACAATGCTTGGAGGTAGATGCTATTACTATTCCCATTTTATAAGATAAGGAAACTGAGACAGACCAAAGCCAAGTGAGTAGCCTAAGATCATACAGCTAGCTAAAATGTGAGTTTAGATTTTAACTCAGATCTACCTACCTCCAAAACCAGTTCTCTATCTAATTACCTCATAGACTTAAAGTCCAAACCCCTCATTTTACAAATGAAAAAAAATTGAGACACAGATTTAGTGACTTGTTCAATGTCATCCAGGCTAAGTGCCCAAGGCAGAATTTGAACATTCTAGAATTAATACTCTACCACAGAATAGAAATGTTCAACATTCATAATTTACTTTTTGTCTCTCCAAGTATATTTAAGCATATTCTAAGATGATCTATCTTTTGGACAGGAGTTTTACTGAGTTTGGATAATTATTCCCTGGTCACAGTGGAAAGTATGCTGGCTCTGAAGTCAGAGGTCTAGATTTTCAAATTCACCTCCTCCACTTTGTACTCATATGACCTTGAGCTAGCTTCCCCTCTGGTTTCCTCCTCTGGAATATGAAAGAGTTGCCCAAAAACCTGGGCATGGAGATGAGTTGAGAAAAATGTACTTCCTTCCATTCTTTGAAGAGGAGGAATATCATTTGTGTGGAATTTCGTATACATTACCAAATTTGATTGAGGTAGTATTTAATTATGCTGAACTACAGGAGTTTTTTTTCCTTTCTTTTTGTTTTTTATGTTATAAAGAACTGTTAAACTAGTTAAAAGGGGACAGAGATATATTGCAAAATGAATGTGGTATAAAAACAGTAAAAATATTTAAATACTTCTCTTGAGAGAGACAGAGACAGAGACAGAAACAGACAGAGACAGAGACAGAGAGGTTTGAACTGAATAACCTTAAAGGTGCCTTCAAGTTTAAAGTGCTGTGATTCTGATCTTATAAATATGTTGCGATTTAACTCAACAAATAACTGTTAGCTAGAGGTCCTTCTTTGTGTCATTTCTGACTTGTTTGAAAAGTCAGTTGACAGGGCAGCTAGGTGGTGCAGTGGATAGAGCACCAGCCCTGAAGTCAGGAGGACCTGAGTTCAAATCTGGTCTCAGACACTTAACATTCCCTAGCTGTGTGACCCTGGGCAAGTCACTTAACCCCAATTGCCTCAGCAAAAAGCAAAAAAAAAAAAAAGAAAAGTCAGTTGACAAGCATTTACTAAGTGCTCATAACATTATGCCAGGTGTTGGCAATAAGGAGACTTCAATAAATTCTTGATCTCAAAGATCATTTTAATGATGGGTTTTGGTAGTGGTACATGCATATTTTAAATCAAACTAAATCAACAAGGATGTATTAAGAACCTATAATGTGTCAGGTACTGTGTTACCTGGTGATGCAAAGAAAAGCAAATATAGTACCAGCCCTCAAAAAGTTTACAATCTAATGTGATTCATTTGATTAAAACTCAAAGCTGATTTATGAGATCTTGTATGAATCAAGAAAAATTTTCTCCTTGGGCTAGCTACTTCAGTATATTTCCTCATCCATCTCATTCCCTCAGTCTTTATATTTGTTTTGTTTGTTTGTTTTGTTTTTGCTTTTTGCTGAGACAATTGAGGTCAAGTGACTTGCCCAAGGTCACACAGCTAGGGAATGTTAAGTGTCTGAGATCAGATTTGAATTCAGGTCTTCCTGACTTCAGGGCTGATGCTCTATCCACTGCACCACCTAGCTGCCCCTTAGTCTTTGTATTTGTGATGGGAGTCCATAGAACAGAGATGACTTTTAATTCCCTCTTTTATGCAGAGTTGAATACTGTTGGGTTTGGATTATTATTCTCCTGGAAGGAGGAATGAAGACCATGCTGGTAGAGAAGAATCATTTAGTGATGGCACTCACAGCTAAGTTTTTCTAACTCCTCAGGGTAACAGCACTCCCCCACACAGTTATACTGAATCTCTTGAAAACCAGACTTGGGAAGCTACTAAGAACTACAACTTCTGAAATGTTTTCATAATCCTCTAGGAAAACAGGCAGTTGGACAATCAGGCTCACCAGGTCTTTTAAGGGAGGGAAGAGGGGTTCTATTTATTTTTTAAAAGACTGAATCCTACTATAATTTAGTAAATTAAAATAAAGGATATTTAGGGGGAAAGTATATTTAATTTGCATTACATTACATTTCACAATATCGAAAGTTAGAGGGAAAGTCATCTAGTCCCACTCCCTCATTTTACAGATGAGGAAACTGAGGCACAAAGAGGTTAGGTGATTTGCCCTCTGATAGTACTAAGAGGCTGTGTTTGAAGCTAAGAACCCTGATTCAAGAACCAGGGCTCTTGCCTCAGTTTTACAGTCTCTCTCATACTAGCTTACCCCTGACTATTCTTCCTTGGCCTCCTCTTCTTTCTGTTCCCTAAGTGAGCCTCAAAGTTTCTACCCACAATCCCCTCATCATCATATTTTCCCCTTTACCTTCTTCCATTATTATCATATTGCAGAAGACTCCCATAACTTTACCCCTCTCTGCCTGATTTCTGCCCTAAGCACCAGTCTTTCATCTTTAATATCCTGGTTTTGCCAGGATGTCCCAATACCATTTAAACTTACCATGTCCCAAAATGAAGTCATTCTTTTCCAATGTCAGTTATTTGAGAGCAGGGCTTGTCAAGCTTTTGAATGTGTATCCCTGGCACTTAGCATAAGGTTTAGCCTATAATACCAGTTCTTTTTCATCCATTCATTCATAATATAATCTAACAAATTAGTATTGTTATTTTTTCTGATCTAAGACTTTCAGTGGTTTCCATTATGGGCAATGAGGTAGCATAATGAATGGAATATTTGGGCTGGAGTCAGACAGATCTGAGTTCAAATGCAGTCTCAGACACTTCCTAATTGTATGACTCTGAGAAAGTAATTTCTAGAAACTTCAGTTTCCTCATCAGTAAAATGGAGATAATGATAGCACCTATCTCTCCCAGGGTTTTTGTAAAGATTAAATGAAATAATAATGGTAAAGCACTCAGCATAGATTACCTGGCATGTAATAAGTATTATATAAATGTTAGTTATTATTAGCATAATAATAATTATTATTGTTATTATTGCCTACAGAATAAAATTATATTTCCAGATATTTAAATAAGATTATTTTGGGGTTTTTTGTATCCTCAGTTCTTAGTATAGTGCCTGAAATATAATAAGTTCTTGTCATGATCAGCATTGTTTATTTATTATTATTATTAAACAGTATTGTTAGCTATTTTATCTAATCAGTAGACACTTATGGAGCAAACAAGCTAAAGCAGCAAGCACTCTGAGAAGAGCATTGCGTGTACAACCAAAACCACCAATTCTAATTAGCCTAGTAAAGACAGTCCAAGATCCAGACTCCTAGAGCCTTGGAAAAAACATGATCCTCCAAACCACTAGTCCTGTTTCTAGCCCAAACCCCATAGTTAATCATTGAGAAAAGCCATGCTGTGAAGGAGCTCAACAATACCAACTTCTGACCAACTGCCACTGATAGGTGGATAAGCTGGAGTCTTGGCAATATCAGCACCCCCTAGTCCTGTTCCCAGAACAGTCCTAGAAAGCAATTCTCAGGAAATTTAGTCTAGCAACTGCTTCTTTGTGAGTCACAGCTACTGAAGACAGAGACATTGCTTAACAAATAGTTTTTCAAGGTACTCCAAATCACTATTGATCAGAGAAATGCAAATTAAGACAACTCTGAGATACCACTACACACCTGTCAGATTGGCTAAAATGTCAGGAAAAGATAATGCTGAATGTTGGAGGGGATGTGGTGAAAACTGGGACACTGATATATTGTTGGTGGAACTGTGAGCAGATCCAACCATTCTGGAGAGCAATTTGGAATTATGGTCAAAAAGTTATCAAACCAGAACTATCTACACCCAGACAGATTACTGTGAGAATTGAATGTGGACCATAACATAGCATTTTCACTCTTTCTGTTGTTGTTTGCTTGCATTTTGTTTTCTTTCTCAGGTTTTCTTCTTTCCTTCTTGATCCATTTTTTTCTTGTGCAGCAAAATAACTGTATAAATATGTATACATATATATTGGATTTAACATATATTTTAACATATTTAATATGTATCAGACTTCCTGCCATCTAGGGGAGGGGTGGGGGAAGGAAAGGAAAATTTGGAACAGAAAGCTTTGCAAGAGTCAATATTGAAAAATTACCCTGTTTTGTAAATAAAAAGCTTTAATAAAAAAAGTTTTTCATTCCTTTATTTAATAAATATTTGTTTCTGGGTCATTGCAAAAAGCTAGACAAGGTAGTTCCAATCTGCATCACACACTGGAAGTTTCCTCTGTCCCTGAAACCTGTCTCTTTGTTTGGATGGTTCTTCCCAGAATATCTACTTACAAGCCATTCCAAGATCAGCCAAGACCAACTTACAATGTAGACTTCTTCTACCAACTTCCCCCTCTAACCAGTTTAGTACCTGCCACATAGTGAAAGCTTAATAAATGTTTGCTGATCTACAGCTTCTTATTTACATTATTCTCCTTTGAATCAATTCTCAGTTTTGAGATAACCTGAAAGTACTTAATTTTCCCTAATTTCATCCTGAAATTCCCATCTTCTATCTCCCATGACTTGAATGGATTTCCTCCAATTCTCTGCCTGTTTAAATCTTCTTCTTCTTTTAAGACCCAACCAATCATCTAAACACCTGCCAAAAGGCACAAGTATGAACATACCCTATGCTTCTCCTGAATTTTCAGTGGCAGAATAATAGGCAAACACTTCCATTTAGCATTTCAAGCTCTTCACAAAGTAATTCTGGCCAATCTCTCCAGATAGTTCTTATAACTCTTATATTTTAGCCAAACTAGCCTACTTCTTTCTCAAATTTAGGGTTCTATTTCTCATTTGCATAAGCTTTCTTCATCCCTGGAATATACTTCCTACTCATTCTAACTTAGAGAATCTCTAGATTCATTCAAGTCTCCAGACTTGAAGAACAGAAGCCTTTCCTTATCCCCTTAGTGTTCTTTTCCTCCTAAAAACCTCTCATATGTCTTTATCACTTTATTTTTTATAAATCTCTTAGTAGAATGTAAACTCCCACAGATCAAGAACTGCTTTTCATTTGAATCTTCCAAGCCTACCACACTGCCATTCACACAGCAGACTGTTAATAAATACTTGTTCAACTAAATTGAATAATCTTTTAATAATTCAAAGTTTCTGGGATTCCTTTGATATGACTATTACCTCCACTAAAATAGTTCATCTATTACAAAAAATATATATTATTTGCTAAATTCACTCAGATGAATCAATATAATTCTCATTTCAATATTGTTTCCACATAGGGACTCTCTTGGATTTTTATTTAACCCAAAGTTGGAGGATGAAGGGAATGGAGAACCACGGCCCTCATAGATAAAATGTCCGATATAAAAGTGACTAAAATCATTGCCAGCTTATTTGAAAGGGTACTAACAGCTACTTTATAGAATCAGACCAGATGGAGGAAATATAATTCAAAGGAAAATCTAGGTTCATCTTTTGTAAAATAGTTACCTAAATCATGTCTTCCCAATGTATGGGGTGCTTATCCAAGGCTTTCTATACATTTTCCATATGGAATCTACTCAATTTCCTAGAGTTCTTCTTCTGGTTCTTTTAACATATTTTTAGCACCATTATAACTCTCAAGCTGTCCATCTGTTATCCTTCATTTTGTTACATAATTACCTACCTCTCTGTTCATGAATGTCCCCAATGATGGCTGTATGCCTCTTCCAAGCAAACCATTGTTAGAATATTGCTGTGGCCTACTTATCCCCACCCTGCATCTGTCTGTAGCCCTTTTGTATTGCCTATAATTTTGATTCATCTGAGGTGGTGACATTCCATGATTCCCAACTATATAGCATCCCTGGAAAAATGTTTGTTCTAAAAAAATAATAATAATTTGGGACTATTGAGAGTGCTGTCCGCTTCCCCAAATTTCAGCTGGAGATCCTCCTCCCATTCAAATTTAGGACACTGTTCTTGGCTGTAGACTGGCCACTCAATTGCTGTGCTGGGAAAAGAACTCAAAGGAGATGTTCTGTGGAGAATGGGTCAACAGCACCAGCTGCATATATGAAAGACACTGTATTTCTGGGCACTGACACATATATCTAATACAAAAATGAGGATTATTTGCTGAATTCACTAAGCATCTTTTTTTTTTTAGTTTTTTTTTTCACTTCAATCAAGTCTGAATGTTATTTCCAAATGAGACTCTCCTGCAAGTGTGTTTTTCTTTAATCCAAAGTTGGTTGTGTAAGGGAGGGAAAAACCTTTTCCTTTAAAGATGAAATATCCAAAGTAAAAGTAACTAAAATCATTTAGTCAGTTTTGTGTGGAAGGATATAATAATGACTATAAGATAGAATCAGACCAATTTGAGGAAATATGGCAAAGGAAGATGTAAGCATGTCTTTTGCAAAATAGTTACCTAAATCCTGTCTACCATCCCAGAAATAAGTTGTGAATATAACTTACTGTCATGACATGATTCATGGATCGGAATGGACTAGAGATAAAGCCATCATTGGAATCTAGGGAGTTCCATGCTGAGACAATGATTTCCTAGAAGAAGAGGGTGAGGGGAAAGCAGGAGTAGAGGAAAAAAGAGAGATGAATATTTTATCAGATAACCTGTTTTATGACCATTATATTACCTCATTCTGATGTTTCAGTAAATCAAAGACACTCAGTGCTCCTCCACTTATCTTATTAAATCAGAATACAAACTCCACAGGTGACAAGATCCAGTAATTCATTTAACAATTACTAAGCACCTATTAGCAATGTACTGAGGGACAGGCACAGAGAAACAATGTTCTGATTAAATCTGAGAGTAGAAAGAGCAGACCATTATTTACTTTGCTGGTGAGCTTTACTGCTAAAGCATTGCCTAGGAAGGTAATAAATCCAAACCTTTTCTCCTCAGTCCCTATGGCCCAAGACAAATTTTCCGAATAAAACTTCCAAGGTGCTTTGATTAAACTAATTTTATTCCGAGACAAGAAATCATAGCATATTTTAAAACAATAACTCATTGCTACTGTCCTTCATAACCTCAAAGATTGAGATGTTTGCTCTAGAGTAGATAGAAGTTGCTTTAGCTGCTGAGGGATAGTTTGAATTGGTTGATTATACAACTTTGGCAGTATCCCTGAGGGCCTGGAAAATTTTACAATTTCTCTGCTAAAAAAAGAAAAATAATTCTCCAAAAATTTTAATAAGTAAGATGTTTGTGGATTCCTGGAGCAGAAGTATTTTCTCACTGAAAAAGAAAGTTCTAGAGGCGTCTTTGTCTCAAGATTACCCACCTGGAAGAGAGACAACTTATTATTAATATCGTCATCTAGCATTTATGTAATGATGTAAAATCTGCAAAGCACTTTAAAAATATTATCTAGTCTTACCTTCAAAACAGCCCTAGAAGGTAATTGCTATTTTTATCTCTATTTTACAGTTGGGTCAACTGAGAGATCTAAAGGTAAGTAATTTGCTCAGATACACATTCCTAGTCCAGTGCTTTTCTTGCCCACTTTCCTACCCCTCTAAGGCAGGCGGGTTGTACCATGAATAGAATGTTGGATTTGGAATCAGGAAGATTCATCTTCCTAAATTAAATCCAGCCTCAGACACTTACTAGCTGTATGACTGTAGCCAAGTCAATTAACCCTGTTTGATTCGCCTACAAAATGAGTTGTGGAAGGAACAAACCACTCCAGTATCTTTGCCAAGAAAATTCCAAAATGGGGTCATGGAGAGTTGTACAAGACAAAAATAAATGAACAACAACAACAAAAAAAATCCTCCTCCTCAATTCTGGGTTCTGAATAAGAAGTTTTATAAATAAGAAAATGAGGAGAGAGTTTTAGGGGGCAGTCTCCTGTCCCACTTATTCCCCTTTCAATCCCATAGTTTTTCCTACTCATTATCAATAATGACATAACTACTGTAGTCCATATCTACATTCCTGGGGATCTGAGTACCTAATTCCATCTCTGATATAGCTTAACTACATTCATCCCATGCCCTTCCATAACACTGCTCCAGCTGTTCTTCTTTTAACTCAGATGTTTCAGTCACCTCAGAAGCTCATAGCAACCCATTTCTCTCCCTCAGTAATATATATCACTTTTGACCATATTCCTATCTTACCAAATTCCTCCTATAATGTTTTTGTCCCTAAAATCATGCAAAACAGGAGAGAATTCTGGGAAGATGGCAGAGTATAGATTGGTAAATTTCAAGCTCTCTAGGTTTCCCTCAAAAATAGAACAAATTAGTGCCTCAGGGTGAATATAGACTGGTGAAAAATCAAAAAAACTTGGGGCATAAGAGGGATCCTCCAGGTACAATCTAAGAAGATCTGAAAAAAGACCTGAGGCAGGGGTTAACCCATGTGAAGTGCAAACCTCAGCTAGCTCCACACAAACACCAAATAGGGGCCCTGGGAGGAGCTGGGTTTGGCTGGAGCCTCAGCAGGAACCACAGCAATTTTCACCTCCTGGACTCTTTGTGGAATCAGGATGGAATCTGAGAAGACTGAGTGAACCTCGGTTGATTAGGAATGCCAGGCCCAACTGTCCTGCAGAGACGCAGCCCTGGGTCAGAAGGAACCAGCACACCTAGTAAGTTCAGAAGCAGTGGGGCAGAGACACTGCTAGCTATGAACATTTGCTGGAGGATGGAGCTCTTGGTTTGCAGTTTCAGGTCAGAGAGGAGTGAAGTGAAGCTTGAGGTGCCATCCCCCCCATTCCATGATTAAAGGTACTTACACTAATACCTCTTATTAAAAAAAAATTAAACAGCAAAGAATAGAAACACTATGGGAACAGGGAAGACTGGGGTACATCTTCAGAGCAGGACACTGAAGTAAAAAAAGTTTCTACCCCAAAGAGTAACATTAAATGGCTCACTGCTCAAAGAGAATTTATAGAAGAACTAAAAAAAATTAAATCAAATGAGAGACTTTGAGGAAAAAAAATTTTAAATAAAAGCCATCCAAGAAAAACAAGATTATGAAAAAAAGTTAACCAACTAGAAAAGGAAATATAGAGGCTCAAAAATGAAAATAATTGAAAATTAGAATTAGGCAAGGGGAAGCCAATGAAGCTATTAGAGACCAAGAAGTAAAATATTATAAAGAATGAAAAAAATAGAACAGAATGTGAAACATAAGAAAAACAACAGATCTGGAGAACAGATCAAGAAGAGAAAATATAAGAATAATTGGACTGCCTGAAAATTGGGACCAAAAAAAGAATCTTGACAAAATAATGCAAGAAATAATCCAAGAAAATTACCCTGATGTGATACAGCATGAAGGGAAAGTAGAAATAGAAAAAATCCACTGATCACCACCTCAACAAGGTCCTTTGTGGAAAACACACAGGACTACAAATTGCCAAATTTCAAAAACTCAGATCAAAGAGAAATGCAAGAAACAAGAAAAAAAAATTTTTCAAATACACTGAAACTATAATTAGAATCGTGCAGGACTTAGCAGCAGCTACAATAAAAGACCATAGTCCTGAAATCATATCTACCGACAATCAAAAGAACTAGACCTGTGCCCAAAAATATCATGTCCAGCAAAATTATCTGTAATACTGAAAAAATGGACATACAATGAACTTGCAGATGTACAGAACTTTCTATCAACCAAACCCAAACATACTTGAAAATTTAACTTATAAGAGCTATTATCAAAGATCAATTTCAAGGAACTTAACATGGACAAATTGTTTAGGTTTTTTTACATGGGAAATGTATGCCATACATTTAAGATTGACATCAACAATAAGGTAGTTTAGCTCAAAAGAAAGATTGAGGCAGAGTTAAGGTAAAAACAGTAAGCATGTTATACAAATGAGGTACAAAGGAAGAATAGACCCAGAGGCAGTAGAAGGGAAAGGAGGACTCATAGTTCTGAAAATTCACATTGGGAATGGGTTAAAAAGGCAATACTACATATATACCATGAAAAGTATAGCACCCTCCACAATCTACAAGGAAATAAAGGGGAAAGGATGGGCAGACGGGGAAGCAAAGGATTAGGGAAGAAGACAAGGGAGGGATCCGTGGGTAGGGGGAGGTTAAGTAAATGGCAAGGCAAGTTAAGGAGCAGAATTAAAGCAAAGTCAAATTAAAGAGGGATAGGAAAGATATAAATGTTTCTAGGTGGAGGTGTGTGTGTGTGTGTGTGTGTATGTACATATCTACATATGTATACATAAATATATCCTTTTTAACTATAGCCTACTTGGAGGAGGGGTTGACAAAAGGGGGAGAAAAGGAAGAAAGTAAAAAAGGTGCATAGCAGAGAACAAAAGAACAATTTACAAGGAAATTTTTTAAAAGATGGATATTCATTATTATTATATATATACATATATACTTCCATGAACTGATAATTTGCTGTTATATATTTTGAATCCTGCCTGATATTCTGCTGGGCACATGACAATGTTTTCTTTTGTTTTGTTTTGTTTTGTTTTGTTTGCCCTTTTATGTTTTTCTGTTTTTCTTATTCTGATTTTTTAATAAGAACAAAAAATAAAATAAAATCATGCAAAACACCTGTACATATAGATGTAAAGATGTCAAACAGGAAGTACTTCTATTACTAAATCTATTCTCATGCATTCTCAAGCTCATGTCCCAGATGCCTTTCTGGGATTTAATTTCTACTAACCTCAAAAGATGAGACTATTTTAAAATTGAACCACTATTGGCCAAATAAATTCTTACAAATATTTTCATCTCCATCATTGTCCATCTAGGTGGTACAGTGTTTAGATTACCAACTCTGGAGTCACAAAGATTCATCTTTGTAGTTCAAATCTGGCTCAGACAAGTCCAAGCAGTGGGATTCTGGGCAAGTTACTTAACCCTGTTTGCCTCAGTTTCTTCATCTAAAAAATGAACAGCATGGTGGAGCTGTGAATGGATCCAGCCATTCTGGACAGCAATTTGGAACCATGCTCAAAAAGTTATCAAACTGTGCATACCCTTTGACCCAGCAGTGTTTCTATTGGGCCTATACCCCAAAGAGATCTTAAAGGAAGGAAAGGGACCCACATGTGCAAGAATGTTTGTGGCAGCCCTTTTAGTAGTGGCTAGAAACTGGAAACTGAATGGATGCCCATCAATTGGAGAATAGCTGAATAAATTATGGTATATGAATGTTATGGAATATTATTGCTCTGTAAGAAACGACCAGCAGGACGATTTCAGAGAGGCCTGGAGAGACTTGCATGAACTGATGCTGAGTGAAATGAGCAGAACCAGGAGATCATTATACACGGCAACAACAACACTATATGACGATCAATTCTGATGGACATGGCTCTCTTCAACAATGAAATGTTTCAAACCACTTCCAATTGTTCACTGAAGAAAGCCATATACACCCAGAGAGAGGGATGTGAAATGTGGACCACAACATAACATTTTCATGCTCTCGATTGATGTTTACTTGCATTGTGTTTCCTTTATCTGATTTTTCTTTCTTGTAGATACGATTTTTCTTGCACAACAATGATAAGTGTGGAAATATGTATACATATATTCGATTTGTCAAGTATTTTAACATAATTAACATGTAGTGGATATCCTGCCATCTAGGGGAGGGGTGGGGAGTTGGGGGGGAAATTTTGTAACAGAAAGCTTTGTAAAGGTTAATGTTGAAGAATTACCCATACATATGTTTTACAAATAAAAAGAAAAAAAAAGAAAAAGAAAAAAAATAAAAAATAAACAGGAGAAGAAAATAGCAAACCACTCCAGTATATTTTCCAAGAAATCCCCAAATGGAGTCCTAAGGAGTTGAGATACAACTGAACAAGACTGGATAATAACTTTGTTTTTACATTCAGTCCATGGGCACTGGAAAACACTCAAAATCCATGGAGTAAGCCATAATTCCGAATCTATGGTAAAACAATATTTCAGAGTTCACCTCCCTTTATTGCCTTTTTTTTTCCTGAGGCAATTGGGGTTAAGTGACTTGCCCAGGGTCACAGAGCTAAGAAGTGTTAAGTGTCTGAGACCTGATTTGAACTCAGGTCTTCCTGACTTTAGGGCTGGTGCTCTATCCACTGCACCATCTAGCTGCCCCCCTTTATTGCCTTTCAAAAGTGACAGTCATTTTTTTTAAACTTTGCCTCAATGCATCAAAAATATAGAAAAGCTACAGAGATGTCTATTTAGTAAGTAAACATGTGTATATAAACACATTTACATATGTGTATATATGTATGTATATATGTGTGAAATGTTTACCACACCAGAAATATATGTGGTTTTGTATTTCTACTTTTAAAGGGCTTTCTATGCTTGTGGAAATAGATATGCATGATGAAATTAAATGAAATAAACATTTTTTGAATCCTAGCACATTAAACACAATAGGTTGGTTTTGTTTAAATCCTGGATCATACTGTCATCTGGTGGTAATCCAAAAAATTACAAGTATTTCCATATACGAACTAGGGACCATCTGAACTAGGACTCTCATTCATTATGCCCACTACAAAAGAAAAAATGCAGTAGGGAGTTATCTAGTCAATGGT
This sequence comes from Myrmecobius fasciatus, assembly GCA_023553655.1. NCBI lineage: Eukaryota > Metazoa > Chordata > Mammalia > Dasyuromorphia > Myrmecobiidae > Myrmecobius > Myrmecobius fasciatus. Next base: position 602,337 of record JAJPUD010000164.1, on the reverse strand, counting down.
TGCTATCTCAATAGATATTGCTTTATATATTATTATAGTACTGAGCTCACTACATTTAAAAATACTCAATATAAAAATCTAGAAGATAATAATTTTTCATCATTCACTCCAAGCACTTAAACAAAGCCTTTTACCTAATCTATGCTTAACAAATGTGGTCCACTTGATTTTTTTTCTTCAAACTTGTAAACTTACTTAATATGGACTTTCATAGATGAAAGTAACCTGAGAATCTCTCTAGCTGAACCTCATTTTGGTTCTTCTTTACAAATATGGAATTGTGCATTTTGTTCTTGTTCTAAAAATAAAGCAAAAATAGATAAATAAGTCTATCCTATAAGGACACTAAGAAAGGCAAATATTATATGAGAAATGCCTTATTTATAATGATTTTTCCAAATAAGTGCTTTTATCATCAACCCCTCCTCAAAAAATATTTCAGTTAACAATTTTTAAAATAGTCAACTTTTTTCTTATTAATAACAGTATTATTATGAAGATTTCTATTACCTAGAACATTACCAGATTCCTAATTCTAATAAGAAAAATTTAGGACTACCTATCATTGCTTCATTCATTCAAAAAAAAATTTTGTTTTCACATTGCTTTTATATCCAAATATATCCTTTCCCCTTACTCACATACTAAACCACATCTTGCAATAGAGAATTTTAAAAAAGAAAAAGAGGGTAAAAAAGCAGTTCAGTGGAACCTATAAACATATAAACCATATCTGACAGTATATTCAATATTCTATACCCATACTCCCCACCCCAAGAAGGGGAAATAGATATTTTTTCAATTCTTTTTTTTCTTTTTTTCTTTTTTTTTTTCTTTTTCTTTTTTTTTTTTTTTTTGCTGAGGCAATTGGGCTTAAGTGACTTGCCCAGGGTCACATAGCTAGGAAGTGTGAAATGTCTGAGACCACATTTGAACTCAAGTTCTTCTGACTTTAAGGCTGGTGCTCTATTCAGTGCACCACCTAGCTGCCCCAGGATCTAGTTTCTTTAAAAAAATATATATATACATATATATACATATATATAATACTTTCTACTAGCAAACAAAGTTTTAGAAGCTATAAAGATTTACTTTTGTAAGGGAAGAACCTAAAAGAGGCAATCAGTCACACACAACCCCACACACACACATAACACACTAATCCCAGATATGTTTGTCAGGTTGATAATACCTCTATTGAATCAATTAATTAATCAAAAGCATTAATCTAATATACATTATGCCTTGTCCTGGGAATCTTCTATTAAATAGCAAGCTAATTTGGAACCCAAAATTTGAGCATCTGACAAAATAGAAGAGAAAACAGTTTCAAACAATCCTAAGACAAATTGTTAGCTTCTTAGAAACGAATTCCAACTTTGTGAACTTCCAATTTTCAGAGGATTTGGACTTCTTTGGCATCTTAGCAGCATTCTGGGGATAGTAGAGGTTTATAGTAGTGACCAATGAGCAAAGAATTGGAAAAGGAGTGCATGTCTATCAAATGGGGAATGGGTGAACAAGTTGTGGTACATGAAAGTAATGGAATAATATTTTTCTATTTAAAAAAATGATGAACAAGCTGATTATAGAAAGGCCCGAAAGAGTTGTATGAACTGATAGTGAGCAGTAACAAGCAGAACCAGGAATACATTGTATGTAATAACAGTAAGAATATAAGATGATCAGCTATGAAAGGCTTGGTTCTTCTCAGTAGTTCAGTGATCCAAAGCAATCCCAATAGATTTTGGACAGAGAATGCCATCTGTGTCCAGAAAAAGAACTAAGGAGGTTGAATATAAATCAACACATAATATGTTCACTTCTTTTTTTCTGATTTTTTATCTCTTGATTTTTCCCTTTTCTCTGATTTTTATCTCCCAACATGATTCATAAAGCAATGTTTATTAAAAAATAAACTTACCACTATTTTAAAAAATAAAATAAATATCCCAATCTCAAAAATAAATAAATAAATGTGTTTCATGTACACAACAACAACAACAACAAGTAGTGACCAATAAAGTTAGGTGATGCAGTGGATAAAGTGCTGAGTCTGGAGTCAGAAGACTCATGTTCAAATTCAAATTCAGCCTCAGATACTTACTAGCAGTGGGACCTTAGACAAAGTCATTTAATTCTGTTTGTCTCAGTTTCCTCACCTATAAAATGAGCCAGAGAAGGAATTTGACAAACCACTCCAGTATCTTTGCCCCCAGCTCATTTTACAGATGAGGCAACTGTGGCAAACAGGATGAAGTGACTTGCCCAGGGTCACACAGTTATGTGTCTGAAACTGAATTTGAACTCAGGAAGATGAGCCTTACTCAGGCTGGTACCCTATCCATTCATCACCTAACTATCCCTCTTTTAGAGAGGGACACAGTAAATAAATAAAAAATATAGGGTGAAAAACTCATACCCTCTTGAGTCAGATTAATGAATCTTCTATAGATTTAGCTATAGTTAAATTGATATTAATTCTTTCTTATAGGAACTAGATGGCACAGTGTTTGAGCACTGAACCTTGGGTCAAGAAGGCCTCAGTTCAAATGTTGTCTCAGATATTTCCTAGCTGTAAGATTTTTCACTTAACTTTGCTTTGGTTCCTCATCAAAAATAAATAAATAAATGCAAGATTTTTTTTTTAAAAAAGGAAATAATAGCACCTACTTCCCAAGGTAAGTATGAAGATCAAATGAGAGAATCATTGAAAAACATTCAGCACAGTGCCTGGTTCATAGTAAGCACTATAAAAATGCTAACTATAATTATTTTAAAATCAAGTACAATATAATTTTGTGGCATACCACATATTATTGCCATATTTAATTTTCATACAGACATGTTCCACATAAGATTACATGATGTTCTGTTGCAGTATACCATAGACACTGTGGGATAGTGCTTAGGAGACTAGTCATGGAGCAAGGAAGATGGATTCAAATCTGGACTATGCCCCATACTGGCTCTGTGACCAATTACTTTATCTCTCAGTACCCCAGGTAACTTTGCAAAATTATAAATTATCAAGCAGGTGCTGACCCACTCTGGTAGAGAGAGTTCACTTATCAACTTTTTTGTATGCCAATAAGATCACAAGCCCAGTTTAAAAACAACCACTGTCAAGTTATAAAATTTTGATTAATATGTTGGCTATCGCCTTATTTTTTTCCCCTTCAACAGCAATTATAATTAAGTGACTTCCCCAGGATTGTACAGCTAATAAATGTCTGAGGCTACACTTGAACGCAGATCCTCTTGATGGGCTAGTGCTCTTATTGCACCACATAGGTGCCCCAATTATCACTTTATAAAATTGCTCTTATGACCTATGTTTTGTGGGACCAATTAATTACAGGAGATAGGCCATGCTTCTTTGGGAACCTTTTCACATCAAATTGATTGTAAATTTCTGGTAGGGAGGGTTCGTGTCACCTTATATGACTCTTTGTGATACTCAGATTATCTTACAAACAGTAGGTACTTTTTTTCATTTCTTCCATTTTCTAGTAACTATCCAAAGACTTCAGACTCAATCATATGTATTCAAGCTGAAAATTGCTCTTGGTAAATAATGTTATTTTTACAGTCTGCAATTCAAGTGGTTCTTTTCACCTAATGCTGTGCTTGAAAAATAATTAGAATAGGCTTTTTAAGATCTCCTTTTGTACCAGATCTAAGACCAATAACCATTTTAAAATTAAATAAATAAAGTATGTGGCTTTTAAGAAACAAATCTCATCCATTTTAAATTCTCTAGAAACAAGATGAAAACATGAAATGATGTGGAAAGTATCCTAAGAGCTTAATCCTGGAAAGAATAAAAAGCTTGAAAATTACAACAGTTTTAAATAATTAAAATAATATTATATTAAAAAGAGATCTCTCTATCAGTCATACCTCTGGCTCTTTGTTTCTTGCTGGTATTCCAGTCATTTCTATTGAATTTTCTCTGGACATCTGGGCAGCAGCAGTTCCCTAGAACAAATACAATTTATTAAATGCATTTCCACATTTCTAACTCTCTGATAAAGAAATAAAAGAAAGATTTTTTTGGATTGTTCAAATATGTATACTCAACTCTATCTCCCAAGTCGAAACTATTTAATTTTCCTATATTCAATTTATAGGTCTCTCACACATTCACTTTCCAAGTACAAATAGACAGGCAGGTATAGGGACAGCAATATATACCTTTATTATGTTTCATAGACTAGGATATAACAAGCTTTGACAAATGAAACAGAAATCACTCCTATCATTCTTTAAGAAATGAGCCAAACAATGATACATTTTTTTCCTTACTTCCAATTTAGGGTCATAAAGTCACAAACCAAAGAAAGAAGTGACCTCAGAAGCTATAGAGTCCAAATGTCTTAGAGAGGAGGAAACTGGGATGCAGAGAAGTTAAGTGGTTTGTTTACTATCTGCCCAAGTCTGATTTAATCAGAATTCTACTGAAAAATTAATTAAAAATAAAGAGATAATTTCATAAAGCAAAAGTGTGTATGCATATACATTTATATGTTTTTTAAACTTTTTTTAAAAAACATCAATTTATTGGAAAATGGCCTAAGAAATTGTTGCATATAATTGTGATAGAGTATTATTATGCTGTAAATGTAAGGGATGATTTCAGAACATAGTTTCAGAAAGACCTTTATGAACTGATGGAAAGTGAAGTAAGAAGACCTGGGAGATCTTTGTGCATAATAATAGCAATATCATAATGATCAACTGTGAAAAACTTGGCTAATCTGATTATCACAATGAACCAAGATAATGCCAAAGAAGTGATAAAGAAAAAATACTATCTCAGAGAATCAATAGATTCTAAATGCAAATTGAAATATAATTGTTTTGTTTTGTTTTGATTTTTTTGTACAATATGGTTAACACAGAGATGTTTTGCATGTTTTCACATGTATAACTAAGATTACTTTGCTTGCCTTCTCAGGGGTTGGGGAAGAGAGGGAGAAAATTTGGAGCTCAAAATTTAAAAAGAAAAAATGTTTTAAAATAAATAAATAATAAATTTATTTTAAAAATAAAACTTATGAAGAAGGATAGAAAATTATGAGCAATATCAACTCACAAAAACAAACATAGAAGATTTTTTTTTAATTTAAGAAAGTTTTTCAAGTCAACTAGATAAGAAAGTTTGTCCCAGGGACATTTAAAGATAAAGCTGGAGGGGCAGCTAGGTGGCACAGTGGATAGAGCACCAGCCCTGAAGTCAGGAGTACCTGAATTCAAATATGGTATCAGACACTTAACATTCCTTAGCTGTGTGACCCTGGGCAAGTCACTTAACCTCAATTGCTTCAGCAAAAAAAAAAAAAAAAA
>JAJPUD010000164.1:562420-596888 GCA_023553655.1 Myrmecobius fasciatus | reverse complement strand
TTCACAAAAAAAAAAAAAAAAAAAAGCCAAAAAACAAACAAAAAAAAAAAAAGATAAAGCTAGAAAGAAAATTTTTTTAAAAAAGACTGACAAAAGATAGAAAAGGTCTTAAGTTTTGAAAAACAAACTTTTCACTTTCAAGGATAGTAGAGGTATAGTACTTGGTTCTTAATAGAATAGGCTTGTATATAGTATTTTAAGAAATAAAATAACTTTTATTTCTTAATCAAAAAGAAAAATCAATTCAAATAAGCAAAAGCTGAGTACTTCCTATATATATGATGCCATGCTTGGTGGTATGAATTGGTGGAGTGGAAGAATATAAAATAGTTCCTGCTTTTCAGTAATTCAAAATCTTTTTAGGGAAATAAAATACATATTTAAAATTTCAAATGCATAAAAGACAGACTCCATGACTCAATAACTCCATTATTGGTTATGTACCCAAAAAGTATTATGAAAAGGAAAAAATCTTTGAAAATATTTTCACAGAAGCATTATATGTATTTTTTTAAAAGCAACCTATATGACCAACAATACAGGAATGATTAAATTAATTATGGGACTCTAATATGACAGAGGACAGCTAGGTAGCAGAATGGGTAAAGTTCTGGTGGGGGAGGGTTTGTCTCAGGGAGACATCTTAAGTTCAAATTCAGTCTCAGACACTTACTAGTTGTGTGAGCTTTGGCAAATCACTTAACTCTGTTTGACTCAGTTTCCTCTTCAGTAAAATGAGCTGGTGAAGGAAATGACAAAGCACTCCAGAGTCTTTGCCAAGAAAACTCCAAATGACTGAAACAACTGAATGACAACAAAAATGCAACAGAATACTCAAATGCCATCAAAATGGAAAGTGTGACAATGATGTAGAAATTTGGGAAGGAGTTCTGGGGTTGGAGCCAAGATGGCAGAGTAAAGCCAAGAAGCTGTTCCAGTTCTCCCAGTTTCCCTCAGAAATCCATGAAATCAAGCCTCTGAACAGTCTTTTGGAATGAAACTACTCTCAAGCTCAAGATAGAGTGAAAAAACTTCAAGAAAGGTCATTCTGACTAGGTTCAGTCTAGCTCAGATAGACTCTGGGAAAACTGGTAAGAGGGTATTAATCACAAAAAAATCAGCAACTAAGATCTTCAGTCCTGGTTCAGTAAAGGACTAAATGAGTGGGGCAGCTTCCAGTCCCCGCTCAGAAGACAAACTGGAAAACAAGGCTTTTTCCTTCTCAGAGCAGGCAAAGCTACCTCCCTGCAAATGCAAGGGGTCCCTGTGCTCAAAGCCAAGACTCACAGCTGCACAGGAAGCTTGGGGCAGTGCCATCTTTACCCCAGGAGTAGAACTCCATCTTAAAAGTTTAAAAAAAAAAAAAAGAGGAAAAACCAAAAGAAAAGAAAAGAAAATGAGTAAGAAATGGAAAAGAACCTTGATCATAGAAAGCTACTATGATAATACAATCTCAAACGAGGACATAATGTCCACAGAAGAAATCTCAAAGAGTGATATAAATTGGATTCAAGATCAAAGAGGCTTTTTGTAAATGCTCATAAAAGACTTCAAAAGGCAAATAAGAGAGGTAGAAGAAAAATTGAGAAGGGAAATGAGAGGTATGCGTGAGAGAGTCAACAATTTGGAAAAGGAAGGAAAAATATTATCTGAAGAAAATGATTCCTTAAACTGTAGAATAAACCAAAGGGGAAAAGAGATACAAAAGATAAGAGGGGAAACTAGGTGGCACAATGGATAGAGCACCAGCCCTGAAGTCAGGAGGACCTGGGTTCAAATCTGGTGTCAGACACTTAACATTCCCTAGCTATGTGACAAATCACTTAACCCCAATTGCCTCAGCAAAAAAAAAAAAAAAAGATAAGAAAATCACACATTAAAAACTAGAGCAGGGCAAATAGAAGCTAATGATTTTGTGAGACAGCAAGAAGCAATAAAATTATTGGCCTATCTGAAGGCCATGACCAAAAAAAGAGCCTGGATAGCATTCTATAAGAGGTCATTAAGAAAAAAATGCACCAATATTCTAGAAACAAAAGGGGAAATACTCATTAAAAGAATCCATAGATCACCTATGGAAAGAGATCCCATGAGGAAAATCCCAAGAAATATTATTGAGAAACTCCAAAACTGTAATCTCAAGGAAAAAAAATTACAAGCTGCCAGACAAAAACAATTCAAATATCAAGGAGCAATAGTCAGGATTAACCAGGATCCGGCTCCTAATATAATAAAAGATCTGAGGGCGTGGAATACCATATTCAGGAAGGCAAAGGACCTGGGGTTGCAACCAAAAATTAATTACCCATGGAGATTCAACATCATCTTTCAAGGAAGGAGATGGAGTTTCAATGAAGCAAGAGATTTTCAATCATTTCTATAAAAAAAAATTTAAACAGAAAATTTAATCTATAAACACAGGACTCAAGAGAACCATAGAAATGTAAACAAGGAGCGGCAGCTAGATGATCAGTGGATAGAGCATTAGAAGTCAGGAGGACCTGAGTTCAAATTTGGTCTCAGACACTTAATACTTCTTAGCTGTGTGACCCTGGGCAAGTCACTTAATCCCAATTGCCTCAGTCAAAAAAAAGAAAAAAGAAAGAAAGAAAGAAAGAAATGTAAATGGGGGGAAATATATATTTAAAGATTAAACTGTTACAGAATAAATCCACATAAATCATCAGTATTTTTATACCTCACTAACAAAATCCAACAGCAAGAGATACAAAGAGAAATTCCATTTAAAATAACTGTCGATAGTATAAAATAGAGCAAAACTACAAAACACTCTCCACACAAATAGATCTAAACAATTGGAAAAATATCAAGTGCTCTTGGATAGGTCAAGCTAATATAATAAAGGTGACAATACAACCTAAATTAATCTATTTATTTATTTATTACTATACCAATCAAACTCCCAAGAAATTATTTTACTGACAGAAAAAATAACAAAATTCATCTAGAAAAACAAAAGATCAAGAATTTCAAGGGAATTAATGAAAAAAAAAAAGGAAATGAGCATTGCCTACCTGTACCAGATCTAAAATTATATTATAAAGCAGTGGTCGTCAAAATCATTTGATATTGGCTAAGAAACAGAATAGTTGATCAGTGGAATAGCTTAGGTTCACAGGACAAAATAGTCAATGACTATAGTAATTTAGTGTTTGATAAACCCAAAGTCCCCAGCTTTTGGGATAAAAACTCACTATTTGACAAAAACTGCTGGGAAAATTGGAAACTAATATGGAAGAAACTAGGCATTGACCCACACCTAAAACTGTATACCAAAATAATGTCAAAATGGATTCGTGATCTAGACATAAAGAATGATATAAACAAATTAGAAGAATATAGGATGGTTTACCTCTCAAATCTGTGGAGGAGGAAGGAATTTGTGACCAAAGAAGTAGAGATCATCATTAATCACAAAATAGATAAGTTTGACTATAACAAGTTAAAAAGTTTTTGTACAAATAAAACTAATGCAGACAAAATTAGAAGGGAAGCAATAAACTGGGAAAACATGTTTACATTCAAAGGTTCCAATAAAGACCTCATTTCTAAAATACATAGAGAATTGAATAAAATATGTAAGAATTCAAGGCATTCTCCAATTGATAAATGGTCAAAAGATATGAACAATTTTCAGATGAAGAAATTGAAACTATTTCTAGTCACATGAAAAGGTGCTCCAAATCACTATTGATCAGAGAAATGCAAATTAAGACAACTCTGAGATACCACTACACACCTGTCAGATTGGCTAAGATGACAGGAAAAGATAATAATGAATGTTGGAGGGGATGTGGGAGAACTGGGACGCTGATACATTGTTGGTGGAACTGTGAATGGATCCAACCATTCTGGAGAGCAATCTGGAACTATGCTCAAAGAGTTATCAAACTGTGCATACCCTTTGACCCAGCAGTGTTTCTACTGGGCCTATATCCCAAAGAGATTTTAAAGGAGGGAAAGGGACCCACATGTGCAAAAAACGTTTGTGGCAGCCCTTTTTGTAGTGGCAAGAAACTGGAAACTGAATACATGCCCATCAATTGGAGAATGGCTGAATAAATTACGGTATATGAATGTTATGGAATATTATTGTTCTGTAAGAAACAACCAACAAGATGATTTCAGAGAGGCCTGGAGAGACCTACATGAACTGATGCTAAGTGAAATGAGCAGAACCAGGAGATCATTATATACAGCAACAAGACTATACGATGATCAATTCTAATGGACATGTTTCTCTTCAACAATGATGTGATTCAAACCAGTTCCTATTGTTCAGTGATGAAGATAGTCATATATATCCAGAGAGAGGCCTGTGGGAACTGAGCGTGGACCATAACATTTTAATACTTTCTGTGAATATTTGCTTACATTTTGTTTTCCTTCTTAGGTTTTTTTTTTTTCTCTTTCTAGATCTGATTTTTCTTGTGCAGTAAGATAACTGTTTAGATATGTATACATATATTAGATTTGTCATATAATTTAACATATTTAACATGTATTAGACTACCTGTCATCTAGGGGTGAGGGTGGGGGGAAGAAGGGGAAAAATTTGGAACAAAAAAAATTTTTTTTGCAAAAGTCAACGTAGAAAAATCACTCATATATTCTATAAATAAAAAGCTTTAATTAACAAAATAAAATAAAATAAAGGTTAAACTGTTTACATCACTAGATGGGAAAATAATGTCTCTAACTTTTGAGAAATGTATCTGTTATGGGAGCAGACAGAGGGGAGTATCACATGCACAGAGCATGTGGTTATGAATGAACTCTGATGTGATGACATCAAAGAAAAAGACATTAAGGGGTGGAAAAGTTCTGTACTGGAAAAGGAGAAAAGGGGAGGTGTAATAGGACAAGCAGTAAACATGAAGAGATGCAAAAGATCTATTACAATCTAAAGAGAGAAGGGAGAGGGATAAGCATTGTCTGAAGCTTGATCTCATCAGTTTTAGTTTTAAGAGGGAATCATTTAATCATTCAGTTGGGTATAGAAATTTATCTAACCCTATAAAGAAGTAGGAGAAGAAAGAGGAAAAGAAAAGGGAGGGACAGGATAGAAGGAAAGACAGAAACACTAAGGGAAAAGGTAAGAGAAAGGGGAAAGAATTAATGTTAGTGGATGGAGTGGGTTAACAAAAAACATTACTAAGACAAAGGGGGAGAGGTGATAAGAGATAAGATAGTGAGTGGGGGTAGGTAAAAAAATACATGACTGAGGATAGAGTGGAAAAAGACAACTAAAAAAAATATATAGGGGGCAGCTAGGTGGCGCAGTGGATAGAGCACCAGCCCTGAAGTCAGGAGGACCTGAGTTCAAATCTGGTCTCAGACATGTAACAGCTGTGTGACCCTGGGCAAGTCACTTAACCCCAATTGCCTTAGGGAAAAAAATATATATATAGGGGAAAAAATAGGATGGAGGGAAATACACAGGTGGTAATAACTGTGAATGTAAATGGGATGAACTCTCCCATAAAACGGAAGCAAATAGCAGAATGGGTTAAAAAACAGAATTCTACAATATGTTATTTATAAGAAACACATTTGATACAAAGACACATACAGAGGAAAGGCTAGAACAGGATTTATTATGCTTCAGCTAAAGTAAAAAAGCAGAGGTAGCAATTCTGATCTCAGATAAAGCAAAAGTAAAAATAGATCTTATTAAAAGAGATAAGGTACGGGGCAGCTAGGTGGTGCAGTGGATAGAGCACCAGCCCTGAAGTCAGGAGGACCTGAGTTCAAATCTGGTCTCAGACACTTAACATTCCCTAGCTGTGTGACCCTGGGCAAGTCACTTAACCCCAATTGCCTCAATAAAAAGCAAAAAAATAAAAAATAAATAAAGTAGGAAAGTACAACTTGATAAAGGATACCATAAATAATGAAATAGTAATGATACTAAATGTGTATGTACCAAGTGGTAGAGCAGGCAGATTTCTAGAGAAGATTTTAATCTAGTTACAGGAAGAAATAGACAACAAAACTATTCTAGTAGGGGACCTCAATCTTCCCCTCTCAAAATCAGACAATTCTAGCCACAAAATAAACAAGAAAGAAACTGAGGAGGTTAATAGGATCCTAGAAAAGCTAGATATGATAGACATCTGGAAAAAATTGAATAGGGACAGAAAGGAATACACCTTTTTCTCAGCAGTACATGGCACTTACACAAAAATTAACCATGTATTTGGGCATAAAAATCTCACAATCAATGTAAAAAGACAGAAATAGTAAATGCTTCTTTTTCAGAACACAATACAATAAAAATTAGATTCAATAAAAGGACAGGGGAATATAAACTAAAAACTAATTCAAAATTAAATAATCTAATTCTAAAGAATGAGTGGGTCAAACAACAAATCACAGAAACAATTCATAATTTCATCTAAGAAAATGAAAATAATGAGACAACATACCAAAAACTATGGGATGCAGCCAAAGCAATTCTTAGGGAAAATTTTACATCTTTAAATAGCTACACAAATAAAATAGAGAAAAAGGAGCTCAATGAATTAGACATGCAACTAGAAAAGCTAGAAAAAGAAAACCAATTAAATGCCAAATTAAAAATTCTGAAATTCAAAGGAGAGATTAATAAAATAGAAATTAAGAAAATTATTGAATTAATAAATAAAACTAAGAGTTGGTTTTATGAAAAACTAACAAAAGAGATAAACATTTGGTTAATTTGATCAGAAAAAAAGAAATAAAAAACCAAATCACCAGCATCAAAAATGAAAGGGATGAATTTACCCCAAGGAAAAATAAATTAAAGCAATATTTAGGAGCTATTTCGCTCAACTCTAAGGCAGCAAGTCTGATGCTCTAACTGAAATGGATGAATATTTTAAAAATATATAAATTGCCCAGGTTAACAGAAGAGGAAATAAAATACTTAAATAGTCCCATTTTAGAAAAAGAAATTGAACAAGTCATCAACAAACTCCCTAAGAAAAAGTCTCCAGGGCCACATGGATTCACAAGTGAATTCTATCAAATATTTAAAGAACAATTAATTCCAATACTATGTAAATTATTTGGAAAAATAGGTAAAGTACTGAAAAATTCCTTCTATGACACAAATATAGCAATGATACTAAACCAGAAAAAGCCAAAACAGAGAAAGAAAGTTACAGGCCAATCTCCTGAATGAAGATTGATACAAAATATTAAATAAAATATCAGCAAAGAGATTATAGCAATTTATAAGCAGGATAATACACTATGACCAAGTAGGATTTTTATCAGAAATGCAGGGCTGGTTCAATATCAGGAAAACTATTACCATAATTGACCATATCAGTAACAAAATTAACAGAAATCATATGATAATCTCAATAGATTCAGAAAAAACTTTTGACAAAATACAGCACCCATTCCTATTAAAAACACCAGAGAGTATAGAGATAAAGGGAGCTTTTCTTAAAATAATAAGCAGTATCTATCTAAAACCTACAGCAAACATTATTTGTAATGGAGAGAAGCTAAACATATTCCCAATAAGATCAGGGATGAAACAAGGATGTCCATTACCACCTCTATTATTCAACACTGTGCTAGAAATGTTGGCTTTGGCAATAAGATAAGAAAAAGACATTAAAGGAATTAGAATAGGCAATGAGGAAATAAAACTATCACTCTTTGCCAATGATATGATGGTATATTTAAAGAATCCTAGAAAAGCATCCAAAAACCTACTGGAAACAATTCACAGCTTTAGCAAAGTTGCAGAATATAAAATAAACCCACACAAATCATCAGCATTTCTATATATTATTGACAAAGCCCATCATCAAGAGATAGAAAGTCCATTTAAAATTACTGTACACAAAATAAAATACTTGGGGGTCTACTTGCCAAGACAAACCCAAGAACTATATGAACACAATTATAAAACACTTCTCACACAAATAAAATGAGATGTAAACAATTAGAAAAATATCAATTGTTCATGGCAAGCTATTGTAATAAAAATAACAATGCTGCCAAAATTTGTTTACTTGTTCAGTGCCATACCAATCAAACTGCAAAATGTTATTTTATAGAACTAGAAAAAATAATAATAAAATTTATCTGGAAGAACAAAAGGTCAAGAATATTGAGGGAATTAATGAAAAAAAAATACAAAGAATTGTGGCTTAGCAGTACCAAATCTAAAACTATGTATAAAGCAGCAGTAATCAAGACCATTTGGTACTAAGAAATAGAGTGGTGGAATAGTTTAGATACACACAACATAATAATCAAGGTTATGCAATCTAGTACTTGATAAACCCCCAAACTCCAACTTCTGGAATAAGAATTCACTATTTGACAAAAATTGGGAAAACTAGAAAATAATGTCAGAAACTCAGCATAGACCTATATCTCACACCACATACCAAAATAAGGTCAAAATGGATACAAGATCTGGCCATAAAGGATGATACCATAAAGAAATTAGGAGAACAAGGGATCATTTACCTATTATATCTTTGGAAAAGGGAGGAATTTATAACAAAAGAAGAACCAGAGAACATCATGAAAGGCACAATTGACAACTTTGATTACATTAAATTAAAAAGGTTTTGAACAAACAAAATCAACAGATAAAAGAGCAAAAGGGAAGTACAAAGCTAGGAAAAAATCTTTACAGCCAGTGTTTCTGATAAATATCTCATTTATAAAACACATAAAGAAGTGTATCAAATTTATAATAATACAAGTCATTCCCCAATTAATAAATGGTCAAAGAATATGAACAGATAATTTTCAGATGATGAATCCATTTATAGCTATATGAAAAATGCTCTAAATCACTATTGATTAGAAAAATGCACATTAAAACAACTCTGAGGTAGCACCTCACACCTCTCAGATTGGCTAAGATGATAGGAAAAAATAATGATAAATGTTGGAGGGGATGTGGGAAAACCAGGACACTAATGCGTTGTTGGTGGAGTTGTGAAATGATCCAAACATTCTAGAGAGCAATCTGGAACTAGGTCCAAAGGGCTATCAAATGGTGCATGCCTTTTGACCCAGCAGGGCCATTACTGGATCTATATTCCAAGGAAATCATAAAAGAGGGAAAAGGACTCACATGTGTCAAAATATCTGTAGCAGCTCTTTTTGTGGTAGCAAAGAATTGGAAAAGGAGTGGATGCCCATCAATTGGGGAATGACTGAACAAATTGTGGTATATAATAATATACCACATAATAATATATATAATAATAATGCAATATTATTGTTCTATAAGAAATTATGAACAAGCTAATTATAGAAATGCCCAGAAAGATTTACATGAACTAATGCTGAGCAATAACAAACAGAACCAGGAATATATTGTACACAATAACAGCAAGAATGTCTGCTAATCAACTATGATAGACTTGGTTCTTCTCAGTATTTCAGTGAACCAAAGCAACCCCAATAGACTTTGGACAGAGAATATCATTTGCATCCAGAAAGAACTAAGTAGAATGAATGTAAATCAACATGTTATGTTCGCTTCTTTTTTCTGTTTTTTTAATCTCTCCCATAGTTTTTTCCCTTTTGCTCTGATATTTCTCTCCCAGCATGATTCATAAAGCAATGTGTATTAAAAATGGGAATTTATTAAAAAAGTAAATGGGAAAGGGCCTATCTTTACAAAAATACTATAGCAGCTCTTTTTATGGTGGCAAAGTGGAAGTTGAAGGAATTCCCATCAATTGGGGAATGGTTGAACAAGTTGTGGCATATGATTTGATAAAATATTATTGTTCTATAAGAAATGATAAATAAGATTCTTTCAGAAAAACTTGGAAGACTTACATGAACTCATGTAAAGTGAAACAAGTGAGGACAAGGAGATTATTATATATATTATAACAATATAGTTAGATGACCAAGTGTGAATGACAGATAATTCTCAATAATACTATGATCTAAAACAATTCTGAAGGACCTATTTTACAGTTGAGGAAGCCAAGGCAGACAGCAGGTAGAAGAAATAATATTAAGAGGAAAACAAGCAAATCCAGAAGCATTTATTGAGTGCCTGCAGTGTAACAGGCACTATGCCAAGTACTCTAATCATAAAAATAAAAGCAAAACAGTTCCTGCCCACAAAGAATTCACATTCTAATGGCATAATACATTGCTAATATTCATATGCACCTACTTTGTTCCAAGCCTAGTGCTAAATAAGCACTTTACATTTACTATCTTATTTGATCTTCCCAACAAACCTGGAGGTAGGTGCTATATGTTTTACTGATGAAGAAACTAAATCGAACAGTTTAAGTGACTTGTCTGAGGTCATATGCCTAGGAAGTATCTGAAGCTTCTTGACTCTGTCAGGTGTTCTATCCCTAAACCTCCTAGCTGATATATATATATATATATATATTAGAGAGAGAGAGAGAAAGAAATAGATAGGCACATTCATACAGAGAATCAGAGAGTGTATATACCTATATACATGTAAAGTAGATAGACAATAATTATGGAAGGGAAGAAACTAGCTAAGACGCAGAGAGATGACTTTTCAGAGACAAACAGAAAGAAGTTTCATTTATGAATTGACATTTCCAGGTCCAAGTTCCACAGGCACAAAGTGATTTCCTCCATGTTCTCTAATCCCAAACAGAAGATAAAAGAAGAAATTCTTTCTTTCTATCCTTAGCTACAGTGAGGAAAATTTAATCAGAAAAAGGACAAGCAAATATATATTTTTACAAAAAAATAGGCTGAGTAAAACCAGTTACAAGTGCCTCTACAACAATAGTTGATCCTTATGTGGATTGCCCAAAACTCTGACTATGCATATCCTTTCTTTTTTTTTTTTTTTTTTGCTGAGGCAATTGAGGTTAAGTGACTTGCCCAGGGTCACACAGCTAGGGAATATTAAGTGTCTGAGATCAGATTTGAACTCAGGTCCTCCTGACTTCAGGGCTGGTGCTCTATCCACTGCGTCACCTAGCTGCTTCTCCATATCCTTTCTTTAAAAGTCCAAGGTTCAGATCTTTGGACATATATGAGTCTCTGTCTCTGAAAACAACTGCAGATGATTCTTTCATTTCTCTATGAACCTGAGAGACAACTGCTTCCAAAGAAAGGCATGAATGATACGAGTTTCAAACAAATTTTCTTTCCTATACGAGTATCTCTTTTAAATTATCTGAGGTTGTGAAGGAGCACATCTTTTTCTAAAAATAGGAAGAAGACCTGTTCCAGGAAGATTGCTAATATAAGATTTATCATATGAATACACAGAGAAAATAGTATTTTACCAGAATTTATATTTAATAAGAATAAGTTTTAATTATTCTACTGTAATGACCAGTTTGAGCAGACATCACTAACTCACTATAATCAGTTAAAACCTAAAGCATGCGGTAGCCAGATGGCACAGTAGGTAGAGCACTGGTCCTAGAGTCAAGAGGACCTGAGTTCACATCTGATTTCCCAGATACCAAATACTTCCTAGCTGTGTGACCTTTGGCAAGTCACTTAACCCAAATCAAAAAACAAAAACAAAAAACCTAGAGGAAAAAACCAGATAAATCAACAGGGGAAATACTAAAATGAAAAAAATATTGACATCTAAAAAGTGTCAATGCCTTTAAATAAATGAACAGAAGAATAATAACTGAATTTAAAGAAATAAATTAGGTAAGACAATGAAATTACAAGGCAGAGGACATTAGAACAAATTTTGTATTTGTGAAATTGATTTCTTGTGTAAGACTTTATGTCCATTCTGTTATTCAATTCAGTGCAACATTCTAGAACTTATTTTTAGATGCCGGCTCATTCATCCATTGTTAGCCATTTCACCCAGTTTTGTACCATCTATTAATTTGATTTAAAAAATATATATATATCCCTTTAAGGCACTGATAAACATGTTAAGCAATACAGGGCCAAGCCAATCCATTCAGTACTCAGGAGATCATAGTACATGGAAACATTGATATAATGACGAGCAAGTCTGATGAATGTGACTCTTTCTAGCAACAAAATGATTGATATCAGTTCCAATGATCTTGTGACAAAGAGAGCCATCTACACCCAGAGAAAGGTCTGTGGGAGCTAAATGTGGATCACAATACAGCATTCTCACTCCTTTTGTTGTTGTTCACTTGCATTTTGTTTTCTTACTCATTTACTTTCCTTTTTGATCTGATTTTTCTTGTGCAGCAAGAGAATTGTATAAATATGTTTACACTTATGGGATTTAACATATATTTGAACATGTATAACATATATTGGATTGTTTGCCATCTAGGGGAGGGGGTGGAGGGAAGAAGGGGAAAATCTGAAGCACAAGGCTATGCAAGAGTCAATGTTGAAAAATTATCTGTGCATATATTTTGAAAATAAAAAACTTTTAAAAATAAATAAAATAAAAAAATAAATTTTAAAAAATCCATTAGGTACTTTGCTGAACACCTCCTTCCAAGCTGGCATTGAACCATTAATGATTCATGACCCTTTGATTCTGATTATTCAACCACTTCTGAATCCATCTTAATATACTGAAAAAATGGATAGAGTGCTAAGTCTGACATAAGAAAAACCTGGGTTACAATCCAACCTCAGCCACTTAATAATTGTATGACTGTTATGGGAGCAATCTGCTAATGGCTGCTGACTTTCTAATTCTGTCCAACGGAATAGATCCCTTCATGTGAGAGGATGATAACAATACAAGGAGAATGAGAGGCAGTTCCATTCTTTGACCTTTCTCCTCTTGCCTCTGATTTATTTCATTCCCAATTCACAAGCAACATCTATGTCAGTAAAGGCTGATTTGCAATTCCTTCAAATGTCTTATGATTCACAGCAATAGGGGCTTTCAGAGAATCGACCTGCCCCTTCACACTTAGGCGTAGTCCTTAACATGTGACCCTGGGAAAATGACAACTTATGAAGGCTTCAGTTTCCTCGACTGTAAAATAGAGGACATAATATTTCCCTATTGTGAGGATCAAGTTAGATATTTGTAAAAACATTTAGAATTGTTATTTACTCATTTTTCCGTCACATCTGACTTTTTATGACCCCATTTGGGGTTTTCTTGGCAAAGATACTGGAGTAATATGCCATTTTCTTCTCCATCCCATTTTACACATGAGGAAACTGAGGCAAACAGGGTTTAGTGATTTGTCCAGGCTCACACAATATGCTAGTAAATGTCTTGAGACTAGATTTGAACTCAGGAAGATGAATCTTTCTAATTTCAAACTCAGTGATCTATCCATTGCATCATCTAGTTGCTTCTAGCACATAGTAGGTGCTTAATAAATATTTTCCCTTCCTCCACATTTATCCATCTTTTCCACATTAATAGCATGAGATACTTCACTAAAATCTAAATCCCTTATATCTATAGCATATAGTCTACATAAAGTTTACATGTCTGCATCATTTCCCTCATCTACCACATTCTGTCAAAAAGAGAAAACAGGCTAGGGTAGCATGAGTCATTTTTGATAAAGCTATGCCAATTCTTTGTGATCACTTTTTTATTTTCTAGATCAGGGGTAGGGAATATATATATATATATATATATATATATATATATATATACATATATACATATATATATATATATATTGCCAAGAGACATTTGTACATTTATAACATCATTCACATACAAAATTATCAACTTAAGAACTTATACAGTGGAAGGTTGTTGTTGCCTACAATTGCCTTAGTAGGGCCACATAAAATGATTTTTCAGGCCTCATATAACCTATGGGCTGGACATTCTCCACTCATGTTCTAGGTGTCAGCTAATACTTTCTTTGACAATATATTCTAAAATGTTATCTGCATTCAGAGAGAGAATTATACAGACTGAATGTGGATTAAAGCAAAGTATTTTGTTTGTTTATTTACTTTTTCTTTCTCATGATCTTTTCCCCCCTTTTGGTCTGAATTGTGGAAATATGTTTAAAAGAATTGTATATGGCAATACATTCTAAATTTTTTCCAGGATCAAATTTACTGGCATATAATTTACTAAATCCATTCTTTAACCCATTTTCAAAATTTGTGAAATTCCTTTCAGTTTATTTTTGTGCCTTTCTATAGTACCAAAATTAAATCAATCAAAAATCTTCTTTTTAAAAGTCTCCAAAGGAAGAAAATCTAATATACCCTGTCAATGATCTTTTCCAATGTTTGTGGCTTTGATCAGTAAGAAGTTCATTTCCATTCTGAGCCCCAATCTTTCTGCAGGCTCTGTTTTTTAATCCAAAGAATTAAAAGATTCCTATTTCTGACCAAGAATTCTTTCTACATCTTATATAATGAGAACATTCAGTTTTTCAATACCTCCATTAAAGGAGAACCCATTACCTCCATATTACTTTTAGATAGTACTAATTTTCCATGTACCAAAGGCAGCTAGGTGGCACGGTAGATAGAGCACTGGGCTTGGAATCAGGAAGATTTATCTTCGTAATTTCAGATCTGGTTTCACATATTTACTAGCTGTGTGACCTTGAGCAAGTCACTTAACTCTGCTTCAATTCCTCATCTTTAAAATGAGCTGGAGAAAAAAAAAATGACAAACCATTTCATTATCCATGCCAAGAAAACCCCAAATAGGATCACAAAAAGTCAAACATGACTGAAAAATGACAACAAAGAATTTCTCATGCTAGACAAAGAAAGCATACTATAGTGCCAGGTTAGTATAATCCAAAATCATTCAGAGAAAGGAGAGGAGGACCATTTTATACTTCCCATGGATATGAAAAATCTTTTACAATTCTCACAGGGAGCAAGGAAAGGAAGAGAAGGAAATAGGCATTTATGTCTCACTTCCTATGTGTCAGCTATCTATTAAGCACATTTTTTTTTATAAATCATATCTTATCTGACTTCTCAGATGTTGCTGTTCTATTGGCACTTTTCTTTCTGACTCACAACCCCAAGTTGTTCTACTTTTCAAAAATACTTAGATCTAATACACTCAATTTTCCATCTCATCTTATACCTCTCCTTTAGAGCAACTACACATAATAATATCAGTTCCAAAAAATGAATACCCTAAGGCACACAAAAAAACGTAAGTGGAATTTCTCAGTTAATGTTTCCATTCTGTTTACATCTCATTCCCAGGTGAATGAATGGGAATGGAAATGAAGGAGGACCTATACACTCGAAACTCAACCACAATCCCAATTGGGATATTTCCAAATCTCCTTGTCTAAGTTAAAACTGTAAATTCCTTGAGGACTGACAATATTTTCCTCCCTGGTTTAAACAATCTTAAATGCACTTCATTTTGAATCAGTGAATTAGCTAGTATTTATGCCATAAGTTCTGTAATGACATTCCACTAATATCTGATTATTTATAGTTCTGAGTTATGTCTTTTCGGGTTGTCTATATTCAATAATGATGGGTTAATAATAATAGCTAACTATTAAATTGTCCTCTTTGGTTTACAAAGCAAGAGATCATAGATGAGGCAGTATCATAAAGTAAAAAAAGTTCTGGACTTGGAGCCTAGACCACTTGGTTTCAAAATCTACCTCTGACATTTAATAACTTAATGAAGCTGGCCAAGTCATGTAACTTGTGTGGGTATTCACTTTTTATTTGTAAAATTGAGATAGTGATAGAATCTAGAGTACCTATCTCTCTGAGTTATAAGGCTCTGAGATAATGCACTAGGTCAAAATGCTTTACAAACTTTAAACTTTAAAAATATATTATTTAGAATGGGAGGGGATCTTGGATCATCTAGTCTAAAACTTTCATGTTGTTGATAAGAAAATGGAAGTCTAGAAAGGCATAGTGATTAGCCCAAAGACATAAAACTAGTAGGTAACAGAGAATGACTTAGAAAGGGTCTAACAATGCCCTCGCCCTGTGGCTGTACCTATCATCCTTGTCCCCAGCCAAAATTTCCTTCCTTGATCACCCGATTCTGTGAGTTCCCTCCTTTGTTAGAATATAAACTCCTTGAAGGCAGGGGCAGTCTCACTCTGGATCACCCATCTCAACCACTACATCTCTAGAGACAGAAATAGGGACTAGGCCTGTGAATTTTTTGGTGGAGAGAACTCCCTGTGAAGAATTTCTCCTACTGTATTAAATGGAAAGCAACACTTTTTCTGTAAACTATAGTCTAGAATTCAGGTTCTTAGACTAAATTGTCATGGACCCCTTTGATAGATTGAGGAAGCCTGGGCATCATTTCTCAGGATAATATTTTTGAATAAACAAAATTAAGTACAGAGTTTTAAAAAGGGAAACCAAAAGCTAATGAAAAACAATAATTTTTTTTTTCTGTCCAAATTCACAAACCACTAAGAACCTTGGTCTTGAGTGAGTCTAAATTACTAAGAAGTTAAATGACTTTTGCAGGGTCACACAGCCAGTATGTGCCAGAGGTAGATTTGAACCTGTTTTCCTATATATGATACTTTAGATGCCTAAAACCTGTTTTTTCCTTCCTTCATCAAATCAAACGCTTTCCACTATAATACAGTTACAAATATTATCACTCAAACTTTTGCACTCTCATTCCTGAGTGAGGGGCTGCAGAAAAATATCTTACCAAAAAAGAAAACAAAAAACAACAACAACAACAACAAAAAAAAAAAAAAAAAAAAAACATGCTTTGCTTTTCTAATTTACCAGGAGAGGGGGAGAGAACACACTGAGGTCATCACTCTAAACAAGCATACAATTAGAAGGTAGGAGTTGACATTTTTTTCTGATCAGGACGTTTACCTTCAATGGTTGTTGTGTCAGCTCTTTAGGTTCTGGAATGTGTTGTTGGATTTCTTCAGAGAACTTGTTCCTGATGTAAAAATAGTCAGTTGGAGAGATGAGAGAAATCTGTCCCTTTTCTTTAACCTCAGCAAGCAGCCCTCCAGTTACTGCTGTTTTGTGCCTTTCATGAAAACCTATCCGGGTGGTTCTCAGGTCCCTGTTGATCTCTCCTGAATCAAAGAGACTGCCAGAAATCTTGGATGTGGCTTCCTATTGTGATTTACATAAGCAAAGAGGAAAAAAAACCAAAACTTTAAGACAGTATTTCTTAGCACAGGATTCATGGATTTTAAATATATTTATAATATATAAATGTACATACATACTATACATGTATATATATTTCAATAACTATATTTTGATATAGTTGGAATGCTTTGTAATGCTTTCATCAAATTTGCTGTGGTTGGAACTATATTGCATCTATGCCCTTGGTACTTGCATTATGCCTCTGAGGTACTGCCATGTCTAGATTTTACATTTATAAATTCACTTATTTCTATAGGTTCTCCACAAAATAATCCAAACATATAAAAATATAAATATTTTATGAAGATGCCCAGAGAGAATGTAGTAAGACCTGTAAAGAAATTGACAATGGACTGAATTGCCAAGCCTGATCAACCCAACCATCATGTTTTTAAATCAAAGACAACTAGCATACAATTCCAATGAGAAGACTGTCTTAGTGCTCAGGAAAGAATGAGATTCACAACCATAAGAAATCATGGTAAAAAAAAAAAAAAAAACCTAAGCAATATTTTTGAAAAGTCACCTTTCTTGCTAAAATCCTGGAGTTCTTTGGAAAGGACTTTCCCTTGGAGAAGCTGAACCAAATAGACCAGTTAAGTCACAATTAACACCCAGTCAATTGCTTAAATCCCACCAGTGGGAGGGGAAAGTTCTGGCTAAATTCTCTGAGGCAAATACTAATATTAGACAAGAGCAGGGAGACCAAAAATGGTAAATTCAAAACAAATTATAAGAGGCCCAACTGAATAGAAAATATCAGGACATGCAAATGCCATTTCTCATCTCTATGTCTTTATCCATGCCAAGAAGGCACAATATTTTCATTTCTGCCCCTGGAAAACCAAGTCTCCCTCCTTAGATTTAAAGAATAGTTAGTATTTAGGTATTAATTTAAGATTTGAAAAAAAAAGTTATTAGAATGTATATCCTTTTTATCTTTGAAAAGATGGAGGACAGAGTATGGCAATATCTGATTGTGTTGTTGTGTTGATTAGTTTTATTAATATCTTTTTTCTCTTTTTTTTATTCTTTGCTATAAGCAGTCACTAAATCATACATAAGCATCCCTGATACTGCATATTGAATTAGAAAAACATATACTATATTATCTGTATTCTGTTACATTTATTTTGTTACATATTTTCCAGTTATATGTTAATCTTATTGGGGGCATTTGAGACTGTTGCAGGCTGTTACAACTCTAATTATAAGAGATGGCTCTCTGAGAGGAGCAGGGAAATATGTTAGGAACTCAAAATGTTAAAAAAAGACAAATAAAAATTAAAAATAAATTAAAAGAATTGATTTTCCAATTTTGTTATTGTTGTTTGTTTATTTTGCTTTGAGATTAGATTTCTCTTTATCACCCAGGCTAGATATATCATGGTCCTTGACTGGCCCACTTGAATTACTGATCATCAAGGAAGGTTTGATCTTCTCCATTCCTTTTTTTTCCTCAAAAGTATTTTATTTTTCCAATCACATGCAAAGATAGTTTTTCAGCATTCATTTTTGTAAGATTTTGAATTCCAATTTTTTCTCTCTAATTTTTCTTCCTTCCTTATTCTCCCTTCCCCAAGACAATAAGCAATCTGATATATGTTGAATCATTTTAAATATATTTCCATATTTGCCTAGTTACAAAAGAAAAATGAGAACAAGGGGGGAAAAACAAGAAAGAAAAAGCAAACAACAAAAAAGTGAAAATAGGATGCTTTGACCCACATTCAGTCTCCATATTTCTCCTTCTGGATTGCATAGCATTTTCCATCCCAAGCCTTTCATTTCTTAAGAAAACTGGTCATCCCTCTTTAGGCCAGAGAGTGGCTCCTACTCTTTGCACCTAACCATATAAGTGTCAGGCTTATTTTGGGTACCTGATTCGTTTCTGAGAGCTACTTATTTCAAGAGATCCACCAGTCTCAGCCTCTCCCAGTAGCAGGTAAGTAACAGTACATCTAGCAAGAATTGACAGGTAAAAAAGAAAATAAAACCCTAGCTTCCCCCAAGACAAGTGCCACCTCATACACAAAGCCTTTATAAGTATCCTTTACTTCTATGAGTTGTTAATGCTTTTTCCCTCTTGAAATTACTTGTATTTACTTCTCTGTGTAGAACAGAAATTCCTTGAGGATAGGGAGTTTTTCATTTTTTTTTTCATTCTGTTGCCAAGATCTAGCACAGTGCCTAGCACACAGTAGTCCTTAATCAAAGTTTGTTGAATTCAAGAAAATGTATTTCTAGTCCTCAATTTTGGTTCTTTTCATTGATCTTTGTATGACAATTATTTTTTTCTCTCCAAATATGGAACAGCCTCCCAGCAAGTCCTACTAGAGAAAGCAATATCTTAAAAATTCTGTGGAGACTCACTCATTTAACCACTTTCCATTAGGCACTAGATGTTAAGATATTTTATCATATACACATAGATATAAATATGAACATATTATACACACACACACACACACACACACACACACCACACATTTCTATGTAGCCTCAAAGGACTTATGTTCTATTGGGAAAGCAGAGAGGACAACAGAAAATTAAATATAAAATATGTGCAAAGTGAACATAAGGTAAATTCTGGTGGGCAACTATCAACTCCAGAGGGAGGGCAATGTCAATGTTGGCAATAGACAATTATAAATCTAAATATGAAATAATCCTCAGAGGCCATGTAGTTTGATACAGGAGGATGGGAAATTTAAGTGATTTGTCCAAGGGAACACAGCATAAATATCAAACATGGAATTTGAATCCAGATTCTTGAACTCCTGAGACTTGGTGAAATCTTGTTTCTCAGATATTTGCTAATATCCAGATGTAAATTCTATGATTGTAGGTATTAGTATACTGTTAATAAACTAACTGGTTCAGTTGCAGACAGAACAGGTATGTTTTTTTGAGGGGGGATGGGAAGGGGTATTTTTCACACAATCAAATGTACCTTGTAAACTTTAAAACACTATATAATATAAATATTGGTTATTATTATTTTTGTCATTATTATGTTTGTTATTATAAAGATTTAGAAGCAAAAGATGACAAATTTAGAATGGAATGGAACTTTAAGTCCACATGGGCAAATCTTTTCATTTTATAAGGAAAGAAAATGAGAGGTGGAATAATTTATTCCAGATCACACAGGTAACAAAGGAAATCTTCTTACATCTTCATATAAATCTTCTAACTCCTCTGCTTCTTGCTCTGGACTGATTCTTCCTTCCTTCCAGTTTTCTTTGGCTGGTTTGAGTTTGTACAGAAAACCTTGGTGAATATTTCTTTTCTCCTTTAATGAGCTCCAGTGGGAATCCTGCAAGTTCCAGTTGGGCTCAGCACAGTACCTAGGAGACTCAGGAAGCCACTTAAGTGTGTCCTGTGAGGAAAGAGAAGACAAAATGATAGACACTATTTTTCACATGGGTCTAAATGAAAAGACAATTACCTTAGTAAATTGTTCTAGGTCTATTTATGAAGAAATAACTTCATTAAAATAAAGGAAGGCTCACCAATTTACAACATAAGGCCCTAGGAAATGGGGAAACCTTTAGTATTATCCAAACAATTTTATGTTGACATTCAAGGCTTTCCATTAACTGACCCCAGCCTACTTTTATGGCTTGATCTCATCTCAAATAAACTTTCTTAGTCTATACCTAAGGGAAATATCTTTTTTTTTTTAATGCAGATAAGAACTTTTTTTTGGAGTTTATTTTATTTTATTTTTTTTATTTGCAAAACATATGTATGGGTAATTCTTCAACATTAATCCTTACATATCTTTCTGTTACAAATTTTCCCCCCAACTCCCCACCCCTCCCTTAGATGGCAGGATATCTACCACATGTTAATTATGTTAAAATACTTGACAAATCGAATATATGTATACATATTTCCACACTTATCATTGTTGTGCAAGAAAAATCATATCTACAAGAAAGAAAAATCAGAGAAAGGAAACACAATGCAAGCAAACATTAATCGAGAGCATGAAAATGTTATGTTGTGGTCCACATATCACATCCCTCTCTCTGGGTGTATATGGCTTTCTTCAATGAACAATTGGAAGTGGTTTGAAACATTTCATTGTTGAAGAGAGCCACGTCCATCAGAACTGATCATCATATAGTATTGTTATTGCCGTGTATAAGGATCTCCTGGTTCTGCTCATTTCACTCAGCATCATGCAAGTCTTTCCAGGTCTCTCTGAAATCATCCTGCTAGTCGTTTCTTACAGAACAATAATATTCCATAACATTCATATACCATAATTTATTCAGCCATTCTCCAATTGATGGGCATCCATTCAGTTTCCAGTTTCTAGCCACTACAAAAAGGGCTGCCACAAATATTCTTGCACATGTGGGTCCCTTTCCTTCCTTTAAGATCTCTTTGGGATATAAGCCCAATAGAAACGCTGCTGGGTCAAAGGGTATGCACAGTTTGATAACTTTTTGAGCATATCTCCAAATTGCTTTCCAGTATGGCTCTAAGGGAAATATCTTGAAGATTTTAGCTAAAGGGCATTTTAGGAGTCTTGAATTACTCGATTGTTGCATACTCTCATAAGGACAAGTGAACTCACTCCTAGACTTTGTATGTACTTATGAGAGGGTATGTCATATGTGTTACATGAGTATATCCTGTGAGCTTTCTCTCTTTTCTTTCTACATATATGATTAATTATGCTCATACTCCTTCCAGGAAGGAAAAATAGGAATGTTAAAAGAGAATGCCAGAATCAGTGAAAGAACACTGAAATTGTTTTATTCCCAACTTCCCAAATGCCAGTCAGATAGCAAGTTAATTCAGATCACTGCAATTGATCAAAGTAATCCTGAGGGTGAATGTGAGAAGCATGATGCTATATAGAGTATAATTTTTTTCCATTTCCCTTAAAGAATCTGATCCTTATAGTTTCATAGATTGGGGGGAGCAATGTGTTTATTGAAGATGAAAGAGTATCAAAGATTTTTGGACTGGGTTTTTGAATAGTGTAAGCAATTCTCAAAATGACAGTATCTTGCCTCACATTACTCAACAACACCACTTTCTATTTTCATGATCTTTAGATAACTTAAATGTACCAAGTGATATTGATATGGAAGAAATCAGAAAAGCAATTTAGAAATATTTTTTTTGCCTGCTTCCAATTGGAGTGAGGACTTGAGATGGATACATACCCTAGGAAAGAGGTGAGGAAATAGATAAAAGAGATTGAAATGGAAGTGACAAAGAATATAAAATACTCTTTTAAAATTTTGGAAACAAATATAGATCCAGTATCAAAATGAGGGAGCTATTCCCATACCTTCTGGCAAACAAAACTTATTCTCAAAACAAGAAAACCTCTATTCATTCATTCTTTTTTTTTTTTTTTTTTTGCTTAGGCAATTGGGGTTAAGTGACTTGCCCAGGGTCACACAGCTGTTACGTGTCTGAGACCAGATTTGAACTCAGGTCCTCCTGACTTCAGGGCTGGTGCTCTATCCACTGCACCACCTAGCTGCCCCACCTCTATTCATTCTTGTGAGATAATAAGAGCTGTTGGACAGAAATTTAAAGATAATCACATCAAATCACTTTTGTTTAACAAATAAGGAAAATACCCATTGAATAGATGTTCTTAATTTTTTTTAAATGTCATGGATCCCTTTGGCAATCTGGGGGAGCCTATGGACTTCTTTGCAGAATAACATTTTTAATGCATAAAATGAAATAGAGTCACAAAGGAAATTAATTATATTGACATACAATTATCAAAAAACAAACAAGAACTTGGGCCCAAGGTTAAGGACCTCATCCATAGAGAGTTGTATCCAGTTCTATACTGCCTCTGCTTCAAGGTCAAGTCCAATCTCTTCATTTTGCAGATAAGGTAATTTAGGTCAGATATGTTGAATGACTTGTCCAGGGTCACATGGCTAGTATGCATCTGAGGTGGGATTTGAATCCAGATCCTCCTAACTTCCAGTTCATCATTCTGCCTCACTGCACCATACTATGCCTTGCTAACCTTAAAAGGGGAAAAAAAAAGCCATTTCTTTATACTCGGAATGGACAAAAAGCATGAGGTGAGAAGAGAGGTAAAATCTTTAAAAGTGAAAAATGATATAGTAAAAAAGAGCATCTGAGTCCAAAACATAGCACTATTATATAGTCGTTTTATAATCTTAGCAAAGACATTGAACTTCTATGGCCTGTTTCTCTGAGTTCTTGAAAGCAGTCCATAAAGCAAATTTCCTAAGATCAAATCCTATATTTCCCACTGATTTTCATTACAAAACTAGAAGTATTGGGACCAAAAATATAATGAAATTATACATTAGAAATCATGAAGTCATTTCTAATAATCTAGGACAGGAGTCAACTAAAAGCTAAGAATGGCTTTCTTACAAAAACAAGCCAGGAACTGGATTTAGCCCTTGGGCCGATCTCTGATGTAAGTAAAACATTTTTCTGGTAAAGTGTGAAAAACACACAAAACAAATCACAGAAAGAAATATAAAAATTGTAGACATTGTAGTGGGAAAGGAATAGCAGGCACTGTTAAGCATTTTTTATAAATATTATCTCATTTGATCCTCACAACAATCTATTTATAACTTTGTTTTACAATTGAGACAAACAGATTAAATGGCTAGCAAGGATCAGATTATAAGTGTCTGAAGTTGGATTTGAACTCATTTTCCTAACTAGAGGCCCACTGAGGCACCAGCTTGCCCTTTCAAGCCAAAGTGGAGATGAAGTTCGATGCTGGATTTATTTCATCTTGTTGGTTACCAGAGATGGATAGATGGGGGTCTATTAGAAGGGGGTCATTTCTAGATCTGATGTTTCTTGTGCAGTAAGATAACTGTATAGATATGTATACATATATTGGATTTGTCATATAATTTAACATATTTAGCATGTATTAGATTACCTGTCATCTGGGGGAGGGGGAGAAGAGGGGAAAAGCTTGGAACAAAAAAAAAAAAGTTTTTGCAAAGGTCAATGTAGAAAAATCACTCATATGTTTTGTAAATAAAAAGCTTTTAATAAAAATAAATTTTTAAAAAAATGTTTTGTGAATTGAACTGAAATGAATAAATGGTAAGGTATGGGGAAGTGGTAAGCTATCCCAATCAGAAGGAATGGTATAACAAAGCAGAGAAAGAGAAATGTGTAAATTTTTCTAGAAAAATGGGAAATAGGGCAGCTAGTTGGTGCAGTGGATAGAGTGCTGGGCCTGGAGTCAGGAAGTTTGCTCTTTATAAGTTCAACCACTGAAGATTGAGGGGAGGGGATTAGTTGTTTTTAAGTAGGGAACTGACACTTTCAAAGCTCTGAATTAGGAAGAATGATCTCATAACAATATATAGGTTGAATTGGAGCAAGTTGAATATAGTTGCATAGAGACCAATGGAAGGCTATTTTAACTATGGAGAGAAATTGCACTAAATTTCTGGCACTGAGAATGAAAAGAAGAAATGGATTGCAAAAGTTGAATAGATCTTGGAAATTGATTTAATTTACAATGTGTGTCAGGGAAATGACTTTTAGATTTCAAGTCTGAGTGATGAGGACATTAGTTTTCATCAGAAATACGGAGGTCAGGAAGAAGAACTAGGTCTAGGTGTGTAGAGAAGTGAGATAATGAATTCAATTTCAAACATGTGTTTTGAGGTGTAAGGTGGATCTGTGCAGTGTCATTGGAAATACAATTCTAAAGTTTGAGAGCTAGACATATAGATTGGAGAATGATTTGCAGAGAGGTAAAGCCAAGTAAGAGAGTATACAGAAGAAAGAAGGGAGGAAAAAAGAATAGAAGTGTCATGAGTCCTTTGTGAAATGAATGCCTTTATTTAAGGACTGAGCTAAAGATTATTTAAATAAGGAAAAATCAGCAGGAAAGAACAATGTGAGAGAAGCCAGTGGAGGTAGAGCATCAAGAAAACCAGAAGACATATTTTTAGAAATGTCCAATGCTTCACAGTGGACACAAAGAATGGAAACATGAGATTAGGCCAGATCTGATCATGTATAAAACACTGGTACTCAGAAAGAAAAAGAAAGCAGTTCAGTAAAATGGGAGAATTAGGAGCTACATTGGGAGGGGCTAAGAAGAAGGGGTTGCTGAGAAAATGTATGCCATGGTATGACTCTGGGCAAGTCACTTAACCCCAATTGCCTCACTAAAAAAAAAGAAAGAAAGAAAGAAAGAAAGAAAGAAAGAAAGAAAGAAAGAAAGAAAGAAAGAAAGAAAGAAAGAAAGAAAGAAAGAAAGAAAGTAAGAAAGAAAGAAAGAGAAAATGTATGTCGTGTTTAGAGATTATTCTTTTAAGAAATCCAGAGGTCTAAAATAAGAGATCCATTTCTAAAATATATAGAGAACTGATACAAATTTATAACAATTCAAGCCATTATCCATTTGATAAATGATCAAAGGATATGAACAATTTTCAGATGAAGAAATTAAAATCATTTCCAGTCATATGAAAAAATGCTGTAAATCACTATTGATCAGAGAAATGCAAATTAAAACAACTGAAACATTACTACATACCTCTCAGATTGGCTAAAATGACAGGAAAAGATATTGATGAATGTTGGAGAGGATGTGGAAAAATTAGAACATAATACATTGTGCAACTGTGAATGGATCCAACCATTCTGGAGAGCAATTTGTAACTATGCCCAAAGAGTTATCAAATTGTACAAATCCTTTGATCCAAAAGTGTTTCTACTAGGCTTGTATCACAAAAAAAAAAAAAAAAAAAAAAAATCTTAAAGGAGGGAAAGGGACTTACATGTGCAAAAATGTTTGTGGCAACCTTTTTTGTAGTGTCAAGAAACTGGAAACTGAATGGATGCCAATCAATTGGAGAATGGCTGGATAAGCTACGGTGTGTGAATGGTATGAAATATTATTGTTTTATAAGAAATGATCAGGGGCAGCTAGGTGGCGCAGTGGATAGAGCACCAGCCCTGAAGTCAGGAGGACCTGAGTTCAAATTTGATCTCAGACACTTAACATTCCCTAGCTGTGTGACTCTGGGCAAGTCACTTAATCCCAATTGCTTCAGCAAAAAGCAAAAAAAAAAAAAAAAGAAAAAAATGATCAGCAGGATGATTTCAGAGACACCTGGAGAGACTTACATTAATTGATGTTAAGTGGAATGAGCAGAACGAGATCATTGTACACAACAACAGCAATATTATATGTTGATCAATTCTGATGGACATGGCTCTTTTCAACAATGAGATGATTCAGGCCTGTTCCAATGATCTTGATGAGAGCCATCTACACCCAGAGAGAGAACTATGGGAACTGAGGATAGATTACAACGTGGCATTTTCATTCTTTTTGTTGTGGTTTGCTTGAATTTTATTTTCTTTCTCTCTCTCTTTCTTTTTTAACTTTTTTTTTTTTTTTTGCTTTTTGCAGAGGCAATTGGGGTTAAGTGACTTGCCCAGGGTCACACAGCTAGGAATGTTAAGTGTATAAATATGTATGCCTATATTGGATTTAACATATATTTTTGCCATGTTAAACATACATGCCACCTGGGGGGGGGAGGAAGATGGGGGGATTTGGAACCCAAGGTCTTTCAAGGGTCAATGTTGAAAAAATTATCCTTGCATGTTTTGAAAATAAAGAAATTCAATTTATAAAAAGCAAAAAATAAGAGAGATCAAGAAAATAATAGCCACAGAGAGGAAATGAAAATGAGACAAAGCTATTAAATTAGGAAGAAGCTATCAAATAATATGTGTAAAGCATTTTAACATACCATATAGAAATAAGGTTAATATAATAATTACATTATAATTAGATAATACTTTAACATTATAATTATATGCAATGATAATAAAGTATAACATTTATCAAGTTTTTATATCATGATATAATACATTATTACAATTATTATTATTATTATTATTCCTTTAAGATCCAATTAAAGTTCTACCTCTTCTAAGTGTTCCCCAACTCCTTTTAACCACAGTACCTTCCTTTTGTTAATGTTTTCCCGTTTATCTTATATGTAGCTTGTTTTGTATATATTTGTTTGTATGTTACCTCCTCCATTACATTGTATCTCCTTGAAGTCAAGTACTATCTTTTGCTTATTTTTGTATCCCCAGTACTCACCACAATACCTGGAACTTAATAGATCTTTAGTGAATGGGGTTGAAAATTATTATTTTCTTAGAATATCTCTCTATGGGAAAGGCTTATCTAAAGCATAGTCGTGCGTTCCTTCATGGGAGTTCAGCTTTTTCATCTATCATTATTCTAAACTAACAAAAAAATTGATCTCTGGAATGGCCAGGAGCCTCAATAAGATACTATCCTTTCTATCAGCTTCCTTCCAGTGAGAAGACATATCTTGAGAGTCATTGTGGTAGGATGGAAAATGGACTGGAGTCAAAAACCATGGAGTTAAGTCTTGACTGTCTTACTTGCTGAGTGGCCTTGGACAAATCACTTTGCCTGTTAGAGCCTGTTTCCTCAGCTATAAAATGAAGGGGATGATTTCTAAAATTCCTTCTATCTCTCAAAGCCCACATACTTCTGAGGCTCCCATTACATTCGTCAACCTTATCTAAGGGATATCTATTTTACAGGGCTAAAATGACTAACTGTACCTTGAAGCCCATCAAGGTTTCTTCACCACCTACACCTCCCATTACTAGGGCTGCCTACCTCCCCAGATTCTCTTGGTTATATGGTCACACAGATATATAGTCTTCCAGAAGGCTGTCATTACAGTAAGATGATATCAAAAATTCATTAAATATCCATTTAAAGTTACAGTCATAATTTATCCCTCACAAAGAGGAGCTCAAAGTTCTATTAAAATAAATTTAAGCTTGCACATAGCAATAATTAACAAATTATTAAAATTTAATAGAGTCTGGTTGTAGCTAGGTTTTCCCACACTTAAAAGGGTATCTGTAATTAAATTGTACTAAATATAAAAGCAGTTTGATCTTGTGAAAAGGACACAAAGTAAGAAGATCTGGGTTCAAATCTTGCCTCTTGTAAGCAACCTATAGAGTTGTAATTTTCAAATAGGAATAAGGAGTTAGAGAAAGGTCGTGTCAGCTGATTGAGTTAGTTGTACAAAACAAGATATTGAGCTACTTAACTGATATACTGATAAAATGATAAAAATCACCTCCAAACAAGAAGTAGGTGAAAGGTAACTGCAAGCCCTGAGTGTGCATGCTTGATGAATTAATATTAACTTCTTCTCTCCAAAGACAGAGTTTTCTGCCATTTTTGAATATGGGTTGTATGATAAGGAAAGGGGAACATGTCAATTTTGTCATCCCCAGCCAATTGGGAGAATGAGGGAGGGACCTGGAACTTTTGGACAGGAAATAAGACTCATTCCCAGAGTTGATAAATGTGGACCTGCCCAAGGACTGCTCCTGGATGGATCACCCATTTTTTGCAAAAAATGTAAATAAATTTACTTACTTCATATCTTCATGATTTTTATCTTTGTAATATATTTCTAACAACTCTGAAATTGTGTGACCATGGGCACATCGTCAAATTCTCAGTGTCCTAATCTGTGAAATGGGTGAGTTAAATTATTTGGCTTCTAAGGTCCCTTCCACATTGAAATTTATCATCATATTATCCTTTGAGTCACAAATAAAAATAATGATTAAGACAATAAGGAAGGATTAAAAAAAAAACAGAATAAGGTACCATCATGAATTGCTCTATATATGACTAGCACAAATATATACACAGACACAAAGTGAAATTATCATATACTATAGCAATGGCAAAACATGGTCCACAATATTTCCTCATGTGACCAGAAACAAATTAAAAAGTAATTGGGAAATACTTAACAAAACAAATACAATGATGAAAAAACACAGGTAACATTACATTTTAAAATTAAATCAATATGAGGCTCTCAGGGATCCTTCTGTGTGAATTAGTGGCTTGTTTCTTTATGAATTTGACACCACTGCACTAGCAAAATGAAACCCCCCAAAATGTGACCTGATCTCCATTTGTCAGCTTGTTCCAATCACAATCTATCTGGTACAAAGAGATGGCATAATGAAGAGAGTGCTCAACTCCAAGTCAGGAAGATCAGAATTCAAATCTGGCCTCAGACAATTAGGTCACACATTAATTGTGTGACTCTTATCCGCTGCCTGCCTCTTTTCTTTGTCTGTAAAATGGGAGTTGTAATAACATCTACTGCCCGCCCCACTTTGTTGTTGCAAAGATCAAGTAAAATAATATTTATAAAATAATTTGTACAGTGCCTGAAACATATAGCAGGTATTTATTTATACATGCTTAAACAAACAAGCAAACAAGATGGATCTGAAAACTGAATTTACTGGTGCCCATGGCTCCATGTGTTTTCTCCCTGGCTTTATTCCAGCTTCCCCAATTTGGAATCACTGCTCTAGGTTAACTCTTTTTTTATCTTGCCCCAAAGATCCAAGCATGAACCCTAACTTGATCTGGCATAGCACATCAGATCACAACTTAGATTATATTCTCTTTTTCCCAGAAAACATCATCACCTTGGGCACAGCTAATTGCTCCTGATCAGTATCATATTTCACCCTCAGCACTGGAGGGTAGAGATTTGATAATATAATAGTAGAAAACTTTGCCAGAAATGGTAAGAATCCTAGATTAGCCCAAATGGAGAATAAAGAAAAAAATAATCCATTAAAACTCCCCAAACCTAACTTTAGGCAAATTTTTAAAGGTTTTTTTCAATGTCAGTAATCAAGTATTTATTAAGTCCCTACTAGATGGCAGACACTGTGCTAAATGCTGGACCCTGCAAAATTCCCTCAAGGAATTCACATTCTACCACCAATGTTTTTGGCTTGTGACTAACTTTTTTCCCCTTTAGTCAGATCACCTTCTATTGAAGCCATTAAGCTGACCATCCCTTGAGGTCAGGGACTGTGTTGTTTTTAATGGACAATCATCCAGTCATCAAGAAGAAATGAAAAGTGAAAAGGCTGAATATTCCCTTGGAAATTGGAAAAATACCAATTGCTCATGGGTAGACTGAGCCAATATAATAAAAATGACAATTCTACTTAAATTAATTTACTTATCCAATGTCACACCAATCAGACTAGCAAAAAAAAAAAGTTGTTTTGGGGGCTAGAAAAAATAACAATAACAAAATTCATCTGGAAGAACAAGAGGTCAACAATAGCAAGGAAATCAATGGAAAAAAAAAAATGAAGGAAGGTATCTTGGCCATGGTATATCTCAAACTATATTACAAAGCAGTAATCAACAAAACAATCTGATACTGACTAAGAAATAGAGTGGGAGATCAGTGAAATAGATTAGGTTCACAATAAATTGCCATTATAATCTAGTGTTTCCATAAACACAAATACCTAAACTTTTGTGACAAAAAGTTACTATTCGACAAAAACTACTGGCAAAACCTGGAAAGCAGTTTGGCAACAATTAGATATAGAACAACTCAAACAGTATACCAAGGTAAGGACAAAAGGGGTACCTGAATTGGACATAAAAGATGACACCATAAGTAAATTAGGGAAGCATGGAATAGTTTACCTGTTAGATCTAAGGATTAGGGAAGAATGTAATAAGAAAGAGATAAAGAACACTATGGGACAAGAAATATCTAATGTTAATTACAATAAATTAAAAAGGTTTTGCACAAATATAACCAATGCAGGCAGGATAAGAAGGAAAGCAGAACAATGGGGGAATGTGTGTGTGTGTGTGTATTTATAAAAAGTATCTCTGATAAAAATCTCATTTCTCAAATATGTAAAAACTGAGTCAAAGATATAAAAATACAAGTCATTTCCCAGTTGATAAATGGTCAAAAGATATGAACATGCCGTTTTTAGCTGAAAAAATCAAAACTATCCGCAGTCATAGAAAAAAAAAATATTCTAAATCACTATTGATTAGAAAAATGCAAATTAACACAACTCTGAAGTACTTACTGCACACCTATCAGATTAACTAGTATGACAGAAAAGGAAAATGACAGCTTTTGGAGAGGATGTGAAAAAATTGGGACACTGGTGCATTGTTGATAGAGTTGTAAACTAATCCAACCACTCTAGAGAACAATTTGGGGGGCAGCTAGGTGGCGCAGTGGATAGTGCACCAGCCCTGAAGTCAGGAGGAACTGAGTTCAAATTTGATCTCAGACACTAAATATTCCCTAGCTATGTGACCCTGGGCAAGTCACTTAATCTCAATTGCCTCAGCAAAAAGCAGAGAGAGAGAGAGAGAGAGAGAGTGAGAGAGAGAGAGAGAGAGAAAGAGAGAGAGAGAACAATTTGGAACCATGCTAAAAAAAATTTTTTTTTAGAGAGCATAAAACTGTGTTTATCCTTTGATCCTGCAAAACCACTACTAGGTCTGTATCCCAAAGAGATTTCAAGGGGAAAAAAAGGGGGAAAGGACCAATATGTACAAAAATATTGATCCAGTTTTTCTTGTGGTAACAAAGAATTGGGAGGAGATGCTTATCAATTGGGGAATGTCTCAACAATTTGTAGTATATAGGTGAGATGGAATTCTATATTATAAGAAGTGATGAAAAGGATGCTTTCAGAAAAACCTGGAAAAACTTACATGACACTGATGAAAAGTAAAATGAACAAAAACAGGAGAACATTATACATAGTAATAGCAATATTGTACGATGGCCTGTACAAAGTCTTGTACAAAGTCACTGTGAGTGACTTAGCTCTTCTCAGCAATACAATAATCTCAAACAATTCCAAAGAACCCATGATGAAAAATGTTATCTACCTCCAGAGAAAGAACTAATATAATCTGCAAATAGAAGCACACTTTTTAAAACTTTATTTTTCTTGCCTTGAGTATCTATTTTGTTTTCTTTCACAACATGGTTAATATAGAAATGTATATCTATAACCTATAGCAAAGTGCTGCCATCTCACAGAGAGGGACAGGAACAGAGGGAGGAGAAAGAGAAATAAAAACAAAAAAAATGTTAAAATTTTTTGCACATAATTGGGGACAACACTTTTTAAAGAAGTTTTATTCTAAGAAAGATAGGGTCATAGATTTTGAGCTGAGAAGTTCCTTATAGACAATCTAGTTTACCTCCCTCATTTTTCAAATGAGGAAACTGAGATACAGAGTTAAGTGCCTTGCCAGCATCACACAGATAGTATAAGAGACAAAGATGGGGAAATAGACACAAGTCCTATTATTCTAAATCTAAGCACACTTGTGAAGATCAAGTGAAATCACACAGCACACTACATGGAACACAGCAACTACCATAAAAGTGTTTATTCCTTTTCCCTTTCCTTCTGTCCACTATATTAAGTTGCCTCCCATAGGAAGTAACAATTTCCTTACTTGGTAATCAAAAGAACACAAAGGAAACAAACATGTTCAACTGGAGCATCGGTAAAATGAGAATAATAGTACTTACCTATAACTCAATGAGTATCAATTGATAAAACACCATGTCAAATTCAATAGAAATGAGGACCATTAAACCTCATAGAAGAATCCCTGAAGGTTACATATTGATTAGAAAACCACATTAATAATTAAGAACATAAATAATGTTCTATTATATTTTTATTTATTTTGTTAAATATTTCCCAATTATATTTTAATCTAATTCCTCCTGGAGAGTAGGTGTGGGAGGCCTCATGTGGTGAGCTGAATGTTTGACACCTCTAATATGTGTAAAGTACTTTTAAAAATCTTAATGTAGTTGCATAAATACTAATTATTATCATTATCTTTATTGTTACTATTATTATATGATCTGCTTGTGCACAAGTTTCAGGAAAACTTGCTTTTAAAACTGAGATCCTTTCATGAGTAGAAATGGGATTAAATGTTCCTGAACTTCTCTCAATAGTACTCACCTCACATCAATTAAACAAAATGGGAAGTAAGTTTACTGGTCCTCTCAGGCTGGCACCCTTTATAAAGAGATTTAGATTTTGAGTTAAAAGGGACTTCAGAGGCCCTACTCAATTTGAATCTCTGGCGGAGCAATATTCAATGGGAAGTAGCTTAGGCATAGGAAGGGTAATTCATCAGGAGTCTTAGAATGAATGAATGAAAGAAAGAAAGAAAAAAGAAAGAAAGAAAGAAAGGAAGGAAGGAAGGAAGGAAGGAAGGAAGGAAGGAAGGAAGGAAGGAAATCAAAAAAGAATAATTATAAGATGTTTTGAGAACCTTAAAGTTCTATATAAATGCTATGATGAGGATGATAGTAGCTGACTGCCCCTAGATTTCCAGTCTGCTGCTTACATCAAGGGAACGTTGCTTCTTCTTGGGAAGCCACTCTGTTTGGTATCAAACAGAAGGATGCAAATTAAGGCATCCAGCTCAGTATTCCAAGGTAACTAGTGCTGTTCCCACCCTTCAAAGCTTCAGGTACACAGAACAGGCAGAAAAATGAAGTAGATTATTTCATATCCATTGTGTACCTATAAACGCCTTCTCTTCCGTGCCAACAGACCGAGGAGCCTCCTGGTAGATACGTAATTATCCCCCAGTGAACATGCAAATGAGCTTATTGGCTCTTTCACAATTAAAAAATTATAACCCCTCCCCCAAAAGAAAAAAAAGAAAAACCCAGGATGGAAAAACAAACTCAAGCCTAAACAGACCCAACCCACAATCCTTTCTCCCGAAACCTCAAGTGGAAACTGAAACTGGCCACACCCATTAAGCCTCCAGGCTGATTGGCAGAAAGAACAAAAACTGAGGAAGAACATTTAAAGCCCAGACTAGTAGGTATGTTGTTGTTTTTCCAAGCCGTAGTGTGAGAAGTTTAAACAAACAACTCTTTACACCTACAGCCTATGGACTATTGATATACTACACAGGGAGCCCAGATAGAATCAAACTTTTACCCACAACAAGCATCCTTCAAGTTTAAAAGAGAGAAGCAGCAGCATCTCTGGTGTTCCATGAAGGCTGTCGTATAAGCTTCCATTGAAGCTCATACAAGCTGCGCATTTCAGCTATAGAGTTTCACCTACCTCATGTAGGAACTAAAGTAGAAATAAGCTTCTTTTTATGTGGAATGGAAGAGCTGGCCACATCTGGTACTTCTTAGAAGTAGACTCATCAAACTCTCATGCTCCAAGGAATAGAAGCTCTATTACTTAATCCCTTATTATATGTGCCCCAAAAGTCTAAATGAGGTTTAAAACTTTAATAGCTCAAAAATGTCCTACAACTTTGGGGGCATCCTTGTATATAATGTGACCAAGTATTTCATTAGTCTATATTATTACTAAGGAATTAGTCTAGTCTAGTATGCTTTCTTTCTGGAAACTGAAAAATAGGACCAGTCTTTCTTTTCTTTTCTTCTGGATTTAGAATTTTTTTTTTTTTTTTTTTTTTTTTTTTTTTTTT
>JAJPUD010000164.1:484163-562320 GCA_023553655.1 Myrmecobius fasciatus | reverse complement strand
TTTTTTTTTTTTTTTTTTTTTTTTTTTTTTGGCTAAGGCAATTGGGGCTAAGTGACTTGCCCAGGGTCACACAGCTAGGAAGTGTTAAATGTCTGAAACTAGATTTGAACTCAGGTTCTCCTGATTTCAGGGTGGTTCTCTATCCACTGTGCCACTTAGCTGCCCCAACAGGGCCAGTTTTTGAACGAATGTCCTATTTTTTTGTCTTTCTATTCTGATTAAATAACAGCTACTAAAAATAAAAAATGAGGGAAAAAAAAGGAGCACTTGCCAAGTCCTTTGAAGTTGCAACTTGGGGGAACAGGCATAGTAGATACAATACTTATCCTGAAGTCAGGAGGAGCTTAGTTCAAATCATCTCTCAGTTACTAACTGCATGACCATGGGCAAGTCACTTAACCCTGAAGAACTTTAAAATTTCATTTTAAAAAACAAAAGTTACTTACAAAGAAAGATATTTTATCTGCCTTCAGAGGAACAGGAAAAACAAGCATAGTATAGTCTTACATAGATTAATATGAATACATATGTGTGTATATATATATGTATGTACGTGTCTGTATACATGTATTTATAAATATATCCATGATTAATTGTTTTCTTTTTGGTGAGGAGAAAGGGGGGAGAGATAAAGTAAAAAGTGCATATTAGAGAACAGAAAAAAAACTACAAGGAAGCAAAGAAAATGGACAGCTCTAAACACAATGTATAGTATTTATTATGTAGACTTTCTTGAAATTGAGCTTTATTGTTTTATATTTTGAATCCTTTCATATTCTGCTATGCATAT
Source organism: Myrmecobius fasciatus (assembly GCA_023553655.1). NCBI lineage: Eukaryota > Metazoa > Chordata > Mammalia > Dasyuromorphia > Myrmecobiidae > Myrmecobius > Myrmecobius fasciatus. The sequence goes on along the minus strand of JAJPUD010000164.1, from coordinate 561,530 downwards.
CACAATATTTTCTTCTATTTTGTATTTATGTTTTAAATAATTTAAAATAGTAAAAAGAAAATTTTTAAGCTCTCCCCTTCCCACAATTCCCCTCACCCTACCTCTACCATCACCACTTCCCTCAAAGGGTTACCTGTGATAGCTTTGTTGATTTAGAATTCTTCTTGGTCTACTCATTGTCAAAGATAGAGGTAAATAAAGAATTGCTTCCATTTAACTAGTGGCCCAAGGTTATAAAGAACAAAGCTCTTTATGGGCAGAGGTAATTTCAATTTTTGACTTTCTATAATTGGCTCTTAACAAGTTGCCTATTTAATAAATGTTCCTTGAATTAAAAGGGCTTTCTCAAATCAGTCAATAAACACTTATAAAGCACCTCCCATGTCTCTAGGCAGCTAGGTGATTCAGTGGAGAGAGCACTGAGCCTCAAATTAGGAAGATTTGAGTTTAAATCCAGTGACCCTAAGCAAGCCACTTAATCACGATTTGCCTTAATCTGTTGGAGAAGGAAATAGCAAACTCCAGTATCTTTGTCAAGAAAACCTCATTGATAGTATAGTCCTCAGAGTCACAAAGATTTGGACACAATTGAACAATACCAACACAATGTGTCAAGCAGTCCTTAGCACACATCTCATTTGATCCTCATAAAAATCCCATGGAAGTAGATGATATAAGGATTATTCAATGCTCAGACAAGAAAACAGGCCCAAAGAAGTTATTTGATTTATACAAGGACACACAACTAGTGAACTGTGAAGCTAGGACTTGCAATTCAGGTTTTCTAGTTTTCAGGTCAGCCCTTCTTTCTATGACACAATCTTGTCAGAGAGATTTTAAAAGAAATCATTCACAATCTCCTTATGTTAACCAATAATTTATTAACTATTATTAACCATCTTAAAACTACTCCTAGGAACTCATTTACAGGATAAATTATCATTTCAATTAATGCTGAGATACATACAAAATAATTCTCAATCACTAATGAATAATTTTCATTCTCAACTTTTGAATTTCACATCCTTTAATATGACAGCTAGATGGCACAGTGGATAGAGCATGAGGCCTAAAGTAAGGAAGACTCATCTTCTTAGTTGGTATATGGTCTCAGACACTTGGCTGTGTGATTCTGGGCAAGTCACTTAACTGTTTGCCTCAATTTCCTCATCTATAAAATGAGCTGAAGAAAGAAATGGCAAACTACTTGATTAACTTTGCCAAGAAAACCCCAAATTGGACATGGTTGAACAACAACAAAGGGAACCTAGAAACATTCTCAGAATGATTATCACCAAACAATTTAGCATTTCTTTACTGATCTCACAGATATGAGCTGTTCGGCATTGTGTCCAACTAGGCAAAAGTATAAAGGATAACTCAACAGAAATCCTACAACTCTAAAAACCAACTCAAAATGCCTGCCCTCCTGATTCTGAATTAGTAAGACCGTCTTTGTATAGAAAGTATAATCTAGGGGCAGCTAGGTGGCGCAGTGGATAGAGCACCAGCCCTGAAGTCAGGAGGACCTGAGTTCAAATCTGGTCTCAGACACGTAACAGCTGTGTGACCCTGGGCAAGTCACTTAACCCCAATTGCCTCAGCAAAAAAAAAAAAAAAAGAAAGTATAATCTGTTATCATTATGAATTTTAAAAGAAAAGCTGAGGCATCCAAAGAAAGCAGCTTCTGGCATTAGTCTAATCAGATTCTTGCCCAGCAGAACTCAAGGGCATTTGGCAAAAGGCCTACCATGGGCATCCTGGTCATTGCTCCAATCTCTTACTTTAGAATTACATGACACTCCTGGCCCATTACCAGATCCTAGAGCTGAGATCCAAGTGCTCAGTGTAGCCTATGTTAAACAAAAGCTATTGGATCAAGTTATTTCATTCAGTTTCCTTTTTCAGCCAGCTGTCTACTTTTTAAAATTAATAAATATTTTAAAAGTATTCCTGTGAGACTGAGTGATTTCGAAATACTTGCTCCCAATAAAACCCAAGCAAAACTGGTTCTTAACCAGTTTCTCTTGATTAATCAGTTTCTCGTATGTGTAGATCCTTTCTGAAACAGATCCCAAAGCAATGAAAGATTTCAAAGAGAGAATAAAACTACAGGGGGAAAATAAAATGCTAGATGTAAGAAATTAAATGTAAAACAATTTGATTAATCCTACGTAGGGGGAGAAGGTATTACCAGAGTAAACAGAAAGTAAACTAATCAAGTCATGCTTTCTTCCCTCATGACCATCTTTCACTCCATCATGTGATCATACCAAAGCACAAAAATCAAAGAAATTGAGAGAAATGAGACGGAAAAAAATTAGATGGAAAGTAAAATATAGTTAACATCTTAATATCAATGAGAAAAATTCAATCTTCACTTAAATACTACCTCATGACTTTTTATAGGAATGGTCCTGCCTTATTTCCCTGTCTCTTCTCTATCCAACATGGCATTGAGCTACATAAGGAAGAAAAACTACATAGTAAAAATGGAGGAAAAAGTCCAGAGGAATACTCTATAATTGATTGTATTTGCTCAGAAAAGTAATTAAAATTATCCAAAGGTTGACCCAACTACTCATCCTTGCTTAAGTAGCTAGGTTGGCTAGTGGGTAGGGTAGATCTAGAGTCAAGAAAACTCAAATACTTACTAGCTGTGTAACTCTGGTCGAGTTGCTTAACTTCCTTTAGCCTCAGTTTCTTCATCAATAAAATGGGAATAACAATAATAGCACCTATTCTTAGGATTAATACAATAATATTGTAAAGCACTTTGCAAACCTTAAAGCAGTATGTAAATACTAATTTATTACTAGTACTTCTTTCTAGCAAATTTTGATTCCATCAAATATCACTTTTATCTATCACAAATGCCAATTATGAGCTCAAGAGCACAGATCATGTAGTACATACATTGCATAATCCATAACAAGTCAGTTTGGGAACTGTGAAGTTCTGCAATCTATTTGTTCTGCAAGATCATATCAATTCTGATAACTCACACCCTCTTCAGTACTTTTTGCTCCAAAGGCCCCTTCCTCCCTCTGGAGAAGGTGAGTATTGGAAAGCTCCTACTAGATTTCCCTATTTGAGAAGGGTGCCTAGGTCAAGGAATTCATTTCTATCCTGATTGCAGAACTGTTATCTTGTCTCTGGGCTAAGCATCCTCTTTCTCCTTCCCCTACACCCCATTTCCTTCTCATCTTTCTGTATTGTCTTTCCCCTTAATCTTGTGAGACGCTGCTTTTTTTGGTACCTCCAGGGCTTAGCACAGAATCTGGAAAAATAATAGGCACTTAATGTTGTATTAACTGGAACTTAGGAAGTGTCAAATTCCACTTTTGACATGTCCTAGCTATAGATCCTGGGCAAGTCACATCTGAGTGTTCTACACAACTCTCTATGACTAGAAGTTGTGGAGATGTTAATTTGCAGTGAGCTTCTTTCCTTATCTGAAAGTTCTTTAATAATATTGAAATCACAGGTACAGCTTCTATCCTTAGCTTTAAAATGTATAACAGCACATTTTATCACTTCCTGTTTTTGTTTTGGCTAGACTATTCTATAATTTACATGGCTTAATTGAATCATGTTTATGAAGCAAAGGAGACCAAGAGCATGTTGACCTGCTTGGGCAGATCAGTTCTAAATCGACCAGATACTTCCCAAAGTAAGTAAACATCCTAGGCTAAATTGTTTAGTGTTTGATTATTCATTTTTATGGCTAATTCAGACCATTTCTTTTGTAGCATGGCAATCTTTTGCAAAGAAAGAAGGAAGGGAGGGAGGGAGGGAGGGAGGGAAGAAGGAAAAGAGGAAGGAAGGAAGGGAGGGAGGGAGGGGAGAGGAGGGAAGGAGGGAGAGAAGGAGGGAAGAGAAAGAAGGGAGGAAGGAAAGGGAGGGAGGGAGGAAAGAGGAGGGAAGGAGGGAGGGAAGGAGAGAAGGAAGGAGGGACAGAAAGAGAAATTAAAGAAAGAACACAACTTGCCAATTTGACTACATTGAGAATGTCTCTTTAAAAGTTGGACAGTATCAATGGTTGAATGGTGATTTTCACTTCCTCATGGCAATCATCTCTTAAATTTCCAGAGAATATAGACACTCTTCCCTGTTAATGAGCATCTGCACAGCAACAGCCCCTCATTCTGAATGTGTTGTACAACCACTCCTATATTAGTCACTAACTTTTCCCAAAGCAGGGCTATCTCTCTCTGGAACAAGGATGATATCTGCTTTCAGAGAATTTCCTGTGAATTCCAAATTTTTTTCTCTCTAGCTTCTATCTCTTTCATTATTTGTTTGTTTGTTTGTTTTTCTATGTGTGGTAGATTTCACAAGAGATGGTAGAAAGATCGTTGCACAAGTTTAGTGAGCAAACTTCCACTTGGAATATTTTACCTTCAAAATAGTTAGCAAACTTCCTTCCTGACAGAGTGGACCTAACAAAGTGAAAATATTAGAGCTATGTAGCTCATGCCTCTGAATTTTATAGTATGAAAAAAAATTAGACCACTATGTATCTAGAGCAAATATGTCATTGACTTCTAGTTCTCTTTCCTGACATTTCAACTAACAATTTATTTACTCTTCCATTCAATGCATAGATTCTTAGCCTATGTTGTATGAACTTTAAAGGAAAATATTTTGATAGATATATTTCAGTGTAATTTCATTTATTATTATTGTTGTTTTGGTAATTCTAAATATTTTATTTTTTGCATTAAGATCACTCTGAGGAAGTCATCTACAGGTTTTATTGAAATGCCAAGAGAATGTAAAACCCACCTCAAATAGGTTAAGAATACCCTCTCTAATGTGTAGTTATTCTTCCTTAGTTGATTTGCTTGGTTGGGATGACAGCACTATTTCCTTCCATGTAAATGTGATATTAAGATAAGAGGGGTGAATAGACAGTGCAATGCTAACTTCTTTTCTGGCTGCTCACACCATTCACCTACACAAAACAAGGAAGCATTTTAAGCCACACATTATTGATCTTCCTCTTCCTGTAGGAAATGCTTAACAGACAGAATGATGCCATTGAAACTGCTACATAACAGTATGAATTAACTAGAGGTCAGGAATTTTTGGCATTGAAGTCAAAGAGAGTAAAAGAAGTCACCAACTCTCATTTTGCCTTACATTCTTAAGATTCCCTATCTCCACTATATGTCATCTTAGGAAGCATATTTTCATTATAATCTTGCTTGTTTGACTACTGAATATTCCATTTTAAGTTTTTTTTTTTTTTTTTATTGTTCTAAGGGCTTTTAGCTCTTCCCACTATAAAAAGTCACAGTCACTGAGCAACTAAATTTTTACCTTTGTAGATCAGGCTGGGAGGGGAAAGCCTCCCAGCAGGACAGAAGATAAAGATAGTACATCATAAAATGTCTGAAAAGTTTAAATATAAACAAAACTGAAGGATCTCATCCTGCTCCATTCTACTGTAGTCATGACCCAATGAATAGTGAAGAATAGAGGTTTTTTTTTTATTAAAAAACAAAACAAACAAAATAGCTTTGGAATCAAAATAATTTTTCTTTTTAAATAAATTGATCAGCTGATGAAAAACAACATACTCATGACATCATTCTTGCACTTAAAACCATATAAGCCAAAAAACAAGCTGTCCACTTGCATCTAACCAAAAGTGGAAACAACTAAGGGATGACATGATGCACAAAACTGCAGAAGTTCCAAACCATTTCCAAGAGGGACGTACAGAAATGGTCTGTAACCTCTTTGGCAGAGTATATGAAATTCAACAAATAACTAGTTGGTTTTTTAAAGAACTTTATAAAAGCAGATTAAATAAGGAAATTTATAGTAAGAAAATTATCATTTTATCTGATTAGTTGCTAAAGACACCAGAATTAGAATTCATGTAGATCAGTTAATCCAATAAAAAGCTGAAGTCACATGTCCCTACCACCCAGAGACTGTGCATTAACATGAGCATTAACTGGTGCTGATTTGACTGGCTGAGAGTAATAGTTCAACTCCCAAAAATGCCTAAGTCAAAACCACATGCAACTTAAGTAGTGAAAATGACTTTTTATATGAACAAAACCAAATAAATATTCAGTAAGAAAACTGCTGCCCACTAAAAACGCATCTTAATCCATTCACTCAAGTCTTGAGTACCACTGTCCAGGATGAGTTGACTTCATTAGATGACTTGATTCTGCTGACCTCTTTTAGCAATTTGTAGCATTCATTTTCATCTTAGTTTTAGTCCATATTATTTAGTCCATATTAGTTCCTCTCCCCGACCCCCATGCCCACAAAAATAACACTTCTTCCAAAAGGCTATGTATTTCATCAAGATGAGTGATGTACATCACAACTTCTTGTTTAAGCCGTTTTACAAATTACTGTGGCCAAAATACTCATTACCTATATACCTCTTGTAGAAAATAACAGATAAAAACTCATGGCAGGCACACGCGCGCGCGCATGCACACACACACACACACACACACACACACACACACACACACACACACCCCTTCCCCACTGTGCCAAAATACAACTGGAGCATTTTGTAACTCTTCCAACAAACTTGATTTTCAAATTAAATTGCACTCATAATGATGCTGATGTTGCTCTTGTATATTTATAAGGTTTCTGCTTTATTATGGTTTTATATTTGGATATAAAACCTCTAAAGCCATTTTCAATAGCATCAATAGTACATTTACTTTTCTCCTAATGTACTCTGAACCAGTCTCCTACCATGCTTTGTGTTCCACTCTTTTTTGCACAAATGGTACAAACCTCACTAGAGGGAGCAAACCCACAGCATTAGAACAATTAAGACATTGTCTTCCTGTAAAGTTTTTTAAATTGTAAGTAATCATACAGAAGAAGCTTAGTTCTGCAGGTGCATCTCCCAAGTAATCAAACAGATATTATCATGTACAATTCAGGAGTCCCTTTTGATGGCTCCCCACCCTGTTGGTTGTTGTTGGTTTAAAAAACAAAAAACAAAAAATCTAGTTCACCACTAATTTAAGACAGACATGGCTAAAAAAGCATATCCCCCCCTAATTTTACTGCTTAGGGATACCATTTTTCAGGACTGGTTTGACATACAACAGGACACACATTAAGGCACAACTGGGTGGTACAAATAGAAATGAATACTTCAGGACTATCTTTTTTTCCCCCACAGATAGTAAAATATGTACCGTTTTCCAGATAAAACAACAGCAAAAAAGAAATACATAGTTTTCTTATGAAATGCCTATACAAAATTTTAAAATTTACACCATCTGAGCTGCCAAAAATGTTTAAAAAAGTATTTTTTTCACATAAAACTATATCTCTCATCAGTAGGACCCCATATACCTGGGTCTAAAATATCCCAGCACTGTAGGGAAGAAGATCAAAATCCTTCCTTCTCCCCACATAGGACAACAATGACAAGTGAAGTTGTACAGTAGTGTATTCTACTCATTAAAAGTGACCAAAAATCCATTAAAAAAATATTATCTGGAGATGACTGGTGCCACAACTAGTGAGTATAAGGCACTTCCTTCGAGACAGCAGCACCCTCCAATAGGCTGTACAAGGAGATGATGGGTCAGGATCTGGTTAAGACAAAGGGCTGGATGAAATTCCTTGGAAGACACGACCATTTCAACAGCAGGGGAAGACACAGGAGGTAAGAACTTGGAGGTGAAGATCTACACAGAAGTGGTCACTCTGTCAAAGGTATTATTGACCTCATTTTTGTTCGAATCCAGTCCTTTAGCAGCATTCATATCATTCCGTAAGTTCTCCACTGTCTTTTTCATACTTTTTAACTCTCCTGGGTGTGGAGTGGCTCGCCTTAAGAGTGTTCTCTAAAAAACAAACAGCAGAGGGAGTGTTTTTATCTTTATTTTATTTTCTTAAAATACATTTTTAATGGCATTTGCATTTAAATTTTTTTTAAGAAAGGACAAAATTTTTAAAAAGATAAAACAACCAAAATTAAACATTGTGAAATTATGATGGCCAAGTATAGCCTTAAAGAAGAGGTATAAAGAGCAGCTTCTGGCCTTCTTTGCAGAGGAAATCAAGGTCTATGGACAATACATAAGATTCCATGTGTTTTCCAAATGCAGGCTAATTCCCCTCCCCCTCCTTTTTAATGATTTGTTCAAATGGGTAGCTCCCAAGACAGAGATAAATCTGGGTGATATTTAAAAAAAAGATATTTATAAGTTTTTATAAAATACCAAATATCATCTTAGAAAATACTATTTAAGAGTGAATTGAAATAAAACCTCAATCCCTTCAACATCAACTATCTGTATTTATCATCAACAATTTTCTGACAATTAGTTGAAAATCAACATTAAGAATGGAGACCTGTCAGTTAAGAAAAGTTTGCTAAGAGAACAAAAGAGATATTAAAAAGTATCTAGTGTGAGGGGGAAGAAAAGCTAAAGGGGCTAGTGGATGTTCAGATATATGCACTGAATGAATTTTTTTAACTAGAGAAAAGTTTTCTCAATAAAATCATTGAGATTTGGGGGATGGCAGGAAGAGTAAGAAAAGAATTCTTCAGAGAAGAAAACACTTCTATTTTGAAATTATGGTTCTTTATGGGTTTTGGTGTCTCATCATAAGGCTTTTGGCAGGGGAAGATGAAAGGAATTTATTTTTTTAATACTGAAAATTGCAATTAAAAAAAATCAAATTAAGAGTATGCTAGATTACTAAGTAAGAAATTATTTTCACTCATATGTTTTGCAAATAAAAAGCTTTATTAAAAAAAAAAGAAATTATTTATACTACATAACAATCTTATATATTGTTGTTCAGTCATTATTTAGTCTTGTCTAATGGCTTGTGACTCCATTTGGGTTTTGGTTGGGTTTTTTTGGGCAAAGATACTAAAATGGTTTACCATATCTTTTCCAGCTTATTTTACAAATGAGGAAACTGAAGCAAACAGGGTTAAATGCCTTGACCAGGTCACATAGCTATTAAGTGAATGAAGCCAGATTTGAACTCAGGAAGATGAGTCATCCTGGCCCAGCACTCTTTCCACTGTGTCACCTATCAATAAAGATTATAAGAATAAGGCCAAATAACAATTATGCAAGAGGGTATAAGAAATGGATTATTTCTAAAGAGTATTTGCAATAACATTTTAGCACACTTTTTAGTTCAAATAATAACTGTATCAATGACCTTTAAAGGATATTTCCTGGAAGCTGGGAAAACAACTAGACAGGAATTCCTGTACAAGGATGCTCTGCCTATCAATACTGGCCAGGACTTTCCTTGCAACTTTGCAACTGTAGAGAGCTCTCTATATCATAGAAAGGTTCAATGATTTGGCCTGCCAAATCACCCAGCCAGTACATGACAGAGATGGGAATTGAACCCAGATCCTCTCAGCCTTGAGACAGTCCTTATACACTATTGTGGCAAAACCTCTTAATAGCCAGGTAAGGTTAAAGTTACACTGAAAAAGGGCTATTGGAAAAAGAGATTAAATTAATAATATAATTACTAATCTAGACAATTATAACATAAAAAAACAAGTTAACAAATTATTTTCTTTTAGCTGTTATCTCAATTTGTCATCTACAATCCAAGTATTACACATTTTCTTACTGAATTTGTGACTCATTTTATAATAAAAAACATGAGCACCCATAAAAATTAAAAACCTGTCACTCTGTTATATCTATGGGGCTCAAAGTACTTAAAGGAAGCTAGGTAGTACCTGGAGTTAGGAAAACTTGAGTTCAAAATCAGACTTAGACACTAGCCATGTGACCCTTGGTTTGCCATTTAATTACTGTCTACCTCAGTTTCTTCAACTGTAAAAAAAAGGGAATAACAGTATTTACACCACAGGGCTGTTGAGAAGATCAAATAAGATATCTGTGAAGTATTTATACATAGTCCACCACACAGTAGGTGCTATGTATAATTATAATAATACTTATTCCCTTTCTTTTGTCTTCCCCACCCCTCCCTCTGAAGACTGTTGCTTCAAACCTCAATAAACAAAAAACAATAAAGCAGCAATGAAAGCAAACCCAATCCATGCAGGAGGGCAGACTTCCCAAACTGCTAGCAATTCTTAAAGAGTGATTTCATTGAGATAGCACAAATATAGGTAAGAGGAGTTTTTCAATCAATTTATTCATTTTACTGAGTAGTTAATAAGGTGCCAATTTCACCATAATTATGAATACTTCATACTACAGCCAAGGTAAATTGATCAAAAAAAGGAGAGAGAGGTACTTGGCATAACAGGAGGCAAGATTAATGGAATAAGACTGTACTCATTCAAAATGGTCTAGGCCAGTGGTTCTCGAAGTGTGTCCAAAGAATCCTGAGGGTCTGTGAAACCCTTCCAGAGGGTCTACAAATTTTAAATTAGTTATATTTCTAATAAGGCAAATAACTATAAATATAACCCACATAAACAAAAATTCTTTGGAAAGATTCTCAATATTTTTTTTTAATACTATGAAGTTACTGAGGACAAAAAATTGAGAACCACTGGTCTAGGTTATAGGGAGAATATTTAAAAAGGGCTCATAATTTGTTGGAAGTTGTAGGGGAAATCAAAACCCAAAAGGTTCTAAGAGTAGAAGGAACGGCTATGAAGGATGAAATAAGCAAAAAATATAAATTAAAGATAAATAAAAACCTGAAATTCTTTTTTAATAGAATGCTTAGCCTTACTTACCACTTCACAAACCAGTATTGTAGTACTGAGAATAGAAAAATCAGGGGCAGCTAGTTGGTATAGTGGATAAAGCACCAGCCCTGAAGTCAGGAGAACCTGAGTTCAAATCTGGCCTCAGACACTTAACACTTCCTGGCTGTGTGACCCTGGGCAAGTCACTTAACCTCAACTACCTAACCTGCCCCGGGCCCCCCCCCCCCAAATAGTAGACTGAAGATGGTCTCTAAAAATTATTGCCAAAACCCCAATAATGAAAGATGCTGTTTTTAAATAAGGGAAATGATTTATTAGCCTCTTAGCTCCCAGCTTTGAGCCTCTACACCTACCAAGGAATACTGTTCATTTGAACAACATACCATTTCATTATCCTCTTCATCTCTTTCATCTTCTAAAAATCGGATTGCACTGACCCTGTTGACTGCCCGTTCATTCCATGTTTCATCTGACATTTCATTGACTAAACTTTCCAGTGCCCCACAGCGGGGCAAGTTCTCTGTAGGGATGACAAAAAAAACATATTAAATCAAAAGCTTGTCAACTCAGGCAGCCACTGCCTTCCACACATTCATTACATTCCTCATTGGGCTGAACTCAAAAGACCAACCAGTATAAAGGAAAACAGGTTTCAAATCATTAACTGAAATAGCAAATAACTCCTGAAAGGAGGACAAAGTACCTTCTCAACTGTACAGTTATCATTAGAAAATAAGAGCAATTTAATAGTCAAGGATTCTTCCTCAGTCTTAGAATATCATATTCATATGGTCCTTCATAATTTTTTAATTTTTAAAAAAAGTTTTCTCACAATAATACTGAAACTTTGGCACTGCAAGTTATCTGCTATTATCCCCACGTTACAAATAAGGAAAATAAAGAGGTTAATTAACTTGTTCAAGAGCAGATAACTATGAAGTACTATAGATGAAAATAAGATTGTTACTCATGGAACCATGAGCTTTAGAGGGAGAAGAAACCCTTGAGATCATCAAGTCTGATGTTTTGATTTTACATGATATAACTGACTTGCCAAAGGTAATACAGAGCAGAGTTAAAAACTGAAACCAAATCCTTTGGCTCCTCTGGTGCTGTAGCCACTACACCATACTGACTCCAAGTCTAGGACAGCAAATAATTTTTCATATGTTCAGAAAAACTACATATAGAATCCTTTCTAGGAACTCCCAAGTTGAGTGTTAATTCAGCAAAATCTCTTAGGGCAACATGTACTGATCTAGCTATAAGTATATCAGATATTAAGCCTTTCTTTCCAAGATATATGTTATATCTAATTTCTTTCCCTTAAATTGTTGTTACTGCTGTCTGAGATTAAATTTCTCTATTTCACCAAGATGAAAGAATAACAGCCATTTACTGGTCCATGACCTTTGAACTGACCTGGACTAATTCTCTTACCATATTGGAGCTGGAGCTAATTGGCTTTGCCCTCTGCAACTAAGAACTACCAAGTTGAAGCAATCTACCAGCCTCAGCATCCAGAAGCACAGATTACACACATGTGTCTCAACTTGCAAATCACTTAAGTTTATGAGTTGATTTGTTGATGCAAAAGTATTTTTAAAAAAGAAAACTCTGGGAGGTTCCAGTTCCCTTTAAAGTATTTATTCCTACACATGTTTAACCTATATTGGATTTCTTGCTGTTGAGGGGAGGTGTAGAGAAAAATATGGAACATAAGGTTTTATAAGGGTGAATGTTGAAAACTATCTTTGTATGTATTTAGAAAAATAAAAAACTGTTATTTAAAAGAAAAATCATTTATTCCCTCTAAGCCCTCTTCTGGATAAAGTATCCTTAAATTTCTTCCCTATCAAAACCTGCTCTAGAGTTAATTTGTCAACAAATAATATTCTCTAGGAAGAATCTTATCTTTTCTTTTCTTTTTTTTTAAATTTCACCCCTAATACCGGAATGAACATCTCTGTTTTCCATTTTAAGAATTTCAGGCATCCCTTTGACCCAGCAGTGTTTCTACTGGGCCTATATCCCAAAGAGATCTTAAAGGAGGGAAAGGGACCCACATGTGCAAGAATGTTTGTGGCAGCCCTTTTTGTAGTGGCTAGAAACTGGAAACTGAATGGATGCCCATCAATTGGAGAGTGGCTGAATAAATTATGGCATATGAATATTATGGAATATTATTGCTCTGTAAGAAACGACCAGCAGGATGATTTCAGAGAGGCCTGGAGAGACTTGCATGAAGTGATGCTGAGTGAAATGAGCAGAACCAGGAGATCATTATACATGGCAACAACAAGACTATACAATAATCAATTCTGATGGACATGGTTCTTCAACAATGGGATGATTCAAACAAGTTCCAATTGTTCAGTGATGAAGAGAGCCATCTACACCCCGAGAGAGGCCTGTGGGAACTGAGTGTGTACCACAACATAGCATTTTCATGCTTTCTGTTAATGTTTGCTTGCATTTTGTTTTCCTTCTCAGGTTTTTTTTTTCTTTCTAGATTCAATTTTTCTTGTGCAACAAGACAACTGTATAAATTTGTATACATATATTGGATTTATCATATATTTTAACATATTTAACATGTATTGGGTTACCTGCCATCTAGGAGAGGTGGTGGTGGTGGGAAGGAGGGAAAAATTTGGAACAGAAAGTTTTGCAAGGATCAATGTTGAAAAATTACCCATGCATATGTATTGTAAATAAAAAGAAAACTTAAAAAAAGAATTTCAGGCATTGGCAAGCAGATATGGGTTATATTTCAGGGAAGGTGGAACTCATTCAAGAATACCTGAAATTATGCACTCCACTACATCTGGATGTTGGAAGAATACTACAGGATGAAGCAGTACATTCAACCTGTTAACCTTTCACATCCTATTTAGTCCTATGACAAAGTGGAAATGATGTTTAAATTATATTTACCTTGACAATTAGATTCAAAAGGCAGTTGAGGAAGCAAAACACATGTTAGAATCTTTTCTCCTGTTTCGTAGTCTGTGTCTGTCTGGAACGTAAGCAGGGGTTGGGATTGGTTGTCAGACAACCACAAAGCCTTCAACTTCAAGTTTGTCAGGGATAAAGGCAGATGGAGTAATCTGATTTAAAGGAAACACTGAAGTTATGACCTTCATTTTAACTAATTATTTTAAACAACTCCTAATAGTTAAACAAAAGAAAAACAAGCAGAGAATCACTCACAGTCAGCTTCCCAAGAGTGAAGGGGAAGCCTTCAAGCCAAGCTTCATTAAAAAACACTGGAACAAAGACAGAGTACTGGCCCAATTATTCAGGGTTAGAGCCTCCCTAGGTGGTTATCTGCAGAAGCTTATGCTCAACTTTCCACCCACCTCGGAGCTATTTCAGTACTCATCAGTAACTCAAGACAAGAGGAAACAAAGAGGAAATTTAGCCAGACTTAAGTGTTGTTATATAAATTGCCAAAGGAAGGGAAATAAGGTAAGAAGGCAATAGAAAAGGAGAAAGGAAAATGGGAAAGGGGGGTATGAGTGAAAAGATAGAGAATGGGAAGGAAGGGGAAAGACAGGGAAAGGAAAAGAAAAAAGAAGAGTGAAAAAAGAAAGGGAAAAGAAATAGAAAGGAAAGAGGAAGAAATGGAGTGAAGAAGGAATTAAAATGGAAGTCAATAAAAAGGAGAAAGGGAGCAGAAGGGAAAAGGGAGGAAAGAGAAGAAAAGGGAAAGGAGAGAGAATAAGAAAGGGAAGAGAGAAAACCTCTCTCCCAATTGTGCCAGTTCACTATTTGTCCCCCATGCCTGAAATACTCTCCCTCCAAGATTCTTTCAAGATTCAGTTCAAATCCCACCCACAGAGCTCTTTATTTTCCCTCCCTGCCTCTACTGCTATTGTCTATGCCCTGAAATTAACTCCCATTTATATTATACATACATATGTGTGTGTGCACATACATATACGGTTGTTTATATGTTGTCTCCCTTTTTAGAATGAGTTTCTTGAGAACAGGGGCTATGTTTATGCTTTCTTAGCACTTAGCATAGTACCTTACACATCATAAATACCAAATAAATGAGTAATGATATTGACAAGAAAAGGGAAGAGAAAGGAGAAAGGAAAAGGGAAGTAAGGATTAGTAAGGGAGGGAAGGAAAGATGGCAGAAATGAAGGAAAGATGGGGTAGAAGGAGAGACCTAAGTATTTACGGGAGTTTCTATGTAGAGATGGAAAATCCTAACAGTAACATAAACTTAAGCAGTTTTGGCTTAAGTGGCTTCAGGATGCTTCTGTTCTTGATCATCTTCTCACTGCCCCTCTCTAGCAGCATCAAACAAAAATGAAAGATGAGGGGCTAACACAAGTGGTTCATAAGCAATTATTGAAACAAGTATTTGAACAAATATTAAGGACAAATTTTCCATTAACCACTTCACAGTTTCAATTGTCTGCATTTTAAGAGTGTTCTTCAGAAGTTCTCTCGCCTCATATTTCAGGGGATAGTTGATGGCACATAGCTCTCATAAATACACTCAAAAGAATTTTAGAATTGTAAAGGTCTTTAAAGATAATCTTCTGTATTTGTTACAAGGAAGGATTCTACTAGAGAAAAGTCACTGGGGAAATGATAGTAATGTAAAAAATGAGGGGCAGGGAAATCAGTGAAACATTTTATTTTTTAAAATAAAGATCATCCAGAAAGTAAGAACTATCTTACTTTTGTATTCATATTCCAAACACTTAGTAAAGTGCTTTTTAAAAGGTAAGTACTAAATAAATGCTTTTTTATTCAGTCATTCCTCCCACACACACCTTTTCTCTCCCCCCCCATAGTAAGCAACTGAGATTCAGAAGTAATGCTACTTGCTCAAGAGCACAGATATAGTTCAAGGGAGGACTAGAAAGATCTTCACTTTCAGTCTAATGAATACATACATGTGTGTATCAATCTTTGGGAAAGTAGCAAATCAGTTATTCAAATAGGTATTCATTCAATCAAGGATAACTGATAAATGAACGTCTCTCCTGAAATAAGACATAATAAATTTTGAAAACTAATTTACTAGAAACCTCCACTATTCTACAAATATATTTTGAAACGGTAAAGAAACTCCAAAGGTCTAAGGGTCATCACAAGAATCATGGAATTTATGGCAAGAACTACTTGGTCAAATATTTCCTTTAATCAGACAGAGCGATCAATGTTTTAAAATTAAGTTCACAGTAAAAATGGCAAGGGGAATCATAGCTCTAGAGCTAGAAGGATCTCAGAAGCCACCTGGATCAACCCTTTCATTTTTACAGATGAGGAAACTGAGGTCCAGGGAAATTGTGTGACTTCTTCATGGTATAACAGGTAGTAAGGTAGTACGAGAGGTGAGATTTCAACCCAAGAGGTCCAGTAACTCCACAACTGGTAAATTTCCCATTGGACTGCATACTGCATACTGAATAGTCATAGTACTTGTTTCAAAAGTTAACAACAAAGTCGTTTACCAGAAATTCTCCACCCTCTTGAAAAAGGACTAAAGTTAAACAAGAAAGAACTGTTCTTTCTTGTTAAGCTCCTCTGGAAATAATTTGTTTTCCTCTAAAAAAAAAAAAAAAAAGGATGAAAATGATAGATTCCATTCACTATATTTCAAACAAACTTATTCCCTCACATCTCTAACATCTCCCTATCATATGTTGTTTTGATAAGTAGATACTAATAGGGTTCTTACTTTTACTACAAAATCAAACGATTTCTTAGTAAACATTCTCAGGAGTTTAATTATAATATGCAAGAGGAATTCCCACCAATGATAATCCATCTTTCTTGACCATCAAATATTAAATATGATTATTGTTTCTTTGAATTATGAGCCCTTAAAGTAACTAGAGCTTTACATTCATGTGGTAGCAACTGTTATTGTTTTGTTTTTTGTAAAGTTTTCTATATCTTTCTATAAAATTATTTTGAATAAAGTAAAACATGAAAAATTTAAGAAGTCATTTTGGAGAAAAAAGGGAAAAATTCAGAAATTTTAAAAAATGCTACTCCTTAAAATTAAATGATTACTAATAATAATATTTTCAAAAGTAGAGGTCGAGTTAGTGATAGATAAATAAATAAGCTAGAGATAGTGGTAAGTAGATTTAAAAAGAGAAAAATCCTTATTATAATATCTTTGGAAAATTTTTCCAAGGTATTAGTTTAAGTTTGTCAAATTACTTACATAAGTCAAACTATTTCTAATCAGCCCAATAAAGATTATTTCTCATTTACTTAAATATCTTCTTTTTAAAAAGTACAGTTAAAGTACATTAAAGCTTTTCCCTTTTTGTTCAGTAAGAAGGAACAGTTATTTTTGGTGCCAATCACCATTTTGTACAATTATTCATTGTTTTTTCTTTAAAGAGTACTTCTGATGTTGTATATGAAACAGAGACTCTATTATATCCTATCACTTTCCAGACTGCTGAAAACGACAGTATCTTAGATAAAACAACAATAGTCATCCACTCCACCATTTTAATTATAAAAATGAAATACCTTTTATATTACACAGATAAACATTTAATAGAACAGATATCTCAATACCTAAATGCATTCCAACCACTTCTGACCCTTTTATTTAATTCGGAATGAACAACAGTTCATTGATCATCTGTAGTGTTTGTCCAAAATGGATATAGTAATAGAATGTCACATGTCATAGAATATGTATAGATACATGTTGCATACTAGACAGTAGGTATTCTTTATTCATTTGGTATCTCTCTTATGGAATTATTATAGCAATCTCTTTTGAATGGTCTTGAATTTTATTAGGGAGATAATATAGCACTCAAGTCTTGATGCAATCAGGCATCATCCTTAGAACAGTGTCAAAGTTATAAGAAACTTCCACTGGATATGCTAATAAAACTCCCTAGTATAGTCTGAACCAGATTAAATTGTAATTAGAAAATGTTTTAAAAATAAATAAAAATATCATACAACACAAATGATACTAATTAGTAATTTTCTATGTCAAAATAAACTTGCCTCTTAGGAATATTATTGTGCTATAAGAAATGATGAGGTACACGCTTTCAGAAAAAACTTGAAAAACTTATATGAACTGGTGCAAAGTGAAATAAGCAGATCTATAACAATATCTGTTCTCAATAGCAATACAATGATCCAGCACAATTCTAAAGAACTTATGATAAAAATGCTACCTACCTTCAGAGAAAGAATTGATGGAGTCTGAATACAGATTGAAGCACATTTTTTTAAATTTTATTTTTCTTGAGTTGGTTTTGGGGAGAGAGTTGTTTTTTTGTTTGTTTGTTTATTTTTGGGGAGAGGGTGTCCTGAGTTTTTCTTCACAACATGACTAATATATAGAAATGTTTTGTATGAATACACATGTATAAACTATATCAAATTGCTTTCCTTTTTAATGAGGTGATGGAAAGGATAGGAGGGAGAGAATTTAGAACTTATAATTTTAAAAAACAAATGTTAAAAATTGAGTTTATATGTAATTGAAAAAAAATCAAAATAATGAAGCAGCTAGGTGGCATTGTGGATAGAGTACCGGCCCTGAAGTCAGGAGGACCTGAGTTCAAATCTGGTCTCAGATGACCCGTCCCGCGGGTCTCGAACTAAGGGTGCCTGAAATCTCGCATCAGCCTGTGAGCCGAAGGCTGGGGAGGCTTCAACCTGGGGATGGGCTGTGAAAGGAAAGAATGGAGACCACTCTGTATAGGGGCAGAATAGCTCGTTTATTGAGGCAAAGTACAGGGTTTATATACGTTGTGTATCAAAGCAAACTTTCATATAACAAAAGATGTAACATCTGTTGACCATTTGTCAGGAAATTGAGTAAGGGGAGGAATCTTTGTGTATGTGTGACCTCTTGAAGCAGGATGCCTGCTTGACACTTTCTTGAGGTAATTGATCGTATCCTGCTTCCTGGTATGCATTTTTTGGGGGCAGGGGTTTGGTGATGTTTTAACAGGCTCTTTGTCTCTAACACTCAGACACTTAGCATTCCCTAGCTGTGTGACTCTGGACAAGTCACTTAACCTCAATTGCTTCAACAAAAAGCAAAAAAAAAAAAAAATCAAATTTAAAAAAGGAATATTGTATTCTCTGTAACTTTTCAAACAACTTTTCAAGACATGAGATGCTACAGATAGTATTTTGTGTGTTCTTGAAATTCTAGTTACCTTTCTTTTACTGGTTCAGTAGAGTTTCTAGTATTCTTTGGTCATCCTTGTAAGCAATTAACTTCAATAGGAAATGGAGCTAATTTAATGTGATCTTTTCTTTTTCATCAGTTGTTTGTTTGCTTGAACAGATCAGGCTAGAGCTGTTCTAACTGTCCTATAGAATGACCTTTCAAATTTTCATTCTATTTTCTAGTATGGTTCAGATGTTTACCTTTGCTCTAATGAGTCAATGATCAAGAAGACTGATTCAGAAATGATTCTTGCATTAATCACTTCTCATTTCCTATCATGATAATAAATTTCACCTTTTTTGGTAATGTTCTTTCTCACTAAACTTTAACTTTAAAGATAATTAATTGGGAGAAGACTCAGTAGGCTATGAGTTTTGGGGCTCTTTCTCACTTTATTTCTCAACCACAGTGTTTTAATAGTTTCATTTATTCTTGTCACCTAATCCTTGCTACCTAATGCTTGATGACTTCAGCATGTATTAAAGATGACTTAGTTTGAGGAACATCATTATTAATTGTTATTATAGATTATGTCTCCCTCTCTCATTCAGACCAGAAATGAAAGCTTCTTATGGGCCTGATCCTTCTAATGAATGTCAGAGAAGCTTTCAACTGCTCTGTTTCTAATGACAATACTCTTTCCTCCTCTTGGAGACTCATTATATTGCTACCGAAATGACTGTTGACACTCAATTGTCTTAATGTACTGCAGCTCAGAACTCCTGAACTCAAGCTATCCACTGGCCCTAGCCTCCCTGGTAGCATCTATGTGCCATCATGCCAAGGAACAGCTATGTTACTTTGTCTGAGATTATGTTCATGGTAGTTTTGTTTATATTTATCATAAGAACAAGGCAAAATGACCAAACAGCCAATGAAATGATGATCTAAAGGACTGAGGATTCAGAATTGAAAGGGATCTCAAAGGTCATCAATTCCAATCTCATTTTACAAATGAAGAAACTAAGGCCCAGAACTATTAAGTGGTTTGCTTTACATCACAAAAGTAGTAACAGAATCCAGAATTTGAATTTAGATCTATTTTTAGACAAAACTCTTACCCCTCTATTAAGCTATTACCCTTGTATACACAAATGAAACCATTTCTGACATGCCTTATTTGCCTCTCCAAAAAGAACTTATGTGTCACTTTTTGATTTAGTTACAATTTCCTTATGATTATTTTATAACTAAAATGTCAATATTGTTGTAATTAAATTTATCCAGTAACATGAAAATTATTTGATCACTAAATACTTAGACTATCAAAAATCAATCAAAAAGCATTTATTTATTAAGTCTACTTTGTGCCAGGATTTGTGCTAAGTGCTAGTGACAGAAAGACAAATTTGAAATAGTCCCTGCCCTCTTGGAGCTTAATTTTTTTTTTCTTCTGCTGAGGCAATTGGGGTTAAGTGACTTGCCCAGGGTCACACTAGGCAGTAACTAGGAAGTGTTAAGTGTCTGAGGCCATATTTGAACTCCTGACTTCAGGGCTGATGCTCTATCCACTGTGCCACCTAGCTGCCCTAAAGGAGCTTACCTTTTAACAGGGAAGAGTTCAACTGGTGTTGACACACAATCTAAAAGCCTGCATTACTTTGCATCTTACATATTACATTATCTTCCCATTTCTGCCACCAACAATGACTTACTAGTAATGAGATTCTCTATACATCCAATAGACTTTGGATAGAAAATAACATCTGCCTCCAGAAAATGAACTATGGAGATTGAATGTAAATCAACACATCTTATGTCTACTTTTTTGTTTTTTGTTTTTTTTCTCTCCCTTTTGTTCTGAGTTTTCTCTCCCAAAGTATTTCATAAAGCAATGCACACTAAAAATAAATAAATAAATAAAATTTTGAAAAAGAAAGAGAGAGAAATTCTTTATACATGGCAAGGCTGGTCTTCAGCAAGCAGATACAGTCTGTTGTCAAGGTCTTTCCAGATCAGTAGAGTTTATATTTTGCTGGCATATTCCCTGAGAATCCAAGAAAAACCCATATTCCTTCCATGCCCCAATGAGGCACTGAAGTAATGCTTTGGTGGGAAAATACGTAACTTGAAAAACAGAAAAAATCTCAAGCTAGCTATGAAGAAACGTTATCTTTTCACCTCACAACTCCAATAAAAAGCTTAAGGAGATTGGGAAAAAGTTACTAATCAGTTGTAAGTCTGAAATTCATGTCCATCATGGGAGTGTATAGCAACAGCCCTTTTAAAGCTACAGATCCTATAATAATTGTGTAATTCCAGTCTGACACTAATGACTAGGATGAATCACCCATTAGTCCTCCTGCAAAAAAATCAGTGTCAGCTTGAGGGCAGTAAAAAGAGGGCCAAGTAAAGAATACACACAAGCTTATTTGCAAGTGTCTTGTGGGCAGAAATAATCCCAGTCGTGATAGATGGAAAAAGAAAGGCAATGTTCATTGACAGTCTGGGCACAGGCCCTCTCCATGTAAAAGTCTGGTTTTCCTACTAATTCGCTGGATGTGATTTAGGAGGGGGAAAAATGCATAAGATGCTATTTCTCAGAGCTTTTTCCTTGTTACTACATAGAAATTAGGTCACAGGACATCAGCCTTCCTTTATATAATCTATAAACTATATAATACTGATTGAAGAACATCTGCCCCTATAAATATGTTGGTCATGGGTCCCCGGGCAGTTTACTTAACTTTGCAGAATTCTAAAAGAGGAGTCAACAAACTATCCACATATGCTTTTTTGTATAGCCCATGAGCTAACAATGGTTTGTATATTTTTTAAATGGATAGGGAAAAAATGGTTATTTTGTGAAATGAAAATTACATGACATTCAAATTTCAATATCAATAAATAAAGCTGTATTACACCCATAGCTATCTGTTTAGGTTTTGTCTATAATAGCTTTTGCACTACAAAAGCAGAAATAGCTGGGGTACAGACCATATCTGACTACAAATCTGTGATGCAGTTCTAACTCAACAGTGCTTTGAATATGACCCATTACTCTTATACTGTGACTTTTTGCTTTATTCTTACTACCAAGTATTTACCCATCAAGTTGAAAAAGGAAATGAAGGGGTGGGGGAGGGAATTTATTCTGATTTTTTTGAGCTCAGAACCAAGTTTGAAATTTTTCTGGAGAAGAATTTTTTGTTATCAAATACTGAATGGCTTAGTTTTTGCTGCAAACTTAATAATGTTTCTTAAGGAATATCAACCTAAAATTAAGAGCAAAACCATATTAAGCAAATTTAAACTACAATAAGATCAATTCAATGAGAACTAATGTTATTTGAATCAAAATTAATGTCAAGCTGCTTTATACATTTCCTATGCTGCCTAAAATTAAAATAAGAAGAAAAATCTATATTTCCACACAAATTTGCAGCAGATAAATTTTCTAAACTCAAACTACAGTTCCAGCAGCATTTTTCAGACTTTGATACAAGCACAAAAGAAACTTCCATATTTCAAAATTCATTTAACTGTGCAACTGAGGAGCTTCCATCTAACTCTTAAATGGAAGCAATTAATCTTCATAGTGATGATGTGATAAAAGGCAAATTTCAAGTCTAAGAAATTCTATAAATGCCTTTTAAGCAATGAATAAGCTCAATTAAAAACATATACTCATAGATTGAGATCAGTTTTGACATCTCTTATTATATAAGTAACTACATAATGTCTTTGATTTTGTTCCTCAGCCTGCAAACTTTGGCCCATTATAGAAAAAGTTTGCTGACTCCTGCTTTAGAAAACTTTCTGAGATTATAAATATGTTTAGAAGAATTGCACCTGCAATCTCGGATTGCTTGCTCTCTTGGGGAAGGGGGAAAGAGGAGGGAGGGAGAAGAATTTGGAACACAAAAGTTTTGCAAAGGTCAATGTTGAAAACTACCTTTGTTATAATTGGAAAACTAAAATTGGAAGGGAGGAAGGGAGAGAAAGAGGGAAAGAAGAAGGAAGGAAGGAGAGAGGAACAATAAAAACAAAGATCTAGTTCCTACCCAAATCCCTATGCTTTTGTATGTTTCAAGCCTTGAGCACCAAAGGCCCCAACCTCCACCATCTACACATGCTCTCCTTTCCCTCTTAACAAGAGCATCTGATAAACTAGGTCTTTTCCATCACACAAGTTTATTAAGGAGTAATTCAAATGAAGTTCAGAACTTAGAGCCTTTAGCGTCACAGAAGTAGAACTAGAAGGAAATGCTGAGATCATCTAGACCAACCCAATTATTTTACAGAAGAAAAAATTGGAGGATGTGGGACAGGAGGAGGGGTATTAAATTACTTGCCTAAGGTCACACTGCCAGCAAGCACTAGAGTAAGGATTTGAACAAAGTTTGGACAACTTCCCCCACCACTAATTTCAAATCTTTTTCCTTTGAATACCTAGAGAAAATACTTTCTATAAAATTCATCTAGCAATGAATCACACACTGCCTTATGTTATGTATATTTGTAAATAAACTCTGGCTCAGAAGTCAAAAGACCTGGGATCCAATCATACCTTGAAAATTTACTACTTGTGTGACCCTGGGCACTTCTCTATAGCCCTCGGGTTCTTCATCAATAAGATGAGGAGGGTTAAATAAGTGATGTCAAAGTCTCATGGGCCAGGGACAGCTAGGTGGCACAGTGGATAGAGCACCAGCCCTGAAGTCAGGAAGACCTGAGTTCAAATTTGATCTCAGACACTTAACACTTCCTAGCTGTGTGACCCTGGGCAAATTACTTAATCCCAATTGCCTCAGGGGAAAAAAAAAGTCTCATGGGCCTAAATAAAGAGAAAAACGCCAAGGTAAAAGGTAGATATCTTAACTACACACTACTTATCTGCATAAGCCAAGCACTGCAGCTTTTTCTTTGTAAATTATGAAGATACACTCTTTGTATTACATTACTATAATAACCAGGTTTTGACATTGTACAGAAGAGACAGACAGACAGCAAGGTGACAGACATAAAATTCAGAATGAAATTTTTAGTTATGGATAATTTGGAAATTTTTTTGGGGGGCTAAACATCCACATTTGTTATTGGAGCTTTATTTTTTTTTATCTTGTATTTTTCAGTGAGGAAGGAGCAGGAGAGAAAGAGATAATAAATGTATAAGAAAGAAAAGGAGGAAAAGAAGAAGGGAAGGAAAGAGACAGAAAAAAGACAGAGAAAGAAAAGGAAGGGATGGAGAGAGGGAGAAAGAAAGGGAGGAAAGCCAGCAAGATGGTTCAGAGGATATAGTGCTGGTCTTAAGGTCAGGAAGGCCTGAATTTAGATCTTACCTCAAAAATTTATCATCTGTGTGACCCTAAGTAAGTCATTTAACATCTATCTACCTCAGTTTTCTTAAATGTAAAATGGAGATGATAATAACATCTACCTATCCTTGGGGTTGTATAGATCAAATGAGATATCTAAGATATATAAATCAAATGGCAAACAGAATTTGAAAACCATAACAGGAGTTGGGGTGATCAAATTAGATAACTACATATGCAAATCACTCGGCAAATCTTAATGCACTTACTGCACTATATAAATACAAACTATGGAATTAAAAGGGAATCTCCTTACCTGCTAAGTACAGCTAACAAATCATCCCTTAACTTTCTTTTGGAGTTTGCTACCTTCAACTTTATGGTCTGGATTTTTGATTTTATTGGAGTGGGGAACTCTTACAAGAGTAGATTATCTCCATTAATAAAGATGAGCAACTATTCTTCACTGGATTAACAGGATCATGAAAGAGATCTGGTGAGGCCTCAGAATCTTATCTACTTTAACATCTTCATTTTAGGAAAAAGTAAAAAAAAAAAAAAACCAACAGACTAAGTTCAAATCCTGCTTTGGTCAATCTGGATGACTGAGCAATTCTCTAGGCTTTATCTGTTTAAAAATGAGAGAGCTGAACTAGAAGTCCCCTAAAGTCACTCCCAGGTTGAAATCTATGATTCTATGAAATTGAGGCTCAGAGTCAAGAGGTGGGATCTGAACCTGACTTCTTGAAAGGTCATGTGACTCAGCAAGGGTCAGAGAACCACCATATGTCAGGGGTCTTTCTGACTCAATACACTATAATTCTGTCTCTCACGATTTGGGGGGGAGGGGGGGGTTGTCCATCACGTACCAAGGAAGGAAAAAGTGGCCCATTTATTGGCATCCTGACTCAATGCCTCTATTATTCCCTTACAAATCTGAAAGCCTTGGGAGGGAAGCTTTTGGAATCTATGTCACAAGCACTGTCCTCATTGCAATTTCATATTTTTATATGCTTGTGAGAGGAGGTAGAAATTGCTGGGTGAGCTTCATAAGACCTCCCATGGTGAAGTATTTCCACAAGCTCATGCATTTTACTAGTTTCTAGTAAAGCTGTAATTAAAAATTTTAATTGCCTCAGATCGTGTTGCTAATGCTCAGGCAGTGTGAATACAATTGGCTTAGTGGACAGATATATAACTAAAATTTTTAACTGGTCTTTCCTTAGACCAGTCTAGAAATCATGAAAATATAAACTTTCATTTCTTGTTAAAGTTGGAAACAGAGCCCTATTCATATATGCAAACCATTTCTGACAGTTGAAACAGCTTTCTTTCTGAAGAAAGATTTACACAGTCCGGTCTATGGCCATGCATATGAAGAAGGCTGGGGCCCAAACTGCTTTGTTTTGACTATTTGGGATAACAGGACAGGAAGCTAGCTTCTGCCCATTCCAGATGAGCCCTATCCTGTCCTTTGTCCAGACATTCAATATTCGTCAGGAAGGAAGCCAACTAGTTCTCAGATAATCAAGGATTATAGTTAATAATGTTGAAAAACTTAATGGAAGGCAAGTTGATGTTCTTGAAATGGGGGAAGAAGTGGAGAGAAGAGGAGAGA
Source organism: Myrmecobius fasciatus (assembly GCA_023553655.1). Classification (NCBI taxonomy): domain Eukaryota; kingdom Metazoa; phylum Chordata; class Mammalia; order Dasyuromorphia; family Myrmecobiidae; genus Myrmecobius; species Myrmecobius fasciatus. Next base: position 535,770 of record JAJPUD010000164.1, on the reverse strand, counting down.
AACATTTATTTTATATCCTCTGAACTTGAATTGATCCTGCTGATTCACCTTTGGATCCGAGCTTAGTTTGGTGTTTTTTGTTTGTTTGTTTGTTTGTTTTTGTTTTGTTTTGCTGTCTTAAATCCATTAACCAAAGTGAATAATGTTCCAACACTACTAGAATAAATCTACAGGACTCAAGTAGGCAGGTCAATTCATTAGCTTTGTGAGACACGCCCTAGCAACACTATTAGAAAGTTGAAAATCAGCCCAGATTGTTGATGGTCATTGATTTAAACCATTAACAAACTTCCAAGACTGACCAGCACAATTTTCCTACTCCCACCTGATCTAAGAGCACATTTTATTCCTTCTGGCCTTGGCACAGACCTCCTGATGTTATACTCCCATCTGCTCAGTACTCATTCTGAATCCAACAACAATGGTAGCATTAACCCTTTACCTGCCAATTTAGGCTTTGAAATGCTTCTTGTAATTCAGTCAGTAAAAATGAATTAAGTACTTACTATATGTCAAGCACTGTGGTAAAGGTTTGTCAATATCGAAAAGACAAACATGGTTCTTGCACTCAAAGAGCTTAAATTCTAATTGAGTGGGTGGGCTGAAGAAGCAGAGGAAGAAGCTATTATATAGAGTCTTAGAAAGATCAGGTTAGACTAAACATTCTAAGCATCTCTCAAAGCCCTGAAATGTGAGAGGATGAGTGCTGCCAGTGTTTAAGGTATGATGTAACAGACAACAAAATTGAAAGAAAAATTTAATCCTCTCAATTTTATACACAATGAAGTGTTTTATTCAATATCATATCCCTAGTTAGTGGCAAAACCAGTATTAGATCTCCTGATTTCTCTTCCTTTACCATTGTTTATCCTCCATTCTTGAAGAGGACCATGATACTGGGGAGGTGATGTCATGATATGCAAGTGAAATGTGCAAAGTTACCAGCCTTATTTTCATCTCTGGAGCCATCTGGGTCCAGTGGCAAGATATAGATCAAGACTGGATATAGTGGGAGATCTTGGTCTTTTTAAGCTATAGTCTTTAACACCCAATCATTGAGTGATTAAGGCTAGGTGAAATTGAAACAGAAAATGATGTCATTTACCTAGTTGTTTTAAATAGATAATTGCTATTTATATTTATTCTGAACCAATAAGGACACCAAAAATGACCAGCTGGTACTTGACCTGTCAGTCAATCAACGGGAACCAGAGTGATTTGGGTTTAAGGAATGGCCTTAGTCCATGACATTCCAAGATATCTTGCCAGGTTTCATAGATCAAAATTTACATTTATTTGGGCAGAGCATCTGCAGGTAAGAACATGATACCCTATGTGAACAATGGTCTGACTTCCAGGCGCTTCACAGACTAGAAAAGAAAGAATAGGCAGAAAAAAAAAAAAAAAAGACTTCCATTCTTTCCCTCATATCCATTGTTTTCTCAGGCTTCCTTTTTAAATGGGAGTATTTTACACTTTAATGAGTCCTGTTTTAATTTCATGCAGAGAATGAATTTATACCTTTCTCTACTGAGTGAAAGCCAATCTCTCTAGTAATATAGCAATGCTTATCTATGTATTTCCAGTGCTTAGGACAATACATGACACATTGGTTATGGAACAAGCACTTGTGAGTTGCTCAGCCTGCAGGCACACAGTAGGAATTTAATAATGCTTGTTCACTGAATAAGGATATGAAAACCTCACTATGGATTCCCCATTATCTGTCCAATGCTGTCCTGCTCTATATTCAATTTAAAAAAAAAATCTTGAAGCCAAAAAAGATTAATAAAGAGAATTAGATGAATAATTACAATTTTTTAAAAAAAATAGACCTTTATTTCATCAGGGTAGAGAACCTATTATTAGAAAGTTCCCAGGGCAGCTAGGTGGCACAGTGGATAGAGCACCAGCCCTGAAGTCAGGAGGACCTGAGTTCAAATCTGGTCTCAGACACTTAACATTCCCTAGCTGTGTGACCCTAGGCAAGTCACTTAATCTCAATTGCCTCAGCAAAAAGCCAAAAAAGAAAGAAAAGAAAAGAAAGAAAATTCCCTCTAATGTAAACCCATACCTGCTCTGAAAGTCTTAGGATCTTTTTTTTTTTTCTTTTACTGAGGCAATTGGGGTTAAGTGACTTGCCCAGGGTCACACAGCTAGGAAGTGTTAAGTGTCTGAGACCAAATTTGAACTCAGGTCCTCCTGACTTCAGGGCTGGTGCTCTATCACTGCGCCACCTAGCTGCTCCTGCTCTGAAAGTCTTAAGAGAGTTGGCTACAGGATATTTATTGGTAATGTCACACAATCAGTATATGTCAAAGAAAGAAATAGAAGCAAAGTCCTCCTGAATCAGAGGCTGGCATTACATTGTAAGACCTTTGAGGGCAGGGACTATCAATGTGCCTCTTTTTGCATCCCTAGTGCTTAGTATAGCGCTTGACACATAGTAGGTGTTTAATAAATGTTTATTAATTGATTGGTAGCTTCCTATCCACTAGACCACACAGCCTTTCAATCAGCCTTTTAACTGTACATATTATATGTATATACATATTTCACACACAAACACACAAAGATATACACATACAAGCATGTGCATCATTTCCAAAAAAAACCAATCAAGAAAGTACTTACCTATTTCCAGCTACATCTAGGACATGAAGTTCACTTGCTTGTGAAACTTCTGAGGGTATCCGGGTTAATCTGTTGTCACGTACAGAGAATACAGTAAGACTGCAACACCCACCAATCTAGAGTGGAAAAGAAAAGACTTTTTTTTCTCCTTCCATTCTTGAAAATCTATTATATAAATGATGTAAAGCACTGACAGAATGTATAATAGAGTAGGACATGGGGACTGTTACAATGACCATCAGTCAAAGTTAATCACCCATGCAGTTTAAGGTTTAAATTAAACTATAAGAGCTTTATTAACTCCCATAGTTTCACAAATACCTTTTCAAAATGTTAACAATAAATATCTTAATTTAATAACCTCTAGACAACAAGATTAAATAGTTTCATTAGAAAAAAAAGATGTTATTCACCAATTTTAACTTCTTTTCTAATAAAATTGTGAATTTTCCATTTCTTTCAAAGAACCATCCAATAACCCAGGATATGAAGTGGTGTGCCAAGTTATCAACTATTGGAGACTTTCAATGTAACCAGAGGATGACTTTTTTTTTTAAATAAATAGGAAATTCTACTTTCTTGGTTAATGCAAAAGTATATAGGAATATAATAAATGCTTATGGGAAAACAAAAATAAAAAACCATTATTAGAAATATAATATAGAAGCATCCACTTGAGAAGGATGATTATAACAGTTCCTGATCAATTTCCCCAACTTTTAATGTATAAATGTTTACTTTACTTATGTAGAAGACTCAACTACACAAAAGTAAATTTGGTAAATATATTTATTAAACTATTATCTATAAGTTACTGCTAAAATATGAAAATAAACCATCTAAAATATAAGCAAATTAAGATACCTGGGCTCTTTACAATCTGCCAAAAATGTGTAAAAACAAAAGTAGCAATAACAAATGTTGGAGGAGATGTGGAAAAACTAATACATGGTGAAATTGTGAACTGATCCAACCATTTTGGAGAGCAATCTGGAATCATGTCCAAAGAATTAAAAAACTGTTCTCTTTGACCCAGCAATAACACCATTAGGTCTGTTTTCAATGTTATAAGGGAAAAAATGAAAAGAATCCATATGTTCTAAAATATTTATAACAGCTCTCCTTTTGGTAGCAAAGAACTAGAAATTGAAGAGATTCCTATCAATTAGGGAATGGTTGAATAAGTTATAGTATATGATTGCAATGAAATATTTCTGCGCTATAAGAAATGATGAGGAGGTTGACTTTGGGAAAACATGGAAAAATTTGAAATGAGATAATGAAGAGTGAAATGAGCAGACCCAAAGACAATATTGTACACAGTAATAGCAATATTGTTCAAAGAATAACTGAACAATTAAACTCTTTTAAGGATGATAAATACTCAAATCAGCTACAAAAGGCTGTTGAAAGATGATGCTATTCACTTCCAGAGAAAGAATTAATATATGGAACTATGTATTATATAATTTCACTTATTTTCTTTCTCTCTATCTCGTGTGTGTGTGTGTGTGTGTGTGTGTGTGTGTGTGTGTGTGTGTGTGTGTGTGTTTGTCTGGATCAAATGTGGGCCTTCTCTAGTGTGGGATTGAGAGGGAGGAAAGGAAATAGTTTTGAACTCAAATATTACCTAAATAAATAAATAAAATTAAGTACTTTTAGAGAAACTGATGGGAAAATTATGATTCTAAACTCATCATCTTACAGAATTTCAAAAAACACAAAAAACCCACCACATTTTTCCTGTGGTCTATATCTTGACTAGAAGCAATTACTAAGTTCATAAAGGAAACTATTGATGTCTCTCTGAGACATGGAAAAATTCACCAAAGTACTTCCTAAGTGAAAGGAAACAAAAGAAGTTTGTATTCTCTACTTTCTAAAAAAAGCTTTTTTTTTTTTTTTTTTTTTTTTGCATTTTTCTATCAGAAACTCTTGCTCTCAATAAGAAGAAAGAAGGATATCAACTTTCTGCCACAATATAAGTCTTGTTTGCTATAGGATATTTTTATTCGGATTACATAGTATCTGGCTTTTTACATTTTTAAATTTTCTTTTTTGAAAGATAAACATGGCAAACTTTTAAATATTTAAGTTCCATTATTACACCAGGATCAGCAAGTATGCATATTAAGATTTTTTCCAATGATGACAAATCACTATCAATGGCAATGTGGAAGAAAACTGCCTCTGACAATTACAAGTCTTGGATTCAAATATCACCTTAGACAATTGTGCCTCAGCTTTCTTATCTGTTAAATGAGGGAGTTGGATAAGATGATCTGAAGTCCCTTCCAACTCTTAAGGGAAGGGAATAAACATTTATAAAGTATCCACTATGTGCTAGGCACTGTGCTAAGAGCTTTACAGAGAGTGTTTCATTTGATCCTCACAATAAACCTGTATAATAGGTGCTATGATTATCCCTTTTTTAAAGATAAAAGAACTTGAAGCAAACAGAAATTAAATAACTTGTCCATGAACCCAAGCTACATTTAAATTCAAATTGTCTTGTCTTTAGACCCATTGTTCTATTAACAATTCAATCCAGCTTCTCTGGAGTTTTCATCACCATCAATGCTAACTAAATCCATTAGTGTAAAAAATTTTAAAGTTTCCTGATATTTTTTTACCTTTCAATTTCCTATTGACCCCTACTTTTGTTCCAACATTTAGGTAAAAACCAAAAACAAACAAAAACAAACAAAATACTTAGTAGAAAGATAAGTATTATTGAATATTATATTATAATATAAATATATTGACATGTATTGATATGTGTTTATATATGTAAATATATGCAAATGTTTATGTCTACTAAATAACCATTTTGCAAGAGAAAAAAAAAGAATGTGTGTTTCTACTCAGGAAAATTAAACTAAAAAATTAATAAACTTACTGAGGAGGCAATGTCATATAATAGAAAGAATAATCAATTTAGAATTAGACAATCTGGTTTTAATCACAGCTCTTTTACCTACTGCCTATATGACTTTGGCCAGGTTGTTTTTTCTCCTTGGACTTTTCTAATATAAAGTCCTTTGAAATATAAGAAGTAACTTAAAGCATAAAAAGAGATAGGAATCAGGAAATAGCAAACAGATTAAAGTAATAATTTTAAAAATCAATATTAAACAACAAAATCAAAACCCTGAAGACAAAAAAAAATGTTTACTGAATAAATTTCAGAAGAAAAACTAGTATAATTTGGGGGTCATTAAATATTTCTAGAACCTATGAAGATGGATAAATCACAGTATGCCTGTCTAATATACTCCCATCCGTTTCAGGTATAATATGGAAGCAAATCAGATCTTTTAGTTAATGAATTTTGTTTTCACTACCACTGCCGCTGCCTCCACCAATCAAGCTGACACTGTAATGAGCCAGCAAGATTGACAAAAGCTTGACCATTAAGAGGATTTCTCTCTGCTTATCTCCATAACAGGTAACATACCTTCACAGCTCAAATGACAGTGGCTCTGAACCAGGTCAACAACAATAACCCTAGCAGGAGCTTGGCCCATTCCCAACAAGCCTTTTATCAAATTCAAACCCAGCTCTCTTATTCTTAGGAGACTTGCCCATTCTTTTCTTTTTTTTAATTGAAGTTTTTTATTTTCAAAACATATGCAAGGATAATTTTTCAACACTGACCTTTGAAAAACCTTGTGCTCTAAATTTTCTTCTCCTTCCCCCACCCCCTCTCCTAGATGGCATGTAATCCAATAAATGTAAAACATGGCAAAAATATATGTTAAAGGGGCATCTAGGTGGCACAGTGGCTAGAGCACCAACCCTGAAGTCAGGAGGACCTGAGTTCAAATCTAGTCTTAGACATTTAACAATTCCTAGCTGTGTGACCCTGGGCAAGTCACTTAACTCCAAATGCCTCAGCAAAAAAATAAAAATAAAAATAAATAAAATTATATACATATGTTAAATCCAATATAAGCATACATTTTATGCAATTATCTTGCTACATAAGAAAAATCGGATTAAAAAGTAAAAAAAAAAATGATAAAGAAAATAAAATTTAAGGGGTCAAGTAAAGTTAAAGGTGGCCCCTCTGCTAAGTTTTGAAAGAGGAAAAGGATCATGGCAAGCAGAAATGAGGAGGAAATACATTCTGGGCCTAGAGGATGCTCAGGGAATAACTTGGCTAGAACAGAATATGAGAAGGGGGCATAATTACTCATACTGTTGTATTAAGCCATGTTATTTCTTGTATTATTGTTAACTTTTCCTGTGTTTCTACCTTTTTCCCCACAACTAAAAGATAAGTTCCTTGCAGGCAAATAAGAGAAGGTTTTGTTGCTGTTGTTTTAAACTTCTCATAGTTCCTTAGATATAACAGGTGTTAAGTAAATAATTGTAGACATAAGATTCTACCCAATAAGAAGTCAGCTTTTTAAATTGCTAATTGGAACTTTCTCTGGTTCCTGGAATGAATCATTGGATGTGTTTGTTATTTGACTTTTTTTTTTTAATGTGACAATGAGGACTCTTGAGTTTTGCACAGCTTTTGGTGTTATGGAGTTTGATTTTGTTTTGTTTTCTGAGAAAAGGAGGGCACACTATCCATTAAAGCATCTTTTTTAATATAATGTGTTTATGTTCTGTACTTCCTTAACATTTTCCATTTCCTTTCCCACCCTAAACTCACACCCATTAGACATTGTCCAGGGGCGGATGGCATTTGTGTTAAGAGAAACTAGTCTATGCTGAGTACTGTCAAAGCAGCCATGTGGCCTTTTGATCTCTTAATTGTTACCCAGTTTCTGTACCTCACCGCTGCTTTTATAAACTCCTGCCAGCAAAAAAGTACATGTTGTTGTGAAGTATTCAGGGAACATACCTTAGTCATACTTTCAAAGTCACATTCTCTCTCCCTAGGAGCTCTCCCTGGTTCACAAACATTCACACACACACACACAAACAAAAATAAATAAATAAAATAAAAAAGCTTCTAGCTTTGCTCTTCAAAGGAAAAAAACTTTCCAAAGCAATTCACTTCATAGGAACCAAAATTTACCTATAAGTTTTTTAGAAAATGAGTAAATGAACTAAGTGCCAAATAAATTTGCATGTTAATTGTGAGAGGAGGGGGAAAATGTTTTTTAAGGTACTTGATTCATGGCAAAATTTTCTTAATTGGATAAAATCCACTACTAGCCTAACTCTACTCCATTCTATCCCTTAAAAAAAATCCACAAATGACATTAGGGCCCTATCACAGGATGAAAAGGAATTTTGTTGCAATAAAAATTAAAACAGTGTTGTGTTTCCTTTCTCTGATTTTTCTTTCTTGTAGATACAATTTTTCTTGCACAAAAATTGTAAGTGTGGAAATATGTATAAATATATTCGATTTGTCAAGTATTTTAACAATTAACATGTAGTGGATATCCTGCCATCTAGGGGAGGGGTGGGGAGTAGGGGGAGAAAAATTTGTAACAGAAAGCTTTGTAAGGGTTAATGTTGAAGAATTACCCATACATATGTTTTGCAAATAAAAAGTTTTAATTAAAAAAAAATTAAAACAGTGTTAAGTTACACATTATTTTTACATAAACTCCATATTTATTCTCTCTATTTCATATTAGACCTTTGTATCTTGAATAGGATGTTGCAAAAGAATGTCAAGTTTCCATTTGTTTTGACCTTTTAATTGCATTTTTAGTTAGCATAAGCTCAGAAAATGTGTTTGAATTACATTGCTTGAAAATAAACAAAGACAGTTTAGCAGAGAAGAAAGAGCAGGTCCTGAAGCCCAAACATTTGGATTCAAATCCTGCCTTTGACCAGTATTGGCTGTGTGACCCTAGGCAAACAGTCTAACCATACTGCTCCTAAACTACTCTCTAAAAGAGTAAGTAGTAAAAATAGATGTTAATATTTCTTAGTGATGAAAAATTGAGAGAATCACAGGTTCAGACTCACACCACCCTCCCCACATCATTCAGAAAAAAAATTGAATAAATACATTAAGTAAAATCTGCTAACCCCGCCAAAAAAAGGCCTGTATTGGTTTTTGTCTTGCTTAGCCTCCAGTTCATATTCCTGCAAATAGTAGAAATTGAATAAATATTTACTGATTTGAAATGAATAGGACAGAAAAAAAAGGCAGAGGACCTGAGTCCTAGGGTCACCACTTCCTGCTTAGGTGATCTGGGTAAGGTCATTTAACATTATTGAGTCTGATTTCCCATTTGTTAAATTAGAGACCTAGACTATAATCTTGTCAATTTTTGCCAGCTTTAATGATATTATAATCAGAGAATAGAAACTCTGAGCGGTGGATTTTAAAGGTAGAAGTTTCATGTTTTGCTTGGCTTGATATGACAGAATAAAGGTGAATTTAGGTTTGATATAATGAAGAAATTCCTAAAAATGAGGGTCAAATAATAATGGGCTGTTTTGAGAGGTGGTGGGTTCCCTCTCCCTGAAAGTCTTCAAAGGTAAAAAAAAAAAAAAAATCACTTTTCAGGTATGTTGTAAACTGGATTCTTGTAGAGATTAAACTGGGTGACGGATCTCTTATCTCTGCCCGCAATAAACCATGGACAGTAGATAAAAAGGGGAATAAAGAGGGGATGGCATGGATAAGGGATAGAAAGAACTAAGAGGACAGGTGTTAGAAGAAACAATGAATCTTGAAGTCATAGAGGATGAAATGAGCAAAGTCATAGAAGATGGATAAATGTCCCTAAAGTCATCAAAGAAGGGAGTATAATCAGATGTTATGAACTTTAAAAAAGGTGAATATGCTAAGCAATGGTAGGAGAACCAGAGGAAATAGAAAAAACTAAGGAATATGGTGAATTCTCCTCCTGGTTCTTTTGGGATAGAGAAAAGGAGGCCAGTTTTGGAAGGGGTAGTAAAAGATATTTATATTATTCTCTGGGAAAAGTTGAGTATCATTAAGTGCTAGGAACCTATGGGAGGAAAATAAGATGAGAGAAGATGAAAAGGTCAACAATAAAGTTTGTATGGAATGGGGTAAGGGGATTCAAAAGGCAGAACAGATTGGTTAGGGAAGAGTGGGAAATGGAAGTCATTAACACAGAGCATGGGTCAGCAAACTACAACACATGGGCAAATATAGTTGTATTTAAAAATTCTTAACTCATTGAAAACCAAAGTTTGCTGACTCCAGAAAGTTATCTATAAAGCTTTCCCTTACCACTCTGGACCCAATTCAGTATCTTTGTCATGGAGAAGACAATTTGTATACATAGATCAGCCTCAGATCATCCACAGCACCACCTAAAATCAGTCTTTCAAATACAGTAATTAAACTCTACATAGAAAGCCCCATTTTATAAGCTTTCCAGAGTATTCTTATTCTCCAGTATTCATTCATTCAAAAGGCATTTAAGTGCTTTTGAAGAGGGTAAAGGAGTTGGGGAAAGGCTGAAATAAAAATTGGACTGTCCCAGTCTCCAGGGCATTTACATTCTATTGTTCTGGATTAAGCCCCAACTCAAATATGAAGAAGAAATTAGCACCAAGTTGTTAAAAAGAATTTCATCTGGAATTAATAGGGCAATGGAAATAAAGGGGAATAAAGGAACCTTCAAGATCAATTTAAAAACTTCATTTTAGAAATGACGGGGGCAGCTAGGAAGCATAGTGGATACAGCACCAGCCCAGAAGTCAGGAGGACCTGAGTTCAAATATGGTCTCAGACACTTAACATTCCCTAGCTATGTAACCCTGGGCAAGTCACTTAACCTCAATTGCCTCAGCAAAAAAAAAAAAAAGACAAAGCTGAGGGTCCAAGACAGGAAATGACTTGTAAAAAGGTCAAGAAAGTAGTAAGCAGCAGAGACAGGGTCTAAACCTATTTTCTCTGACTCCAAAACAATTACTCCTTTTGCTATCCCATGTGGCTTCCCCAGTTTTTCCGCTTTACTTCCACATACCTAGAGGATATTAATTCATTGAGGATATCCTAGAGGATATTAATTCATTAAGAATTACCTTCTTTCAAAGTACCTGTACTTACATAAGAAGGTGAAAAGTGCATATACAGATTGACGTGAATCCTGAAACCAGTTTATTCCCTCACCTAGTCAGGAAATGTTAAAAGATTCATCCTGGGACTGTTTTAGCAGCACAGTTGAGGCAACCTGCCTTGATTAACATTTTTAAGATACCTTTCAAATATCTAAGTTGGGAACTTCCCAGACTGTTTTGTTAAACCTAGATGGGAACCAATTTTTTTCCAGAATACCTTTAAGACAGTCTCAACATCTCAATATACATCTGGTTCCCACCTTTATTTCCTTTCCTCCAAGGAGAAACCCCCAAGGTTATATTTCCCCTATAAAAAGATGTGCTTGTGATGATTTTTGCTGAATCCTTTCCAAGACTAAACCTAATAAGGTAATCTTTACTAAACTCACAGCATCTTTCCTCTACTGGTTCCTTCTTCCTGGTTAATGGTGTTCCACCAGGCAACTCACCTTTCCCCTTATTAATTCACATAATAAACAGCATAACTTTGTAATCAGTGATGGATGTCTTGTCATGGCTGTTCTATGTCGCAAACTGAATCTCTACTATATTTTCAGTTTTTTGCTCTCCCAAAACTATTTCTACATACCAGTCTTGATACTTATTCTACCTCATCCCTCTTGTGGGATTATCATTCTGAATAGTGGCCATAGTTTGACAGTGTTGTGGATATGAACTTTTAGGAAATTGAGCAAAGGCTGCAGTAAACTCAGGGCATACCCAGGAAGTTGTTTCTGAATATATTACAGATATCTGCACATTTTCTTGGAATTTGGGCTTCTCCTAAAAATCTGAAGCATGCCTAATACAGCAAAGAAGGTAAATGGAACCTTTCAATAAAACAGACAGAACACTGACAAATGACTATGAAGTACAAGTCTGATGAGCCATCTGTGGTGCTTTATTGATCTCAGAATTCTGAATCACCTGGGAAGTTTCATTCATACAAAAAAAGTATTCTTGTGAGAATGAAAAATTTGAATATATTCAACACACAAAAAGCAAAGTTAGGTTAGGGGCCATGCAGCCATGAGGAAAGTTCAACTTAAGACAGAAATGTTCAGTGATTGACAATGAGAGACACAGCAAAGCATCCAAGAGGAATGAAGTCATCATGCATTCAAATCATAGAATGGAAGTTATTGCTGAGACTACAAGCTGAACAATACTTACAGGGTTACAAGGTTACCTGACTTTAAAATTTCCAAGCAGCTAACAATTAAGAAAACAAGAGGCATACATTTGAATGACAAGTTTACCACTAATACAAATATTGCCACAAACATACTAAAAAAAAAAAAATATCATGAAGCAGACAATACATACATTTTCTCTGGCTTGTTTTTCCCCCCCAAGAATAACTCACAAAAAAGAGCTATTCCTGACTTAACTGTAATGACAAAATGACAACAGACAATGCTATCTTTCAAAACAAGCAGCAGAGGGAAAAAAGGCAAAATCAAAAACACTGTACAATCATGTTACTGTCAGTCACTTTAACTGTGTAAGTATAATGTACCTCAGCACACTCCTACACCCTCAGGACATCAATCAACTGCCTGAAAGGAAAGGTGCTCATTTTCACAAAGCAATCCAGAATCCAACAATAGCAGAATTTGATTAGATAGTATAGAGCTAGTACAGTGAACCACAAAAGTAGACAGGCTTGCACACACATTCCAAAGCAACCCCTCTCGTGTCCCAAAAATGTCCAGGGAAGAAAGCAAGAAAGCCATAGCAGCAACCACTATGACGCAGAGAGAGCCATAATGCTCTTTGTGGCTTGGCTACTCCATCTCAACTATTGGGGTCAAGAGCTCAAAGGCTTCTTTCTGGACTGCCAAGCTGTTATCATATAAACTTGTAGACAGATGTTCAGCACATTTTCCTTTTCATTTATTATGCATGTGCATGAATGGATGCACCCAAGGTTCATTTTTTTTTTTTAAACCAAAACATTCAATGTTTTAACAGGTAGGAGGAAAAACACAGGAGGAAAAATACAAAAAACGGACAGGATGTGAAAGCAAAAATCCTTTAGAGTCTGGGAACCTCTCCAACAACCAGAAATGGAAGTTTCCCTAGTATATTTAAACTGGAATATAGGGTTATAATCAGAACTTTTTAAAGGATATTTAATAAAAACAACAGAAGACAATAAGGACAAAAATAAGAAAAATTCCAGAGTTGCACACCAACATTCACAAGGTAAAGAAGAGAGAGTTTAAAATAGGTTAAATTGTTGATTAATTATTTTTTTGATGGTATCTGATTTTTCATATTCCCTTTGGAGATTTTCTTGGCAAAGATAATGGAGTGATTTGCAATTAGCTTCTCCAGCTCATTTTACAATTGGAAGCAAATAAGATTAAGTGATTTGCTCAAGACCACTCATCTGTATCTATATCTGAAGCCATATTTATATTCAGGTTTTCCTGACTCCAGGGTCAGAGCCCTATCCATTGAGCCATTTAGCTCATGGGTTAAAATGCCAAGACTAATATGCATTAGCTAACTTTCACAGAATCATAGGTTTAGAGCTAAGGAACACTAAAAGAAACCCAATATGACCTCTTCATTTTATAGATTTGGAACCTGAGGCCCAGAGAAGTTATTTGTATGATTTGTCCAAAATCACACAGCTTTTAAAATTCACAAGATCACTGATAAATGGAATACTGCTTAAACTCCTAAAAGGCAACAAAAGTCAAAGACATTCTCTTAAGGTAAAAATAGGAGTAAAGATAATAAGACATTGAAGATTGTATGAGAAGAAAAAGAAATCTTAGTCTAGAATTTGTTCTTATGAAGTTAACTAAATCTAAGAAAAAAAAAACTTAATGGAGATTTAGTATGTTATATTAATTATATATAAATAATTATTCATGTACATTTCCCAATTAACCAGAAAACATTCTTCAGTCTACTAAGGAGATTTCTAATGCTATGTATTTATCCTTACTTAGAATTTAGGGCATACTGAAAAGAATTGAGGCTTCTTTTGTTGGCTTACATTCCTTCAGTCTTCTGGGATCATTATTCTGAATGGTGGCCATAGTTTGATAAAATTGTAGCACTTTTGGGAAATTGGGCAAAACCTGCAGTAAATCCAGGGCATACTGAGGAAGTTGTTTCTGAATATATTCCATTTTCTTGAGATTTGTGCCTCCCTGTGCTTAAATTTTAGGAAAGAGAGGCACAAAATTCAGGTTAACTATCACTTGAGAGAGACAGATCTGGTATGATATGAGGAAAGACTTCCTAAGATTTTCACCTATCCAAAAGTAGAATTAGCTTCTTAGAAAGTTAGAGAGCTCCTCAAGATAACATAATGAAAGTGAAAACTGGATGACAATTTGGAAAGGGTATTGCAGAGGGGATTCCTGTTCAAGTAGATTAGACCATACAGGTTTGGTGGAACTTTCCAACTTCTGAATGTCTATGATTTTATAAGGACTTTCAATAGTTGGATTCTGTCTGGTTAACTTAACCTTTCTTTGTAATTTAGGTTCAAGTCTTCATTCTAGGAAACAACCATACTTTAATGTGAATCACATTATCATCTCTTTGCAAATTGTGAATGCAATCCATTTATAAAAGCACTCTTACCCTACTAAGATAAAATAAGAAACCTTTAAAAACTGAAAAAGTCATTGAGAATCCCTAGGATAAACTCAGTTGGAGTTCTGGGTCCTGGAAGGTGGCCTGTGGCACAGGAGGTAGATGAATTGAAATGAACTGAGGTGAGAAGAAGGAGAGAAAATGCCTAAAGAATCTGAGGACTATCTATATTGGAAAAGAAGGGAAAAGAGAAGCTATGTAATTCTGAGCTGCCTGCCTTTGATCTAGAGGTAGGAAGTATGAAAGCAAGCATTTAACTTGAACTGTCTAAACAGTCCTGGATCAATTTGCAAAAAGTCAAAGTCTAAATATTTGCGTTGAGAGGAAGACAGAAGCAACATTGAAAATAAAGGAAAACTGAGATCTGAATACCAAAAATTCTATAGAAAGAAAATATCTTAAAGTTAGAGAGATAAATAATAGACAAATATCACATAGGACAGACAATTAGGGTCAATTTGCTTTTCATTAGCAATTCATGATGAAGTAAAAGTTTGATATTAGTTAAAATTAGCTTTAGAAAGTACCTAACTCTAGAAATCACCAGCTCCATATTACTATCATGTTGAATCATGTCTAACTCTTCATGACCCCATTTATGGTTTTATTGGCAAAGATAATGGAATAGTTTGATGTTTCCTTCTTCAGCTCATTTTATAGCTAAGGAAACTAAGGCAACCAGGATTAAGGGTCACATAGTAAGTGCCTGAGGCCAGATTTAAATTCAGGCCTTCCAGACTCAAGGCCTGTTGTGCTATCTAGTTGTCCTTTAGCTCCATATTACTTCCCCCTAAATACAAGCTCTCCCCAGATTCTTACACCCACCAAACCTACTTAATCTACCTTACTTCCCACTGTCACTGGGACCTCCAAATCCTCAAATCCTTCCTACATCAGGCCTCCCTAGTTGCTCTAGAATTCTTCCCCAACCTAAGCCTCAGAACTAGTAACTTACATATTCATATTATTAGCATCTTAGACTCCCTAGACCTTTCATCAAGACTGTGGTACAATTCTCAGTCCTAGATAATACCTGCTTTATCAAGCCTTATTTCTGGAACACAGTCTATTGTTAGTAGTGTGTCATTAGCCCCTTGCTCTTCTCCTTCATGCTTATTCTCTAGAGGAGTTTATTTCTTTCCTTATCTTTCATAATCCTCTCTTTAGCCAGTATTTCCAAATATCTCTCTCTGTTCCTTACTACTCATTTGAACTCAACGGGTAAAAATTCCATCTTCCTTCTCAAACTGGATCCTCTACCTATTTCTGTCAATGATACCAGTGTCCTCTGTCCCCCAAAGTTGAAAGTTAGTCATTTTCAAGCCCTCCTCTTTCGGATCTCCTAAAAAATCCTACTAATTTTTCCTTTTTCTTTCTAAAAACCTCTTCTTTCTTTATATTTTGCTTCTCCAACCAACCACTCCTCCAACAAGTATTAAGCATCCAGTATGTGCCAAAAACTGTGCTGTTTCTGAACATAAAAAAGACAAACATAAAATTGTTTAAGCCTTCCAGAAGCTTAAATCCAAAATTCATCATTTTAAGCTTAATTGGCATCCTAGCTTCAATCCCTCTTCAATTATATCCACTATTGCACACAAAGAATCAGATTATTAACAATTATTTCATCAGTGTTATTCTGGTATCTATAGAACTAGAATAGAATATATCCATAACCTCAATCAATTATGTTCACATTTTTAAACTCTACATCCAAAGTCTTCCAGTAGCTGGACTCAATACCAATCTACACTCATTATCCAATTCCTTGCACATAAACTTTTATGTTAGTATTAAAAGGATTACTGGCTCTCATTTATTGATTAAAATCCACAATTAAAAAAAAATCATATATGTCAAAACATTGCACAATTTTCACTTCCTTTTTAAAAGTATCAATACCTCTGTAAATATACATACCTCTTTTGGTAAGGACACTAATTTGTTTCTGTCTGCATTCAAGTTGCTCAACTTCTTTAGTTTTCCAATGCTTTTGGGCAATGTCTGTTGTAATAACAACAATTTATTATTGTTAAAAAAAAAGCTTTATTTATTCATACAAAAAGAATTTTTAAAAATTAAAGGATTAATTTTTCAAGATAAAAGAAGTTATTTTTAACTGAAGGCCTTATTGTATATATTATTTTTGTGATTACTAACATATTACATCCTGTTATACTATTACTATGCTAGCGCTTACATTACATGAACCTTTACATGAGACATGAGTTTAAACTAAGCTTTGAAATTAGGATGTGACTGATCTAAGTAAAATTACTATCTTTGGCAACAGGAAATAATTAATAAGAATAATAATCCTTTATATGGTCTAAATTTAAGATTTACAAGGCACTTTACAAATAATATTACATTAACCTCATAACATTCTTGGAAAATAGATATTTATATTATGCTTACTCTGTAATTCACTTATATGTGCCAGGCACTATGCTAAGTACTTCACAATTATTATCTTATTTGATCCTCACAACAATCCTGGAAAGTAGTGCTGTTATTACCATCTCTATTTTACAGATGAAGAAAGCAAAGCAAAAAGGTTAAATGACTTTTCAGGGTTACATGACTAGTAAGTATCCGGAGCTGTCTTTGAATTCTGATCTGTTTAAATCCAGGCCCACATTCTATCTGCTGTGCCACCTGTCTGATAGGAAAACATCTAATGAAAAAAGAAAAAATACTACTAATCTCCAACAGGTAATAAATCCATACCTTTCTGGGACTAGAATCAAACATTTAGAGTGGGGAAGAGTCACAGAGGTCACTGACTCCAACCTTCAAAGACCAGATTTGCCCAAGTAGTTAGAATCTGAGTCCGGGTCTTTTGGCTCTAAATCTTGGGGTTTTTCCACCATGGTTTTTTCCTATCTTGTGACAGAAGGATAGAAAGTATCATGGAAGGCAAGCAGCCAGGATTGCCACTTGGAATACTGATCAGAATTGGGTAAGGAAGGTCACAGGAAGGACAGCAGTGTATGAAAAAGAAGAAAGTGTAAAAGAAAAAAAATATAGAATGATGCTGAATTGATTGTGTTCAGAAAGTCTGAAATTTTTATTATAATCCAAACACTGCCTAGTCTTAAAAGATAATTTTTTCATCTAAAATTGTAAATAATTAGCGAAGAAGTTGGTAAAAAATGTGGCAGAGGGTCACAATCTAAGCTATGATTTGAAATGCTACCAATTGACTCTTGTCTCCCAACACTGCCTGTTTCAGCTTGTTTACCCCTAAATTTGCTACTCTTTATTGGGATATAAGCTCCAGCTTTCCTTGTAATAGAACCATGATGAAATCACAGAATCAGAGTTGAGGGTTCCAAAGTCATCTAGTCAATCCTTTCGTTTTGCAATAACAAAATGTTTTTTCAAAAATGTTCATAGGGACTATTTGTGCACGACCTATAGTACAGCCTTGAGTACATATTGGTCTGATCATCCATAGTTCAAAATACAGTGCAGTAGCATGACAACTATATCATTTTGGTCCTTCTTGAGAACAAAGCACAACAATCAACCAATTAATTAGGCCCAGAGCGCTCAACTGACTTGTCCAAATTCATATAGATAGTAGTGAAATCAATTTGAAGCAAGTTCCTCTGACTCTAAACTAAAACTTTCTTTTAAAAGGAAACAATAACATAGTCTCCAGGCTTCTGGTCTGTTTCTCTTTACATTACACTACATTAATTATGTTTCTTTATTTAATGATTTTTCACCTTATCAAGTATTTAGCACAATACTAGAGAGCAAAAATGTAATTAATGAATGCTTGTTGAATCATTTAATAAAAGGATGAGAAAAAGATTTAAAATTTTAAGATTTAATTTTCCTGAATGTGAATGAACTAGTTTTGGATGCTTAATTAAAAATAACATTAATAAAAATTTGTATCCAAAAATAAAAGTATACTATGAAATAAAAAAGATTAAAGAGAAAAAGAAAGAAAATACTGAATAGAAAAGAAGAGGAAAAAAGATAGATGAATAATAACCCATGATCCTTCTAAAGGAAAAGTAAAAACAGGATGAAGAGGTTATACTGTTGTTGGAGTATAATTAGAAATTGTCACAGAGTTTTTTGAAATATATTTAAAGTGTTAGGGTAGTTACAGGTACCTTTATCTCCCCCAATTTAAGAACTAGAAAAGAAATAGACTGGGGATAACTGGAAAGGCCAGGATCTCTTGGTGAGAGGGAAGAGGAATAGAACATAAGACAATCTTTGCCCTCAAGAAACCTACCTTCTAATGGGGAATATATGCTTAAAAATAAGTATACAAGCTAATCCTAGGAATGAGGTATGAGAATAGGAAAAACTCTAGAAGTCAAGAGTGCTGAACTTGCAATATTGTGCCAGTGTGTTTGATCTTGGGACCTGTGTTACCTAAGAAAAGTGAGTTAACCTCTCTAAGTCTCTTTATCTGTAAAATGAGGAGGTGACCTAGAATACCTCTAAATGCACTTTCTCTTTAGTTCTGTGATCCTAAGAACTCTGTCAATAAACTCATTTTGGACAAGGTCTTTCTTCTCATTAAGCCGAAGTTTTCTCATCAGTAAAATGAAGTAAAAAAAGTCATACAAGCAATAAGTACCATTTTGCTGAAAAAACATTGTTCTCCAAGCAGTTAAAATATTCAGTTTTAAATGAATTAATCTAATGGACAAACCTTTTCTTTAGGGCTAGTAAAAAGGTCATTTTACCCCAGCTGACACAAACATCAAATGCATGGAATCCACCAAGATTTCACTGGATAGCCAAAGCTGTGGACCTCCTACCCTCCCTCCTGTAAACAGCAAAACAACTAAATAGCATGAAACCACTCACCAGAAGTTGATTTTCAGTCAGAACAAGTTCAGTGAGACTTTCGCATTCTCCAATTGCTTCTGTTAGCTGCACAAGTCTATTCTGATCAGTCTTTAAGATGGACAGTTTCTTTAACTTTCCTATAAGAATATAATTTTTAAATGAGTGGAAAACATCAGATGGAACATCAGATGGAGAGGAACTATGATAGAGTCAAGTATAAAGTGTCCCAAAAGTCTTAGTGTGGTTTCAAGCATTAAAGTTTAAAACTTCATTAAAATACTTGGAATATGTGAAGAGCTGGCCTTGGAGTTAAGGAAGACCAAAGCCCCACTCTATCCTCTGACAGATACTGGCTAAAAAAGTAAGTTACAGATGACTTGTTATACTAAGTGACATTAATGAAGAGAATTTCCATACCATGAGTTCATCATTTTGATGAACCAACCCCCAGATTAAAGGAGGAAAAAACTTCAATTAGTTGCACTTTGAGCAAACATTCCAAGTTTTTTGTTCATGCTGGCATGGAAAAAGCCACATTTTACTATTAGTTTGCTCAGCTTCTTAAATAATAAAAATAAATTTTATTTACCAAATAATTCAATAACAAATTTAAAACTGATTCTTGAACAGAAAATTAAAATAGCATAGTAGCTACAATTACTCCAAAATAGTAGCTAGCAATTATTCCAAAATATTGAAACTGATATGTACTTCCTCCTTTTCTCCCTCTCTTAGAATTCATCACATCTTTCAGAACATAATTCAGAGGCTACCTCTTCCAGGATGGCTTCCTTTATCCCCCCAGTTAATAACTGTCTCTTTTTCCTAAAATTGTTTTGTATTACTTTACATTTCCTTAAAAGTATAAACATCCCCAGAGAAGTTGGAGAATGTCTTATCTTTGTGTTTCTAGTGTCTATCAAAATGTCTTGCTTATTAAATAAATGTCTGTTGAATTGAACTTTGGAAGAAATGAACTATATTTTCCTTATTTTTATCTTTTTATCACTATGTTAGACATGAAGGAAAATTAAAAAAAAATAGAAAGGACACAGTTATATTGAATGAATGAATGACAGGCAGGAAAATTTAACAGAATTTCTATCTTCATGGAAAGCAATAATGTTTTTCAAGCCATCTGCAAATTATCCTTGGTATTTCACTTTCCCTCATCCCCACATCCAATGTACAGCATGTCTCAAAAGTCTTGTGTTGTAAAACTGCAATGTATTGTCTTGTACTGTCAATTCTTGACAATTCTCCCTCAACATTTCTTGTTCTAATCCTCTTTGTCCACTTAGCTGACTAATTCCACAAAGGTAGTCAGTGATGGAGATAATTTTTTTTTTATTAAAGCTTTTTATTTGCATAACATATGTATGGGTAGCTCCCCAGCATTGATCTTTACAAAGCTTTCCATTACAAATTTTCCCCCCAGTCCCCTCCCCTCCCCTAGATGGCAAGAAGTCCACTACATGTCAATAATATTGAAATACTTGACAAGTTGTACAAGAAAAATCCTATCTACAAGAAAAAAAAAGAAAACCAGAGAAAGGCAACACAATGCAAGCAAACATCAATATAGATCATGAAAATGTTACGTTGTGGTCCATATTTCATATCCCTCTCTCTGGGTGTATATGGTTTTCTTCAGTGAACAATTGGAACTGGTTTGAGACAATTCTTTGTTGCAGAGAGCCATGTCCATCAGAATTGATCATCATGTAATATTGTTGTTGCTGTGTATAATGATTTCTTGGTTCTGCTCATTTCACTCATCATCAGTTCATGCAAGTCTCTCCAGGCCTCTCTGAAATCGTCCTGCTGGTCATTTCTTACAGAGCAATAATATTCCATAACATTCATATACCATAATTTATTCAGCCACTCTCCAATTGATGGGCATGCACCCAGTTTCCAGTTTCTAGTCACTACAAAGGGGGCTGCCACAAACATTCTTGCACATGTGGGTCCCTTTCCCTCCTCTAAGATCTCTTTGGGATATAGGCCCAGTAGAAACACTGCTGGGCCAAAGGGTATGCACAGTTTGATAACTTTTTGAGCATAGGTCCAAATTGCTCTCCAAAATGGTTGGATCCGTTCACAGTTGATGGAGATAATTTTTGAACTAATCTGTCTCTGACTATTGCAAAGAGGGCACTGTGTAAACCTTAAGACATTCTAAATGTGAGTAGCTCTTAGCAACTGTAACTCAGGTCTAAGAAAAGAAAAATGAAGATGCCCTTGTTAATAACTGAGACCAACCAGTATTAAGGAGCCCTTTCCAAAGCAAAGTCAGAATACAGCTCCTACCTTAAAGATGAGACAATCACCTTAGGGAAAAATAGCATTAGTCTCATCTTGTACACCACTGTCACAGAGAGTGAAGTTAACTGTTTTGTTTTCAAAGAAATCCACAAAATTCTTGTGTAAGCCTGTGCAATCATTAATTTTGTAATGATCTTCCCAAGGGCTTACCACCCTCCCTGTGAGACAAACAGCACATCACCATTAACTTTACAATGTATACACAACTCCTTGCCTAACTTAGAAGTTTTCTGTCACTTCAAGATTTCTTTTTAAATCTTTTTTTGAAAAAGTAGGAAGGTCCAAACCTGAGATTTAATTTGAGTAGAGAGAACCCAGATGACAAAATTTCCTTTTAGAAGTATTAAAGAGTTGCCTTGTATACCAAATGATATGGGATTTGCCCAGTATGTCAGAAGTGGGCATCATGAAATCCAAGTCTTCTCCACTCTGAGGCCAGGTCTTATTCACTCATTCACACTTTATTACCTGAGGATATTGAATTCTCTTTAAATACTACATCATTGGTTTTTAAGATTTTTGTTTTCTTTTGACCAGCTTCGTAAGGAGTACTTCAAGTATCAGAAATTTACTTGCCTGACACTGCTCCATGCTAGTAAATGAGAATAATCACAAATACAAGAAACTAAATAGAAATGTTTGTATAATACTGCAACTGCCACTGGGAAAACTGACTGCAAAATGATTTTTTCGGTATCTGAAAGGTTCTTTCAACTTTCCTTCTTCTCTTATCAAATATTTAAATTTGGTAAATAACTATATAATTAAAATGCATTGTTTCTCATTATCCTGAAGTACCTAAGGACAGGCAATGTGATCTACTGAATGGAATGTTAAGACTTGGAGCTAGAAACACCTTGTTTAAGTCTCTTCCTAAGAGCAATTTGAAACTATGCTCAAAGGACTATCAAACTGTGCAAACCCTTTGATCCAACAATGTCTCTACTGAGTCTGTATCCCAAAAAGATAATAAAAAAAGGAAAAGGACTTATGTGCAAAAATATTTATAGCAGCCCTTTTTGTGATGGCAAGGAACTGAAAACTGAGTGGATGCCCATCATTTGGAGAATGGCTGAGTAAGTTATGATATGTGAATGCATGAAATATTACTGTTGTATAAGAAATGATCAGCAGGATAATTTTAGAGACTTACATCAACTGATGCTAAGTTAAGTGAGTAGAACGAAGAGAACATTGTAAACAGCAACAACAAGACTATGTGATGATCATCTCTGATGGACATGGCTCTTTTCAAGAATGAGATGATTCAGGCCAATTCCAATAGACTTTTGATGGAGAGAGCCATCTGCCTCCAGAGAGAGGACTGTTGGGAGTAAGTGTGGATCACAACACATATTTTCATCTTTTTTGTAATTATTTGCTTGCTTTTTTTTTCTTTCTCATTTTTTTTTTCATTTTTGAGCTGATTTTTCTTGTGCAGCATGATAAATAGGGAAATACATATTTTAAAAAAAAGTCTTTTCTTAGACAATGGACAAATCTCTCAACCTATCTTAGCTTCAGTTTATTCATCTGAGGGGATAATGCTGATAATACCCTACTTATCTCACAGAAATACTGTTAAGATCAAATGGAGGGGCAGCTAGGTGGCGCAGTGGATAGAGCACCAGCCCTGAAGTCAGGAGGACCTGAGTTCAAATCTGGTCTCAGACACGTAACAGCTGTGTGACCCTGGGCAAGTCACTTCACCCCAATTGCCTCAGCAAAAAAGCAAAAAAAAAAAAAAAAGATCAAATGGAGACATTTTAAATAAAATGTTCTGCAGATCTTAAAGTCAGTTATGATGATGATGATATTAATGATTAAGCCTATTTATTCATAAAGTGGCAGAGGGGATACAGTGTTGGGCCTAGAATCAGGAAGATTCATCTTCTATGAATTATAAGCCTTTGCAAAAGGTCAAGCAAAAAGAAACTTCTAGGTGTAACAACTAATTCTACTAATACCTCATTCAATGAGTTCTTAACTGTTTTAAAAAGTCATTTACAACACTATAATAGAAATACCAAGGGGTTTCACACCATGAATAGTTTTTATTTTTTTCATCCATACCTGACCCAACTCAGCTCCTACAAACATATACATAATAGATACTAATGATGTCAATTTGAATATTTTTATAGTTAATAAGCTCCAAAGCACCACCAAACCTAGTCAAGTCTGATATTTTGCCTTTACCAAATCATTTGCCAGCTAAAAAATGGAATATAATCAACATTTTAAAAATAAATCTATATTTGGTTTTGTTTTCTATAAACTCCAATACATTCACTCTCTGCTCTCTTCCTGATGCCATCAACCTATTATAGTTCCTTATTACTGATTATTTGGACAACTGTATTTGTCTAAGAGAGGACATTTAGGTGGTACAGTAGAGAAAGTAATGGGCCTGGAATCAGGAAGCCTCAAACACTTAGCTGTGTGATCCTAGGCAAGTCATTTAACTTTCTTTGCCTTAGTTTTTTCATCTGTAAAATGAGCTGGAGTAAAAAATGCCAACCTGCTCTAGTATCTCTGCCAAGAATAGTGTTTATACCATGGGGAGGGGGGGCGGGAAAGAAGCCTCAACAGCATTAGTCTAAGAGGCCTTCTCTCCTACCATTTCTCATCCATCATATTTTTGTTAGAATAAACTTTCTCATGCATAAATCTCGTTATCCACTCAAGAATCTTCAATGACTCCCTACTGATTTACCTTTCAAACTTTCTTGCCTAACATTTAAGATCTTCATGACAGAATACTACCTTATTTTTCTAGTCATATTTCATATTACTCTTCTTCATACACTCTTGATGCAGCCAAACTGAATTGTTCTTGATTCCGAAATTTTGCTCCTTGGCTCCCTGTGTACCCCAATGTGTGAAGAGTCCTACCTTATCTCCTCCTTCCCCAATGAATTCCTATCTATTCTTTAAACATAAGAACAAAGGCCACTCCTCTGGCAAATATTTCAGCATGTCCCCATTAGGTGATGATCATTCATTTGTGCATTCAGCAGTTACTAAACATCTAGCAATGAGTATACAAAACCAAAGTTGAAATAGTATCTATCCTTAAGGAACTTACATTTTATTGGGGAAAACAATATGCACCAAGGAAAAATAAATACAATTACCACTTCTATATCACAGGGATTGAAAATGTGGTACTTCCATGATCTGGAAAATATGTGCAAAATTTTTTAGCCCTCCCTTCTTACCAGAAAAGGAGCCTGAATTTTTTCTTTTTCTTTTATGGAATGTTTACAATATCTTATTGTAAAATTTGGATTGGATATTTTACAATCCTATACAAATATTTTATATATTTGAGATTCTAAACTTTTTCTGTGCCATTTCCTGGCCTTTGCATGTTGTCTGTGCTTCCATAAAACAAACAAAAATTTCCATCTAATTTCTTATGCTGACCCATGATATATCGAAAAATCAAGATGTGGAAGGGATAACTATACAAAATATATAAAACAATAAGTAATGAGGAGGAACAGAACAGGGAGAAAGGAAGAGAATAGGCTTCCTATTGAAGGCATCTGATATGAGCTTTCAAGAAAAGTAGGAATTCTAAGAAGCAGAGGTGAGGCAATAGTGCATTTTCCTTGCATAAAGGAAAATGTGAAATAAGTCCTTAAAGGTAGGATAGACACAAAGGATTTAAATGCCAAAATCAAGAGTTTTAAATTTTGTATCTTAGAAGTGATGGGGAGCCATGGAAGTTTCTTCAGCAGGGTAGTCAATTATTTTTTAACCATTATACCATACAAATCAACACTTGTATCATGCACCATTTGTGTCAGTTATCAGTATTTGTGTCCTATCACTCAATGAATTGTAAACCTCTTCAGTGAATCTTATAAAGGATGGCTCTCAGAGAAGGTAAGCAGAACAAAGAGGAGAAGGTTTGAAAGGGAAATGTAGACAAGATAAATACAAAAAGATAACAATTTTCTAAAATTAAAAAAAAAGCACATCTAATGAATAGACAAATGAGTACCACATATGTATAAACTTCCTTCATAAATAATCTGTAAAAGAGTCAAATAAGAAATGAATCCTGTCTCTACCTGTCTATCACTATCTCTGTCTCTTTGTATTTGTATCTGTCTTTCTCATACACACAAAAACACACATATATGGAAAATGCATATAGTATACAGTATATTTCAGTGTTCAAAAAAAGTAACTAGTTCCCATATGGGTTTCACACCTACCTATGCCATCAGGTAGAACATCCAGTAAGTTCTGAGAAATGACTAAATCTGTTAGGGAAGCTAGGCCACTGATCTCTTCAGGAAGTCTTTCCAGTTTATTTTCCGAGACATCCAAGCACAGCAGGTTTTTCAAGTTTCCTATTTCCTACATTAATGGCAAAGAAAGAAAATCCTGTTCAAACATGCAAGAACTGTTTGCACTGGAATGCATTGAAACAGTTTCACACCATTAAATTCCCAAAGGAAGGGCAAGGACAACACGTTTCTTAAATTTTGAAAATCATTTAAATCTAATAATTAAATTGAAGCCATAGACATCTTTTCATGAAAAACAGACTATGATAATCCTCTCAAAAATAACTAGAATCCTAGGATTTATACCTAGAAAATCCCTTAGAAATTATCTAGGACAATCTCTTCATTTTACAGATGAAGAAACTGAGGTTGAGAACAAGGAAGACTTGTCAAGGATATACAGGGAAAATATTTTGAACCTGATCCTCTGACTCTACAATCAATACTTTTCCCTTTATACTAAACTATATTATGCTGCTCTCTTATTTGTTCATCTTCCTAAACAAATAAAGTATTATCATCACCATTATACAGAATGACTTAACTAAAGCCCAAAGAATTTTAGTGATTTGTTCAAGATCACACAAGTCTATTGTGTAAAGGAGGTTGAAGTTACAATTCTATTTCAACAAATTCACCTTTGAAATGGATCATCCTCTAAAGAGATGCATGCATTTAACACAATGCTAACAAACTCATCTATGATAAAAATTATTCTTGCTTCAATTTTCTTTTGATGTTAGTATACTCAAAACCAAAGACTAACTGAAAGCCATTCAGTTAAACTGGCAAAAACATTTCAACAAATAATAATTATCTTTCAGCTTAAAAACTATAATTGAAATGGTGCACTAGACAGAACTCTGGTCTTACAGTCATGAAGACCTGAATTCAAATCCAGCTTCAGATACATGACTGGTTGTTTGACCCTGGGCCAGTCACTTAACCTTTTTTGCCTCATATTCCTCATCTGGAACCTTCAGGAAATGGCAAACTATTTCAGCATCCCTGCCAAGAAAACCTCTAATGGAGTCATGAAAAGTTAGAAACAACTGATAAATGACTGAAGAAGCTTTCTTGGTTTGTTGATATCATTTCAACTAATTCAACAAATAAATATTTTAGTACCTGCTACATGCAAAGCCAGGGATTTTGTGTAGGTGCCTGTATGTTTTAGCACCCCTTTATAGATTATGACTTCCTTGAGAACAAGGACTATTCTAATAATTTTTTTTTAAATTTTATTAGGTTGACTCAGCTTTTGCTACTCAATACATTCTCAACTCTCTCAAGTTGCCTCTCTTCCCTGATTAGAGGGCTGAAGGTCAGTAAATACCTTCCAAAGTATTCCCTTATAAGGACTCAGAATTTTTCCAGTAACCACATGTTCCATTGGTGGCAGTTTGATTTCAACTCCACAGAATATCATGTTCCTACTGCACAGCCTTCCCAAAATATCTTCTTCCATAGTGGATGGTCTGCTCCCTTTCCTGCTTCCCTTTCTGCAATCTCTACTCCCACTGGATTATAAGCTCTTTGAAGGCAGGAACTTTTTTTTTTTTTCCTTATTTGCATCCTCAATGCTTAGTAACAGAGCCTGGCAGATAGTAGGCACTTAATAAATGTTTATTAAATTTGTTTGAATATTTTGCAATAAATTTATAATTCCATTGCCCCAGGTTATAAAGTTAATTTTGTCTCTGCCATTAAACTGTGAGCCCATTCAGAGTAGAATCTGTTTTATGCCTTTCTGTGTATTCCTATCACTTTGCACAGCAATTGGAACTATACCTTTTTCCCAAACTGCCTGGGTTCTTAACAAAAGCTTGTTGTTATTTTTTTTCTTAAAAAGTTAGTTTAAAAAAAATTAGTAAATCCCATTTATCAACTTTCCTTGTTACATGCCTATTTTAAGTTAAGATTGCAAGAATTCAGATTTCTTGAACTTTTCTGGTAGTGAAGATTTTGGAGAAATAAGAATTTACTGTAAAGATACTTACAAATATATATGTAGTTTGTTATAAATAAATCAGATGATTGAAAAGATCATAAACTAAATTTTCATCTTCAGGAGTATATATTTACATGTGTACATATATAGATAAACATATTTTTAGGCTTCCCCCCACTTCAGCTGGTGTTCCTTAATTCTCAAGATATCTCCTTCTCCCTCCTCTCTTTCTACTTTGTCCCCCAAAATAACTACCACTCCCACTTTTCCCCACCCTGGAATTTCTCAGTAACTTTCCACCCAGCTCCAAATCCAAACTAAATGTTCAACTCATATCAGCTAATGATTATCTTTCATTTCGCTATCTTAGAAATTTTTGATCCCGCCAACTCAGAAATTCAACATAGCCTTGTTAACCTAGAAAAGGACATAAAAAAACTAGGATACAATTACTATTGAGGGAGAGAGGTGACATTTAGGATAGAATTTGTTCCTAGGAATTCTTCTGATTTATAAAGGATGATGGAAAAACAAAATCACACATATATTCATAATACTACTCAAGTGGCTTTGTTTTTGTAAGCTAAAGGTGGCAGAGAAAGAGACAGAATGATGATGGACACAAAGAGGGAGAGAGAAACATGGAGAAAAAGTTTACCTTGCACATAGTAGATATTTTATAAATGTTCACTGACATAAATAAATGCTACTCTCAAAGATGTGATACAAAATATTCATTACAGCTGAATCAATGCAATCAAACAAATCAAAGGTCAGTTCTACTAATGCTTTTTTTCTTCCAAATGCAACTGATATATTAGGGAACATTTTAAGCACAACTTGAATTTGAGCTTGCAATTTCTTCCTCAAGAAACATTAAAAGAACACAGAAAACAATACTACTTTACAAAAACAAGCTATAACTCTTCAGAAGTCCGCTTCCATAAGCAAACTTCAGTCTTTTTGAAGGCAAAGTACAGAATTGTAGTATGTCTTCTAATACCAGTAGGGATTATGAGTGGAAGTCCATCATAGCTCAAGTCTCCAACCTTGGAGCTGAAGTCCACTGAGGTTCCACCCTCCAGGCTGGACCAGTGGGAACTGGGGCATAGGTTGATTGGCAGCTTAGGCAGAAGGTGCTGTTCCTATGCATAGTAGCATTTAAGTATTTGTTAAGCATTTAACATGTATAAAACTGTGCTACAATTTTTGGTAGATTTCTCTCTCTTTTTATGTGTCAGTGATGAAGTTTTTGAGCACTATGCCTTTACTTTCATTTTTCCCATAAGTTCTATGATTTTTATTGCTCAAATGTACTTTGGGGTAACATATGTATCTAGTTATAGCAGATCTGACTATATTTTTAAAAATTTTAAAAAGAATCACCTACATATAATTATTTAAAGTAAAGACTAGTTTTTAGTATACAGTAAAGAGAAGAACTAAGAGATGGAGAAAGAGAGAGAAATAAAAGAATAAGAGCAGAAATCAACCCTGGAGCAGTATGAGCAAAAATTATGGCAAACTCATAAAAAGAAAGCTTCTTTAAAAGTGTCTGTCTCTGGTCACCAGATGGAAGAGTCAGCTTATTATGGTTGCATAAAATAGCTATTATCCTTCAAGATCTGTTTGAGACTCAACTGTATCTGGAACATAGTTCTTATATTTAGTAATAAAAAAAAAAAAACACTACCATATTCCAACAAAACAACTTGTAATACTTGAGAGACATATAAGTAAAGTTTTATACACTGCTTTTACATAGACTATCATAAGAATCTTAAGAGCAGTTAGTAGTTTAAATTACTCCAAAGCATTTTACACCCTATAAAATGCTATAGAAATATGTGCCAAGTATAAAACACATCTCAAAATTTACCCAGACATCTGTTGAGTCCAAAGTAGGTGAGGCAGATATAGATCTACCTAGTCAACAAGCATTTATTAAGCACCTATTATGTACTAGGAACTGTGGCTACTCTTTCCCACTAAACTACCCCCCCCCAAAAAAAATAACCAGTCCCTCCTTTCTAAAAAAAAAAAAAAAAAAAAAGTCTATTGAAAAGAATGATTGAGAATTTTAATTTTATCTTATCAAAAGCATAACAAACAGTGCTAAAAAATAATCTTACTTCAAAAATAATTTTCCATTACTCCTCCTCAGTTTGGTAAGTCCCTTTTTTTAACTTATAAAACAGAAGTCAGTTTGCACTGTTTTTCATGCTATAAAGTTATTATCTACCTGAGGCAATTCTGCCAGCTGATTTCCATCCAACCAGAGATCCTCAAGGTGTAGGAGTGCTCCAATTGTTTCTGGCTAAAAGCAATCAAAATCATATTATAGTCAAGAGGAAAAAAAAATTGATTAAAGTTCTTAGTCATAAATTAAGTAAAGCAAAAGTCTACATTTGTCATCAGTTCTAGTATCATAAAATACAATAATGTATCTTTAATAAGAAAAAGTTATATGGCAATGAGTAATCTACCCAAAGATAAAATGGAAGCATATTTGGTTCATAATTAGATTTCCTCTGAAATAGTGATTTTACTAGATTTGGTTGAAAAAATATTGAGATTCCACCACCAATGTGTTCTCGTTAACATCCAATGTTCATTTTATTTCATGCTCCAACATCAATAGTCCTCTGCCTTTACACAGCTTCAAGGTACCCATTTACCACATCCTTGTCTTTTCTAATAAATGCTAGTTAAAATTAGTTAAAATACTAATTCTCATTCCCAAAGACTGTGACCAACTCATCCCAAGTCCTTCACCCAGTTGAGCACTAAATCCTGGCTTGCTAATAGCATCTTCCATCTCTTCTTCATAAGCCCTGGATGAATTGTGGCAGATTTCTCAGTGACCTCAGTTCACCCATGAAAGTTAAAAGAGCTGTTTGTCTATGAATGAGGTGTGACATTTAATAAGGATGAATATTTTGAGTTTTTTTCTTCTTTCCACAAAGACTTACCAAATGGTAGATTTCATTGTTTCCTAAATCAAGTTCCTTTAGTCTCTGTAGCTGGGTAAGAGATCTGTGAGGAAAAGAATCAAAAGGAAAAGCAATATCAATTGGAATTAGAGATCAAGAACAAAAGCACTTTTCAGATTTATTTGAAAGATATGCTTCAACATATATTATTAGTACAAGCTATCATAAACAGAATTGGAAAGCAAAGGTTGTTATCCCTAGTTCATGCTCCAAATATACATAACCTTTTAAGACTGCTTTCCACAAGTCACTTAGCATGAGATGACATTTAAAATGGGAGCATTTGCAGGAATGAAAAACCACCAAAACACTCCAGTGTTACCATAGAGAAGCAGTTTAATAATTCAGCATCCATCAACTTATTACAATTCATTAGGCAAGGGTAAGGAAGGGGCCAATATGAAATCATTTTTTTAAATGCACCACATCTGGTAATAGGCTATCTTTACATGGAAAAAATTCTCTCCTTTCAGTATTCCTTCCCAAGTCCCCTGGAAACTTACTCAGGCAAATATGTAAGTAGATTCTCTCTTAGTTCCAGTGAAGCCAGGTTATAAAGGCTGGAAAGTAAATAGGGAAAAGAATAAGCAAAATTCTTGAAATCCCAACATGCTCCCCAAATCTGAAGATCTTAATGAAACAATGTTCCTCATCTGTAAAATGAGCTGGAGAAGGAAATGGCAAACCAGTTCAAGACTAAACAACAACAACAAATGTGTTAGTCCAGAGCACATCTGGGGTAAGGAGAAGAGACTCTCTTCAATAATCATTAAGGAATAAAAATATCTATTCTACACTTTGAAAGTAGGCAGGGCACACAAATCCTCAAGAAATAAGTAACTGAGCATATCATTTTATTTATTATGATTCCAAGACACTCCTGGAACAAATATCTCATGCTTCTAACATGTGAATATTCCCATCAATACAACCATGCCTGGCACAGTGACAAAAACACAACATGTGTTTCTGGAAGATTGTTTTTTTTTTTTTTTTAAATGCCAATGATGTGTCATGATTCTAAAAAATAGCAATGCTTTTAATACCATAGGGCTCAGGGCAATTCATATATATTATTGTTCTTCTCCAAATAATGGTCAGACATTATTCCTGTTTTAAAGGCATAGACAAAGAGGAACAGAGTTTAAATGCTGTCTCTCACACTGTCTGCAAAAAAAAAAAAAAAAAATAGGCTTCTTCTAAGTAAAATCTACTGCCTTAAAGATAAGACAAGGCATTATGTATTTGAAAAGGGGAAAAGAAACGTCAAAAAATCTTTCCCCTTAATTGCTGAATATAGAATTTTAATGATCACTGATAATCAAAAGTATGTATTTTTACAAAATGTTAGAAACACAATATGGTATACTATATTAAACATATCATCTATTTTGGATCCTTACAACTCTAAAATACACTGTACCCTAAATTATGCATTCCAGTTCAACTTTTACGATATTTATTTCAGTTTATTTATAATTTACTTATTTTACAACATTTATAGAAAAATTCAGATTATTCAAAGGGTTGTTTGTGTGTATACAGAGCACAAGAAGCCAGACATTATCCTAACACCATAATCTGTCTTAATCCTCTCTCTTCCCTTCTCAAAACAAAATACAAACCAGATATTGAGACTACAGACAAAACAGGTTACACCATATCAGAAAATGTGAATTTCATTTGAATGTTCAGGATATAGAAATTCTTAAAATTTAAATTTAATCCCAGACTATAAATCTATTAATTAAAAAGCTATCTGTATGCTGAAATGTACTATCTAGAGTGAATGAATACCATTCTTAATGATCAATTACTGAAACTTGCCCCCCCCCAAAAAAATATTTATAACATGGCAAACTGAAGCATTAACAATGTTACTCAATCCTCTCAACGTTTTTTCAAATTGTTTATCCTTAAATAAAAAAAAATCAATCAAGGTTTTGACAAATGGCAGGCAAACCAACATAGAGAATACAATTCTAGGCAGAGGTTAGAAATTTCATCCTCGTAAAATACTGGTATCTTCCCCTTGTAATTATCTTCAATTTATTTGACATAGTCCTTGTTCATATATACTTGTTTATATCTATTGTCTCCCCCAGTACACTGTGAGCTCTTTGAGAGTAAGGACTTTCTTGGAATCCTCAGGACTTAACACAGCATTTGATACATCATAGGCATAGGTAAATGTTTGCTGACTTGACTTGACTTTCAAACATTCAGTTGTAATTGTTCTTAAGTCAACTGGTATGGTATTTTTAGGTGGGGTTTTAAGAGAAGAAAATAATCCAGTACACATTATCCTATAATTGTCCAAATACGTCAACTTCAAATATAGATCACAGCCACAAAATAAGATCTCTGAAATGCAAAAATATACATATGTATATTGAAAAACCACCACCAGTTATAAGCCACACTCAGTGTTATATAAGCTAGATTTAGAGAAGAGTGACCCATAGTGGATTAATACCACAGTACTCTACTTTAAAATTAATCCATATATCCACAGGTAAGCAAAGGCTTAAAAGAGAAATGTAATATGAAAACTAGAAATATGTAGAGTTAATTACATTTCCATGAAATTTTGAAAAACTCATTTAATATCTAATCAGTTTAACATAAAAATGGTCATCTAAGGTTTATGGTTTTATAGATGGGGCATTGCAATCATTAATCTATTATTTTGAGATAGAAGGAACCTTTGACCTCATTTAGTCCAATCCCCATATTTTACAGCTGAGGAAAATGAGACCCGAAAGTACACAAGACAGTGTACCTGAACAAACACGTGTATACACACACACACACACACACACACACAGTGAAAAATACTATAAAGAGCAGGACTTACTGGATCTGACTTCCTAGCTGTGCAATTCTAAGCCAGCCATTTAAATTGTCAGAGTATCTATTTCCTCATTTGTCAATCAGGGATGATAAGAGCTGAAGAATTTAATTTATAAGATTATTTCAAGGCTCAAATAAAATAATGTATATAAATAAAGCTACCACTACCACTATTATTATGCAAACAAACTCTTTAATTGCAAACATTTTATAATGTTTGATGTCAAAAATCTCTACCTTTAAAATACCACTACTTCATCCAACTTATTTGAATCTTAAAACAACTAACAAATAATTAACAGTTATAATTCTAGGTATCTTTGTTAAGAACTTGATAGAGCCCTCCAAATTAAATAAATATAGACCTTAATATTCTTGACTAAATACCAAAGTAGCTACAAAGAAGGATGGCGAATGATATTTTCAGAAAGCAAAAAGTGGTTTTAGGGATAAGAAATAAGCAAAACCAAAGTCTTATAAGTTAAAATGAGATGTCATACCTATATGAAACGGATACTTCTTTTTAGAAGTGAGTTAAGTACTCATTATAAGCAACAAATGCCAAGACAAAAAAATTATTATTACTGTTATATTTTGACAAGAAACTACTGGTTACCTTTAAGGGAGTCATTTCTGAGGTCCCTGTGTATGCTAAAGGGCCAGCCTATTAGAGCAAGGATCAAAATCAATACAAAACCAGAAGAAAAATGAAGAGACATGAAACTTAACTGAGGCAATACCTCATTTAAAATGAGCTATTAATACCAAAAAAATAAGAATGAATAAAATAGTAGACACTGACATACACTATCATCATTTATCATATCAAAGGAAATTTAAGTAAAGGAATAATAAAGCAGCAGAATAAAAAGGCTCAAAAAGCCTAGAAATTGCCTCTCCTCCAAACTTTGTTCTTGCCAATCAGAAATGTAAATTAGCCAAGGGCAACATTAGCTTATAATACAAACTAATTTATAAAATCTTATGGAATAAGACAGAAAATTACCAGTAGAACCATTTCATAATGAGCAAATAGTCAAGGAAAATAAAAAGAAAGTATGATGAGAGAGAGCAAGAGTGAGAGAGAGAGCAAAAAGAGAGAACTACCTGGGGGGGGGGAAGACTCTTTAACAAACTCTTCAACGAATGACATTTCTTTTCTAGTACAATCATGTCCAATATGATCCACAATGAAGCTAAATCATCCCAGGGTCATTTAGGGATAAAGTCATTTAGGATGACCTTAAAGGGGAAGAAGAGGGAGGGAGGGAGGGGGAGAGAGAGAGAGAGAGGGGGAGAGAGAGAGAGAGAGAGAGAGAGAGAGAGAGAGAGAGAGAGAGAGAGAGAGAGAGAGAGAGAGACATCTGGAAATTTATCTATATGCTGCAAAATGAAGTAGAAATGGCTAATTTAGGAAAAGATCTGTGCTAAAGCTGTCATTCTAGAAGATACTGATGAATCAATTCTCAAGACATGAAAAAGGGGGCAAAGCTCCACTCTTGTGGGTGAAGGGTTTGAATCCAAGGTTTTTTCTTACTTAAAAACAAGACAAAAATATCGATTCCTATTTTCTCACCACTATAAATCTGTTATTGCAGTAACTAACATGTGTCTTGAGTACCTTTGATAAACATCTAAGAAAGGGAATCAGATTTTCATAAATAATACTCACTAGCTAAACCTTTAAAGTCACACAAGTGCCTGAAAGGAAAAGACACTGTAAGATCCCACTATATTTAGTACTTGATGACTTTTAAAAAAATCATAAATGGATAAAGTAACTTTTGGTCTTAAAACTTATGCTCCAACAAGGTGTCTCCTAATCTTATGTCAAAACTATATAATATTCCCTGAAAGGGTAACAGAAAACTTTGATGATTTTCTAATTAAAATAAAGCTAGGCATAAAACTGCTTCCCAATGTCAAAGGATTTAGAACCCAAATCAAAGAAAAATTCCCTTTGGAAGATAAATTGTTTCATTTACTTGTCTTTGCAGAAGACATTATGCTGAAAGTACTGAGTCACAGAAGATGCTTCTGAATGGATGAAGACTAGATAGCACCTAGATAGCCCTAAACTTGAGGTTTATCATGCATGTGTGGTAAGGATTATATAAGTACTTTTTAGGTAAGTGTAACATTCTGTAAATTAGTTAATTAAATCCACTGAACTGTTGTTTTCTTTAAATGTTTTAAAATACATTAAATAATATAAATTATTTATTAAATTAAAGGATTAAAGTTCAGCTCAATATTTTTCATACTAAGCCCATTATTTATGTAGTTAAAAGATATTTGATGAGGCATTTTAATTCAATGTTACTGTGATTTAAGAGGAAGGAGGCAAACCTGTTAAATACTCTTTGTAATATCCTTGAAAGGAATAGTTAATAGCATTGCTGTCACTATGAAATAAAGATGTTTCAATGACCTTAAAAAAAAAAAAAGCTTCTAAATGAGAAGCAAAACTAATCAAAAGAATTCACAGGTTCTATACTTAAAAACCAAGTGGAGTAGTTATTGTACTGATTACTAGATGCACATAGAGAGCTGATCTTCCACTACAAACATATGAGACAGAAACTAAGCATAAATAATGAACTGAGCCTAGAAAAAGGAAGAAGCAAGAAGGTTACACTGCCTTTGGAAAGCTACATAATGTTTTAAAGCAACCCCAAATTTCTCCCAGAAATAACAGCCTAACTTTTTTCACATCAATATTCTTCCACTGATCATGACTCACACGGATGTGAGTCATAAATGACATAGTCTCTTCCAAAAAGGTAGGCAAAAAAAAAAAAAAAAAAAAGGCTGCAATATATTAACATTGAAGAGTTGCAGAGGAAAAGAGGCATAAAACATACCATCAGGGAAATACATTGTCCCCCCAAAAAAGAGGTGAAAAAGTCACATTGCAAGACTAAAGAATAGATAATCTATGGGCAACCCACCTGCTCCACTGTTATCTATACAGTATCAAGAGATTTAGATGGAGGCTCCCAACACATCCTGGAATGACATGTACCAAGGGCAAAAAGTAATCTGTACTCTATTTTGTGGGAAATGCCCAAATCATATATTCTAAGCGACAGATTAAACACTACCAACAAGACATTTCCCTTGCATATGTAAAAATAATACAAGATTCCTTGAAATTTGTCCATGTTAAGTTCCTTGAAATTGATCTTTGATATTGGCTCTTATATGTTAAATTTTCTATTAAGTTTAGATTTGATTGAAAGTCCTAAAAATCTGCCAATTTGTTGAATGTCCATTTTTTTCTCATTCAATATTATGGATAATTTTGTTGGATATGATTTTTGGCCAGAGGCCTAGTTCTTTTGATTGTTGGTACATGTGATTTCAGAACCAGTGGTCATTCATTGTGACTGCTAAGTCCTGTACAATTCTAATTGTAGCTTCAGTGTATATGAATTTTTTTCCCCTTATTTCTTGCAAAATTTTCTCTTTGATATGGGGTTTTTGAAGTTTGGCAAGATAATCTTATGTGTTTTCCACCAAGGATCTGATCAGTGGGGTTTTTTTTTTCTTCCTATTTCTCCTTTCCCCTTATTCTAGGACAATTTTTTAGAATTATTTCTTGCATTATTGTGTCAAAGTTCTTTTTCTGGTCACAGTTTTCAGATGATCCAAATTGTTCTTAAGTTTTCCCTTCCCCTTGAAAACTGGGACACTAATACATTGTGGGTGGAACTGTGAACGGATCCAACCATTCTGGAGAGCAATTTGGAACTATGTTCAAAAAGTTGTCAAACTGAGCATACCATTTGACCCAGCAGTGTTTGAACTGGGCCTATATCCCAAAGAGATCTTAGAAGAGGGAAAGGGACCCACATGTGCAAGAATGTTTGTGGTAGCCCTTTTTGTAGTGGGTAGAAATTGGAAACTGAAGGGATGCCCATCAATTGGAGAGTGGCTGAATAAATTATGGTATATGAATATTATGGAATATTATTGTTCTGTAAGAAATGACCAGTAGGACAATTTCAGAGAGGCCTGGAGGGACTTGCATGAACTGATGCTGAGTGAAACGAGCAGAACCAGGAGATCATCATACACAGCAACAACAGCAACATGATGATCAATTCTGATGGACATGGCTCTCTGCAACAAAGAATTGTCTCAAACCAGTTCCAGTTGTTCACTGAAGAAAACCATATACACCCAGAGAGAGGGATATGAAATATGAACCACAACATAACATATTCATGATCTCTATTGTTGTTTGCTTGCATTGTGTTACCTTTCTCTGATTTTCTTTTTTTTCTTGTAGATAGGATTTTTCTTGTATAACTTGTCAAGTAATTCAACATTATTAACATGTCATGGACTTCCTGCCATTTAGGGGAGGGGAGGGAACTGGGGGTAAATTTTGTAATGGAAAGCTTTGTAAAGATCAATGCTGGGGAACTACCCATACATATGTTATACAAATAAAAAGCTTTAATATAAAAAAAAAAGTTTTCCCTTCCCCTTGATCTGTTTTTCAGAACTATTGCTTTGCCCATTGTTGTAGAGCCTATGTTTTTGAGAAATATAATTTGAACTCAGGTTTTGCTACACCAAGCTGTCATTAAACAAGGAGAGAGACTGACTCAAACTCCATTTGATTTTACTAGTCACCTCTATTGGAATATGATACAAAGAATGAGAAAATTAGCAAGTCTGTAGCAACTTTCCAAATACAGAAGCAGAGACTTGGATGACAACATACCATGAAACTGACTAAGTTTCCATCACATATGCTTCAGCTTCTGAAAAATGACAGTGACATACACCCATGTTAAAAAGTTTCCATTGTCCTTTACAAAGAATGCGACTTTATCCTTCTTTCCTGCCCTTTTCCCTCCCCATTACCCTGCTCCACACCCAAATAATTGAAAAACTTAATATTCTTAATATTTACAAAGTTTGTAAAAGCAGTTGCAAAAGTTGCAATATTCCTTAAATAAGACTGTAGGCCAAACTATAATCTTACAGTTCTACTTCCAGGTTTGGATAAAGTGGTTATTTTAAAGAATTTACATCTGTTCTCCACTATGTTTAAAATACTTTTAATCCACTTGAATTTTTTTTTCCATTTTGGAGGCCAAGAAACCTTGAAGAAATGGAGAAAAAAGAACAGTACACAGCATCATCCAAATACACAAACCATACACTAAAAAAAACATTAAATTATAAGAAATAACAAAAACCTAAGGATAGTAGGATTTTTTTCAAAAAATCTTTTTTTTGAGAAAGTTTTTGTGCTTACCCATTAGCAATTCTTTTTGTTCATTAGCTAATTAGTTGTTCTGATTTGAGAGTTTAAAAAAGGGTGCCACCAGGTTTGAATTTCCATTTGGTGATTTTGCTTTGGAAAAATGTAAAAATAATATTCTGGTATGCTTTTATTTTTGAAACAATAATCATTTTATAGCAAATTCTAAGCCACAGAAAAGAATGTTTTTACACATGGCAAAAATTCTCAGAAAGGAACCCTTGCGCTAGCTTTCCCTCCCTTCTTTTCTCCTCCCTTTCTCTCCCCACTCCTTTCTGTTCCTCTGTCTCTCTCTTTATCTCTCAGTTCATAGTGATGTTAGCAGTACACATAACTGTCCAAATCAGCCTTTGGCTATGCTAACATATTAAAGAGCCTGCATCTTATAAGCTAGAGTAGTGAAGTTCTCATAGTGTAAGTCTAAAAAAATTCAGGTTATCATTCCCAAAGGCAGTGGAGGCCTAAAAATCAGACTGCGCCTCTTCAGTTCTATCAGCCAAAAATTACTGGGCCAGTCCACATGGGAAATTCTTCTACTTATGTAGAATCCTCACAACTAAATGTTCAAGAATGCTATTCTTAGACAAGAAAATGTAATTAAGGAGTGCATCCTAAACAACAGTGGGCAGAAATGATTTCCAAGAATAGGTTAAGTTCACTCTGGATTGCAAAGCTGAGTGGTTAACTTTCTCTGGAATAAATTTAGCCCTCTAATTTCATTTGTTATTGACTCACAAAAAATACATTTTATGACACTAGAATGCTATTTTGGAACATTCAAATCCATTCATAAGAGCAATGAAACAAGTCTGAACAAATCAAGGTCTATTCAGAAAGTATTATCCAAGTTACCAAAAAGGAAATGTTTGCACATTTCTGGTTAAAAGAAACATCAAACAAGTTATTTTCAAGGGTATCTCTGAAAATAAAAGTTTCCCCTGAAGAATACTTGATATGTCATAAGCTATGACAAGGATATGAAACTATGAAGGAGACAGAAAGGCATCTTCAAGACATATTTCTGTCCTCTGATGGTAAAAGGGAGTGTGGAAGTGGTGGTATTTTAAGCACTGTCACAAGCAACTATTTAGTACTGGAGTATGTGTGATATTAAGGAAAGTACATTACAAAGGGAATTATAAAGCAAGAATTGTTGGGTGATCCAGAAACAATACACATTCAAATGTAGATACACATACACACACATATGCATAAAAGCATATTTATACATAAGGAAACAAAGTTTAACCATAGTAACATATACAACAAAAGAAATAAATTTATATAATCAGAAGCTAAAGTCTTGATAGTGAAAAACTGGCTGCTTTGCTTCAAATTTATCAAAAGGCTTAATGAGTTGGGGGGGGGGGAAGAAGAGAAATTAAAGGCTATCAACTAATCTATACAGCTAATAAAAGGATTAAGGAGCAGATGGTACCTCAAGAGTTTCAGCCTAGCAAAAGACTCTGAAAAGCAATTTTTTGCTCCTATTCCACAAGGAGAGTTCCAGCCAGAAATTTTTTCAGGGCCTGAGGCAGGTACTATAAAAAGTGCCCTGACTTGGAAGGGAGCAGGAGAAAAATTTGGACACTTCCTGTTCTATCTAACTATTCTTGCTTAACAGTTGCTAAGCTCTGTTGTTTCTATGCTATTGAAAACCTAGAAAGTATTGATGGCGCCCTCTCAATTAGGCACCCTAGGATCTCAGCTCTATCCTTGTATTGTCTCTTTCCATAAAGTAGTCACCACAGTAATCAGTATAGTGTGGGCAATCTCCAACCATCTTTATGCCATATCTTCCTGCTGTTTCATAGGAACAACATTCCACCTTCCAGTCCATAATTAAGTCAAAACTACCAGGCTTGGAAAGCTTGTCAATCAAGTGGCCTCAGAGTCCATTCAACAATCCAGTGACTTCCCAGGTTAAACCACTGGGTGCCAATCTCTATATCAGTCAGTCTTCCAATATTATAAGTTCTTTTAAAGATAAATAAAGAGAGTATTTGAATTCTCAGCTATTAACAGAGTGGCTGGCACTTAGTGTTTCAATAAATATTCATTGACTATACACCAAATTTTTTTGTTAATTATTTTAAATTCATTGAGAGACTCCACTATTTAAAAGAATCCTACATGAAGGAGATAATTATTGATGAATTTATCTTGGTATAAATGCAGGAATTCTTATATTGGATCTGCTTAAAGGTAGTCACACTGGTACATAAATTAGAATTCCATCCAGTCAGATCAAGAAAAATTTAATGAATACCTATAATGTGTTAGGCATTACAAATATAAAAAGGAAGAAATAGTACCTACCCTTGAAGCACTTATATTCTAATGGAAGAAGACAACACATAAAAAAGAAACTTTAAAAAGGAAGAATATCCACACAGTAACACAGTAAACAAAGTCCACAGTACAACCTGGAGAGGATTGGAGAGGATGCTGGTCTGGGCATCCTCCTTAAAATGGAGGCTAGGAAGAACTAGCCAATCAGAGGAAGACATTGCAAGATATAGGGTACTATCACTGTGATAGTCCAGGGGATAGAATGAACTTCCAGGATATTGAGATTTCCATGGTTTCAAATGGTTCTTTGTTTCTTTCCATAGTGATTTTTCACAGTAGCAGAGCATCTAATGCAACCCCATCACCACCAACCACCACCATCACTACCTCTTTGGGGTTTTTTTGGCTTTGTTTTTTAATTTTTTTAAATAATAACTTTTTATTTTCAAAATATATGCAAAGATAGTTTCAGCATTCACCCTTGCAAAACTTTGTGTTCCAAATTTTTTTTCCTTCCCTTTCCACTCCCCTCCCTTAAATAGCAAGTTATCCAATATATGTTAAACATTTGTAATTCTTCTATACATATTTCTACATTTATCATGCTACTCAAGAAAAATTAGAACAAAAACAAAAAAAATGAGAAAAAAAAACAAAGTAAACAACAGCAAAAAAAGGTGAAAATACTGTGTTATGATTCACATTCAGTTCCCACAATCCTCTTTCTGAGTGCAGATGTCTCTCTCCATCACAAGACCATTGGAATTGGCCTGAATCACCTCATTGTTGTAAAGAGCCACATCCATCAGAGTTGGTCATTACATAATCTTGTTGTTGCTGTGAACAATGTTCTCCTGAATTCACTTCACATAGCATCAGTTCACGTAAGTTTCCCCGGGCTTTTCTGAAATCATCCTGTTGCCTGTTTATTTCAGAACAATAATATTCTATAACATTTATATACCATAATTTATTCAGTTTTTATTTATTTATTCACTTAATTTCCAGTTCCTTGCCATTATTAAAAAGGGCTGCTATAAAGAATTGGAAAACGAATAGATGCCCATCAATTGGCGAATGGTTGAATAAATTGTAGTATGTGAAGATAATAGTGGAATATTATTGTTTTATAAAAAATGGTGAACAAGCTGATTTCAAAAAGGCTTGGAAAGATTTACACAAACTGATGCTGAAACAAGCAGAATTAGGAATACATTGTACATAACAGCAAGACTGTGCAATGCTGAACTATGAAAGACTTGGTTCTTTTCAGTGGTTTAGTGATCCAAAGCAATCCCAAATTGGACAGAAAACGCCATCTGCATCCAGAAAAACAACTATGCAGATTGAATGTAAATCAACATATCCTATGTTCACTTCTTTTTTTCTCTTCCATGGTTTTCCCCTTTTGTTCTGATTCATAAAGCAATGGGTATTAAAACCAAACAGCATAGTTCCAAATTGTTCTCCAGAATGGTTGAATAAGTTCATAGTTCAATCAACAATGTATTGGTGTCCCAGTTTTCCCACATCCTCTCCAACATTTATCATTGCCTTTTCTTGTTATCTTAGCCAAGAATACAAGAATACTGAAAGTTTTCTAAGAGTTGTCTTAATTTGCACTTCTCAGATCAATAATGACAGAACATTTTTTCATATAACTAGGAATTCTACCATCTCTTTGTAAATTTTCAGCTCACTTAGGAAGTTAATTGGTTTTTTGTTTGGTTGGTTCCTATTGTTGTTTTTAAATAAACAAGTACTTTAAGAAGAGCTAGGGGGCAGCTAGGTGGAGCAGTGGATAGAGCACCAGCCCTGAAGTCAGGAAGACCGGAGTTCAAAACTGGTCTCAGAAACTTAACATTCCCTAGCTGTATGACCCTGAGCAAATCATTTAACCTTAATTGTCTCAACAAAAAAGCAAAAAAAAGAGCTGGAAAAAGATATCACACGATCATGGGTTTATTTGAAGTTATATGAACCAACAAGTCACACCAATATTCTACAGATAAGGAACCTAAGGTCAAGATTGGTTATACAGGCAGTAAGTAACAAAGCTGGGATGGAAGAGAGATCCTCTTGCTGCAAATCTAATCCCCTTCGTATTCTGCCATGCAGACTGCTAGCTTTGTTCCCCTTCTTGGAGATCCCTGTGAAACCTCAAGGATGAGAGGGTAGGAAGGGAGGAAGAGAAGAAGGAATCATTTCATATACAAAATTACTTGGGTGGAGGTAGACTTACAGTACTTCTAACACTACTTGGCTAAAGCTCTGATAAACTAATTAAGTCACTCAAAACTTCACAGTTGGAATACCATATTCCATTTAAGAACTAAGTTAATAAGATGGAAAATATGATATGAGCTGTCTTCAAGAAGCTGAAAGGCAAGAATTCCTGAGACTTATTCTCTTTGGCCCCAAGAACAGACCCAAGGAACAAGGAATCAAAATTGCAAAGAGGTAAATTTTGGTTTGATATAGGACAAAACTTCCTAACAAAAAGAGCTAACCAAAAAGTATAACTGGTAAATTCTACCTCCTTGGAAGTTTTCACAAAAAAAACTGTATGACCACATACAGAGTATATTATAGTAGGAATGCCTTCTATGTATGGATTG
The DNA here is from genome assembly GCA_023553655.1 of Myrmecobius fasciatus. Lineage (NCBI taxonomy): Eukaryota > Metazoa > Chordata > Mammalia > Dasyuromorphia > Myrmecobiidae > Myrmecobius > Myrmecobius fasciatus. Next base: position 492,049 of record JAJPUD010000164.1, on the reverse strand, counting down.
AACTAAATAACAACTAAGATATTTCCCATCCACCAAATTCAATGATTCTAAATCACAGAATTTCATTCTCTGGACTTTATTCCCTGTACTTCATTACCATTTCTCAAATGCCTTCTCTTTGTATCCCTGTAATCCCTTTTCCCTCTGGTGACTTTTTTGAAGGGTCTAAACCAGCCAAACTTTAATTCTCTACACTTTGCCACCATTATCTCTTCGCAAGCACTAGTCCCTCCTACCCAGTTTGAGTTTTGTTTTTGCTTTTCTCCTCTCACTATTGTCTTTCATTATTAGAATGTAAGCTCCTTAAGGACAGGGAGTGCCTCTGCATCCCCAGCACTTAGGACAGGACCTGAAAGAAAGTAACATGTTGTCTTTTGGCAAAAATTTTCTACCAATATAGTATAACTCATTCTTAAGATGCTACATTCACTATCAGGGCTTCAATTGCTCCAATAATTTTTATGCAAATTTTTGCTCAAGTTTACCAATTTCACTCCTCTTATCCAGTTACACAGTTCATACTCCCAAACTTTTTTTATTGAAGATCTAATACCATCAACCTCCTTAACTTTCTTAATAACAACAGTGGCAGGGGCTTATTTGGGTATTGTTTTAAAGTGCCTTCCTTAGAGAAGCTTTGTAAGGCAGATGATGCAATTATGATTAGATGGGGACAAGAATATACAGGAAAATTAAGGAAAACAAGAAAATTTGTTATTTACTGCCACCAAATCTAGTGTTGTTAGTTTTATACATATATATAGATGTGTGTGTGTGCATATGTATAAAACTATATGTATATATTATAGCTTATTTAATTTTCTCCAGCATAGACAAAGACCCAGGGATCAGCTTCATGTGCAATAATACTTTAAAATTTGTGGCAGTCTGGAAAATGAGAGTACATGATACAATGTGCCTTGGAAGTGTTGAAAAATAGTCAAGCACATCTAATTGGTGTAAAACTGACAGCCTTGTGTGAAAGGCAAAATATACTCAGTGACCTAAGTTTCCATTCAGGTCTATGATGCAAAAGGATTTTGTATAAGGAACTTACTTGCCAATGTTTTCAGGTAGGGACTGGAGTGAGATGTCATTTACAGACAGACATGTTAGATTCTGTAATTCAGGAAAGCTTTCTGGTAACCTAAAATATAAAAACTCAGTTAAGTCAAAAGTTTTCCAAGTATTTAAAACGATCAGCATAAATATCACAACTTATTTTAAAATAAAAACTTATGGGTTTTTGTTTGCTTGCTTGCTTTGAAGAAAAGCAATACAACTAAAGGATAAAGTTTTGCGGTTTTAGCCTAGCACTAGCAGTAGCAGTGAGGATTCAGTGAATACTTATAGATAGGTTAATTAGAAAATAATCAAGGATTTTTTTTAAAAAGCCTTCTAAAATAAAAATAACTGGCATTTCTATAACAACTTGAAATTTGCAGAGCACTTATTTTTCTTATCATAATAACCCTTGTGAGATATTTTCCACATTTGAGAAATGAAGAAACTGAGGTTCAGAGACTTGCCTATTATGGGGCCTTCCTGATTTCAAGTCCAGTTCTCAATCCACAACGAAAAAGTGAAAAAATTGTTTATATTTTAAATTATATTTAGTACAAAATGTCTGAGTGATTTTTTTCTTTGATATGCTACTGACAGGTTGCATGCAACACACAAGATTTTCATAAATCACAGAGCAGTCTTACTCATTTTTCTTCCTGTATCTTTCAATCCCAACTTCAAAGCTATTGGTTATTACAGTTGATCGGCTGACAGCCCATGACTGTCTTCTTTTTTCTACTTTCAATTCATGTGTACAGGCTGCCAATCACCTGGGACAAGTACTTGTTTTATAATGTCTGCTAGAAAAAAACTTCCTGTACTCCTCTTGCTCACAACAGGACTATGGACTCTTTAAATAAAAAATACTCTGTACTTTGAAAATGTATAAAGGAACCCAAGTCAACATTTCTATGGTTACCAGAATGAAGAGGAAAAACCAACTTAACTGAAAGGAAAAATACACACACACACACACACACACACCATAAAAACTCCATTGTTCCTAAGCATTTTAAGTTTTGTTTGCTTACTTAAAAAATCCTTACTTCCAATAAAATAACATGTGATTAAAAAAAAAAAAAACTCGAGGAAAATCATGCTGGTACTCTAGCATTCATTAAAAACAAAACAAAACAAAACAAAACTTCTACTAGCAGTACTGTTTTTCCTATCAATACATCTAATTACAATGAAATATGTTTGATGTTGTTCCATGTTTTCAGATTCAATTCAATTCTTTGTGACCCCATTTGGGATTTTCTTGGCAAAGATACTGAAGTAGTTTACCATTTCTTTCTCCAGTTCATTTTACAAATGAGGAAATTGAGACAAATGGAGTTAAGTGACTTGCTTGGGGTCAGACAGCAAATACATAGCTGAGGTCAGATCTGAAATCAGAGAGTATTCTTGACTCCAGACTAGGCACTCTAATCACTGAACCAACTAGCTGACCCCCAAGTGAAAATATAGAAAGTAAAATAAGAAATTCTTTAAAACTGGTCACTTTGACTATAGGTAAGGCTTTCCGGTTTCCAAAATACTTTTTCTCAGCAAGAAAACATTATTCACCTACTGTGAGTCAGAAATATAATGATCTGATTCCAGTCACATAGTTTTAAGAGTTGGAGTTTGAACTTCAACCCAGGTCTTCTGAATGCACATCCTGTTTTCTTGACACCATACCTCATTCATCACCTCTCTTAAGGGCAATTTTTATAACACCTGAAATGATGACCTTAACTAAAAAAAAAAAAAAATTACTCATGTAATAACAGATTCAGGGCTTGGAAGAACCTTAAAGAAGAGCTAGTCTAATTCTCACTCCTGATCAAGTGCCATTATTTACAGAGGAGGAAATCAAGGCTTTGAAAAGGGAATTGATTTGCCCGCAATCAAGTAGGTAATGACAAAAACAGAAGAGAATTCAAATCCAATATCCAAATTTTAAATCTAGTGCTTTTTCTAATTCACCACACAATTCATTTTAACCAGCATCTGTTAAGTACTTCCTCTGTGCTGAAAACTATGTAAGGGGATTGTTTTTTTTTTTTTTTTAAAGCAGTCCTAGAGCTTAAATTGGGTGAGAGGTGGACAACTTGGCCTGAACTTGTCAAACAAATCTGAGTTCAAATCTACTCCGATATTTACTAGCTGAACCCAAGCCAAGTCATTTAATTTCTCTAAGATTCAGACAATTTTCTAAAAGTACAATTTATAAAGAGAGTGATCTGAGCTACTGGAAAGAATTTCTTCCAAGCAATAAAAATCACGATTTCTCCATATATTGGCATTAATGCATTCCCAGTTCCCTGTACATAGTACCTGCTTCAAATCTAGCATGTTAAAGAGAGAGAAGTGAGGAAGGACCACATTCTAGTCACAGAAGGAAAACTTATGAAAAACCATAGAGGAGAAAGAGAGAATCCTGGGGCAAATGTGGTGCATAAGAAGAGAATACAAGAAAAGGAACACCAAGAAATATTTGGAAAATCAAATTGGAGATAAGTGGTGGGAGATTTATGTGCAATGCTGAGAAACTTATATATCCCAGTCTAAAAAGAACCACTAAAGGTTTTTAAGGGATGGTCAAATCTATGTCTCAAGAAGATAATTTAGGGAGCTTGTTCACAGAAGACAGATTGTAGAAATGAGAAACAAAGAAGATCAACACTTAACATTTCTATCTCACTGTGGGAAACTTCACAGAACATTCTTTTAGAGTTAGAAAAGCTATTAGAAATTACATAGTTATTTGCAAATGAGAAAAACTGAGGTTCAAATCGAGTTGCAAAATGACCATTCTGTGTGGCAGGGTGTTTGACTTGGAGTCGTATCAAATACAAGGTTAAAGCTTGCTATCTATATTTCTCCTCATCTATAAAATGAAGTGACATAAATGTGGATAATTTACCATTACTTAAAATATATGAAATTAATACTTAGGATGTTAGGGGCTATTTGTAGATGTGGGGTTATCAAGACCTCCACAGACTATAAGGCTGAATTAATCCGAATCAATGCCCTTCCCTACTTGCTTCAGGGAGTAATCTTATCAGTACTTCTTTCTCTGCCAGTCCCTCCTAGGGACCTAGGACCTCATCAATCACAAGTGGCAAAACCAGGCTTGAAACCCAGATCTTCTGACTCTTAGGGTCACTTCTTTTTTTACTGCAATACTGCCAAATGAAGGCATTTTCTTAAGAAGACTTGATTACAGGCAGCTTTCTGACTGTCACTATGACAGTAACACCTTCTCAAGATAGAAACAGAGAAAGATATATCATAGTAAAAAGCAAAGCCAACATTTCTCAAAGACAATTCATACAAGGGCATAAAGTGACTTTATTTTGATTCACTATTTCACTAGAGAAATTTTGATTATGCCAACAATTAAAAACCACCAAAAATAAAAAAAACCACACAATAAGCAATTATTACACAATAAGCAACAAATACACTTACTTTGTACCTGACACTATGCCAAGCACTGGGTAGGTAAATATACACAAACTAAAAACAATTCTTACTTTCAAAGAGTTTGCATTTCATCTACAAAAAGCCCCTAAAATCCAAAGTATCAACTTCACATATTTTAATTAATGATAAATTATCCACATTAATTGTTGAGAGAAATTTAAAAATGTATAGAAAACAGGGAATGAGACTGGATTTAAGATTTCATTGATACAGAGAACTTCTGGGGGTAAGAAATACCTTCTCCCAATCCAGGATAGCACCTTCTCTACCATTTATAATCTAAGACAGTTTTACAGGAGTAGTAGTGTCAAACTCATATAAAAATAGATCCCTTCAAAGCAATATTGATTTAGAAAACCATAAACTAACATTATATTTATTGCATTTTATTTTCATTTATCTTGTTAAACATTCCCAATTACATTTTAATCTGGCATGGCACTCAGTAGATCCAAGCAGCAATTTGCCCAGTCACATAGAAAAAATATTTCAGATGTAGGAACTGAATCCACATTTTCCTGACTGTGAAGATGGCTCTCTAGCACTCCACTCTACCTCTATATATTTGTACCCTCAGGAGTTGGCAAAATAAAAGAATCTTTTTATTCTCAATAAACTTTCCTTCTAGTCATCAATATGTCTCCACTAAAATTCTAATTTAATCTACTTGTTATATTTAATTATTTTTAATCTTTAAAATGTTTAAAATCATGGCAAATCATCTCTACTGCTTAAGAAAAACATAATCAGATTTTAAATGGAATTAGAAAATGAAGAGAAAACAGATGAAGGAGATTCTAGGTATTGTGAGGCAAAGATCTAAGAATAAATGAAAAGACTCTGCTCTCCCTGTTCTTAAAAGCTACCTCAAGTCAGTGAAGCAACAAACAAGAAAAAGAAAATGGTCAATCACAAACTTTTAGAGTTGAAAGAGACCTAAAGTCAGATCACAATGCCTGTGATTTATTGTTTGCTATTGAAAAATAACCAATGGAAGTCAAAAAACAAAAAACACTTGGGAAAGGAATATAAAATGAGAGAGGGAAAGAGGATGGACTAAGTATATATATATATATATATATATATATATATATATATATATGTATATATATATATATATATATTTATATAAAGTATTAATATAGGCCCTAAGACTGAATTCCCTCTACAATGACAAGGAGATACTTTATATCTATGGAGAGAGTAGGTAGAAGCAAAGATCAATGGAAAATCCCTTAAAATAGGGATCTTAAAAGAGAGATGAGTCAGTACTAGGCAATGGGTGTGAAAGATAACATTAAGATAAAAGAAGGTTCAATAGAAGATAGAAAAGAAAGCCTTTCTCAATTTGATTCTTCTATAACTATTCCAAAAACAAATATATACATTGGAGTTAGGAAAACCTAAGGTGACATCTGGCCTCAGGTCCTTACCAGCTGTGACCCTGAGCAAATTCCTGAACCTGTCTTCATCAGCTTCCTCTGATAAACGAGGGATAATAGAAGCACCTATTTCCCAAGGTTGTTGTGAGGATAAAAGAAGAAAATATGTTAAATGTTTTGCAAACCTGATAGTGCTACATAAAGATTAATTATTTATTTTTATATGTGAGGCACCTAAATGGTTCATTGAACAGTATTGGACTTGGTGTCAGGAAAATCTGAATTCAAATCTTGCCTTAGACCTTTCTTTGCTAACTTGTATGATTGTGGCCCAAACATTTAGACTCCCTAAACCTCAGTTTCTTCATTCTATATAATGGGGATAATAACACCACATACCTTACAAGGTTATTTTGAGGATCAAATGCATTAACATAAGTTTTTCAAAACTTAAAGCACTTTATCATGATGATGATGATGATGATTTACAATGACCTGCCTAGTACCTCAGTAACCCAGGCAACAAGGGACTCGTAGGGGAGTTTGCCTTGGAGTCAGGATTTAAATCCTGTTTCTCTTACCAATTACATGACCATGGGCAAATCACTTAATCTCTAAACCTCAGTTACCCCCAACAGTAAAATAGCTAATAAAATCCTTAGAATTTATCTTAATGAGATTGCTATTAGATCAGATGAGATTGTAAAAATAAAACATTTTGAAAACCTTAAAATTTATATAAATGTCAGAATTATTATAATTCAGCTATATAAAGGTCTGTCAAGTGAATGAAGTCTCTGATACTCTGTGAGGTCTATTCTCTGTGCTTCAGAGACCAAGATCAGGATTAATGGGGAGGAGTTATAAGGAGGTAACTTAAGGCTAGGGTTGGATGACCATGAAGGTTCTTGCCAACCTCACAGAACTGAATTGCTATACCTAAAAGGAACCTTAAAGATCACAATCCATTTATCTCCATTTTAAAGATGGTCCTGAAATGATAGCATCATAAAGTTTAACACTAAAAGGGAGCTATAAAGATAAACTGGGATCTATAAACTTAAAAAAAAATGATAATTATTTACAATATATACATATTTATGATATCTGAAAAATAATGCACATATTTATAATTATAAAATTAATTTCCTCTGTAATCCTATTTGTTTCATTTTAGGCATTTAAAAACATTCTTCTGAGAAGGGGTCTATAACTTTCACAAATAAGTAAATAGAAACAGAAATCAAGTCACTTGGCCAAGGTCAGAAGAGTATCAGGCCTTCAAGTCATAAATCCCAACTTCTTCCTTTACCATTTTGTCTCCTGCTAGTAAAAGTAAGATGAGGATGCCAGAAAGGCCTCAAGATAGTTCTTACTGACTCATCAATTTCTTCCCCCCAGGAAAGGCAATTTGAAGGTTCCTGCTAATCAAGTAAGGGTAGGAAGGAGAGAAGAAATGAATCCAGTGAAAACACCAGAGGATCGTTTAAATAAGGAAATAATATTTTTAAAAGTTAAGGAAAACTCACTAGTAAAATATAATTAAAGAAACAGAGAATATGATTCAAATAAGATGGTTTTGTTTTTAAAAATTGTACATTAAAATCCTTATGACTGAGAATCATATTTTCCAGTTCTAAAGGATTTATGCTATCTACCTCCAGAGTCTGAAGGTGACTTAAAAACAACCTTTTTACTTTTTTGCTCCATGTTTTTTGGGGGGAGTAGAGAAAATCTGTGTTTTCTTTCAGAACATGACAAATATGTAAATATGTTTTGCATTAATGCATATGTATCACCTTAAATCAAATTGCTTGCCCTCTTAGAAATGGAGACAGTGTTGGAGTGAAGCGAGAATTTGGAATTCAAAAATTTTTTTAATGTTAATTCATTAAAATATATTAAAATACACACATATATGTGTATATATATATATATATATATATATATATATACACATAT